>OY720670.1:5505909-6018255 GCA_963170745.1 Phymatocera aterrima
GGAAAGTCCGGTACTTTGTAGCAATTCCGTCGCATCAGCTTCACCGCCTCCCCGAGGTTCTAAACTCAATGTAACGCCCTTTCCACTTTCGCCTTTATCCTCTATGTTAACTTCAGAACGAAATCTACGAAGTTTCAGCCCTCGCTTGACCTATGGAATATTAAAAGCGAATCTCGAGTATCAAAAATACGAGAAAAAGTATAAAATATAGCCACGAACTTCCTATTTCATTCCACGTTACCTTTTGCTTCATTACTCTGAAGCTATTATACTGCGGTACTTTTTTTCCAAAAGCGTGATCAGGGCTGGGAGATAAACTATGATGCGAAGATCTTCTTTCTTCCAATTTTTCTTTGTTTATACTATCGACGGTGTCGTCAATATTCTCTGCTGCACTCAGCAAACTCGAATCTTGACCAATCCAAGAATTCATCGAACCATTCCCGTCCGCTACAGAATCTTTGCTCACTGTGCTTGTCTTATCTATTTGATTGAATGCATAATTTCAATTGTCTTGCAGGCAAATTCCACAAAATAAAAATTTTAATTGCTATAAATGATACATGAATATTAATTGATTGATTACCGACCAGATTGATGAATCACTGTTGGTTTGATCAGGGTAACGGTTCTGGGAGGTGGCGGTGGTGGAACTACTGGCTCCAAATGCAATCTCATTCTGGATTTTTCCATTGACGGTCTTCGAACGACACTGGTTATAATTTCTGGCTCAGTATGCAGTCGTGTTGAACAATCGCTGATGGTGCTCGCGGCGTAGTTACTTTGCGTCTGGATTAAGAAAAAAATTGATTTTCAATACCAGGGCATTACATTGTTATGTATAGGTGAAGCTGAATATTATTCACACCTCTGATTCTTCGGAAAGAACTTTCATTTTAAGCTCAATCGATCCCGATTTAGTTCCTTTAAGCATGAACCAATGGGATTGATCACTGCTTGATAATTTTCTAATATCTTCAAGGGTCAGTGAAACTTTTCCGAGATAATCTTTCATCCCGAAAGTATCGTGATCCCATAGCATCTGAAAAATATAATTTCTATTGTGTTTATAATATGAGATTGGTAAAAAAAAACGTCAATATTCATGGCTCTTCGGCTAAAATTCTCACAACGTCTAACGTTTCTCCAGTCCGTGGTAATCCCATGATAGAGCTTTCATCCCAGCATGGATTGAGCGTTTTCTTTTTAATACTACTTTTGTACTTAGTTTCATTGTGCAATCTCAGTTCACAAAACGGATCACTGAATCCATTCAGATCTTTTGCGACAAGATCTTTAGCTCGCAATAATGTTACCTCCATTAAGCCACTACCAGTTGATAGAAGGCTGGAAATATCCGATGACGCTGGGTCAACGTCACGATGTGTTAAAAGCATTTTCTGGAAGCATATCAATAATTCAATGATTAAAATCAAGTTCTTTTTTACAAAGAATGATTGATACATGTTTGATTTACCGCTTGTTGCATCCATGGAACGCTGTTTCTTTTCATTTTTGGTTCATCATCAGATGCCGTGGGAGCTGCACTACCCCTTCTGCTTGTTACTACCTGCTGAACACTTCTCACTGGATGAAAAAGTACCGAAACAGTCATCGTTGATGATCCACTCGAACCGCTAAGAGTCAATTCTTTTCTAACGATCCATCTAGTTTCCTAAGAAACATAGAGAGAATTATTTCAAGTCTTTTATCTTGTTTATTATAATTTAGTTCCTCTCGCTCTTGTGTGAGATCTTCACCTGCGATAAAGACAGCATAGCTAAGCCCAGCATATCTGTATCTGCCATTTTTGATATGCTCCATGAACATATGACAAAACTCAAAGAAACTTGGGTATAATCTTGTACCAAAAACTGAGTTCTAGCTTCCCACCTCGGTGCGCTTGATCCTCGGATATAATGTGTAGTTTTTACCTGAATTGGGCAAACATTTAGAGAGTGATTTCTCAATTTTAAATCCATAAACCGTTCTTACAGATATAAAAGGGCGGATATAGATTTCATTCACCTTTTTACGATTATTGAACACCATACAATACGGATTACATTGTGAAGGGTCGGAATTATTCAGATCAGTTGCTGAATGTATATGAACGACAAGCACCCCTATGAAACGAAAAATTACTATGATAATACATAATTTTATAAATTCATTGGTTTTATGTTTAAATATTATATTTCATATCAATTGTCTAATAAAGTTGATAAATTATGAGTGTCCATTTTCCGGTGCATTAGCGATAATAAAAATAGTGTAGAACCGTGCCTGGCATAAAACTAAAAAGCTATGAAAAAGAAACAGGAATCGTAACTTTCATCAGACATTGACCGATTTTATTACCTGCTCTTTGTTTTCTGTATGAATTTTTTCGAGTCACTGAAAATATTAAACATAGCAATGCTGATTACGAAAGAATGTAAGATACTACGCCTGCACACATAGGGAATACTTTGTTTTGGCTCTATTTCGACAAATCCCTCTCTACTGTGTATTCTACCTCCTACATTCTTTGAAACTGGGCAGAATACAGGACATTTCTAATACCTGCGGGATGTAGAATCTCATCTGGTAGTTCAGGTTGTGGAATATCTGGTTCTAGAGCTGGAAGCGTACTGTACTCAAGTCTAGCATTAATATTAGGGATATTAGCGCTACTCCGAGAAGGTTTCTTCTGTTGCAAGACACTCTCAACTCTGAAGAGGAGCAGAGAAAATAAAAAGAAAGATTCAGCATCGATAAACAGAGAATTCTAAGGGTAATACAGAATCATCAATATTTCTTACACCGTTGAATTTTCCCAATTGTAAACTCCGAGAGCCAGTTCAAACTGCGCGAGTGTTATGGTACTGACTAGTCTCTTAGCTTTCAATTTAATACTAATTCTCTCGTTCTCCAATGAACCAACCAAGAAAGATACGTCTTCGGTCCAGATTGAACCTAGATGTGGCGTAACTCGTCTTTGGTCACCTATTGTGACAACCAGCCATCGGATTTCGTCCGCTGTAATTCCTGTGGATGGAATGAAGTCTTAGAATTTTTTTTCTTCCTTTGTAGAGTAAAATGAAGTTTACCTGGCACTCCGTTACTCTGGCTTAAACTGACGGTAAGAACCCCGTGCGGAGCATCATTTGGTACACAGTCAAGTCCTGGTCCTGGTCTTTCCTGAGCCCTGAGATCAAGCTCGAGGTGTCCAGGGTCAACAATCCAGCTCGCTAGTGCGTCAGAGACAACTGCATGAATCCAAGTTTTAACTAATGGAACTTCCATCATCTGAACAGCACGAAGAACTCTGACGCTGAACCAGACATCTGGTTTTTCGACGAAACTTAAACTGAGATGTGTAACGTGAGGAAAAGGAGCTGAAGAATTTAAAGTAAGCGTAGCTAGAACTGTTCCCGCAACGGATAACTTCTCGACAGCTAAATCGACGTCCATACCGACTCTGAAATATTGGAAATGATTGATTTTGTTCAATTTTTGTAAAATATTTTATAATCAAATAACTGGAGTTATTATTTATACCCTTTTCCGAATAGTCTCGTTGTAATTAGCATCCTAAATTGTTCACAGTCTAGTCTAACATCAGCTTCGACCGAAAGTTTCGTTAGTCCAGGTCTTGAGGCAGGTCCCTCGCCATCGCCAGTATAATCTAAGACTCTGACGCGAGTTATACATGGCGTTTGTTCTCCGAGAGTCAGTTCACGTAGCTCAAGAGGACCTTGGTTCAATAATTTTATGGTTCAGATGATTAATAAGAATATTGTATCTTTTATTGTATCTCATTTGTTAAGCGATTATTGTGTTTTTCATTCCTCACCCAGTATTCCAGGTTTTGCTTCGTTTAAAATAGGTTCTAGTCTTTCTTTAGCGAGTGAAAATATACTCGCTGAACTAAGCCTCCACCTAAAATCCCATACTTCAAATTAAGAATGAATTTTAATTGAATAATAATAAAAAATAAAAAACAAATAATAATAATAATCATCATCATCATGTGGTTGATAACGCGGCGTAAATTTTGCAAATTGCAAATTGTAATTTTTGTAATGCGCGCGTTAATTCATTGTGAACAAGTAGTATAGGGTCGAAATTGATCAGCCTGGAATATCGCGATACATGTATCTGCAGTAGACAAAGATAACATATAGCCAGACAGAGCCCTCGGGTCTGCGATGCCTCGCAAGTAGTAATTGCGAGTGTGTGTCAGCCGACCTCGACTTCATGCACTTGAAATTTATTAACGTGTACACAATGTATGTAGATAGTGCTGTTGCATAATACTAGGTATATACATACATAGATAAATCTATCTACAACAGTCCGAAACATATACCACAACTTTATTATGCATATGAGAGAGTTTCTAGCAGTTTATGTACATAGAATACGATTAATAGTATACAGGAGATTTCAACGCGATCTTATTTATGGTCAAGTTTCTATTACGTAGAGTACTATATACGTATTATGGTACCTGTACCTATACTGCTGAATCACTTGGAGGGAGAATTTACTACCTAGTTATTTCCGGGCATAGGATTGCATGCATTGAATATAGGTATGCAGAACGCGGGACGTTGGACAGGACGTCGAAAGAAAATTGAAAACCCGAGCCAGGAGTTTCTTTCACCTGTGTACATACGCATACCTTTCTTCCATCAAGTAATAGACACAATTAATCACATTTTAACGTCTCGATCTTCGTTATTAATAAATAATAATTACTACATGTATATCTACTGTAGTATATACCTATATGTACTGGAATCTAAATTGATCTCTATACAATACATACTCGTATGTATATACGCTTCTCGTTGCATGCGACCGGAATCTTTAGCCCCCTGTCACCACCCTCGACAGCGTCACCGAGTATGCAAATTATCCTCGTGGGCAGAGACTATAGGTATATAAATATAAGTACACAGCTATACCTTGCACATAGCCATTTCATTCCCAATTGACGTAATCTATCACTATCGTACGCTTTGCAGAATGAACAAGAAATGTGTATACACATGCCTCCCATCACTATACCTCCTCCTACATGATGGCTTGATAATAAATTACATTACGATACTGGTAGTACATACATACATACATAATATAAAGCTGTGGAAAGACTGCGATGCACGGCGAAATATGTTTCACCTTTCTTACGTATATATATTGGAGTTTAAATTTATACCACATACCTATATCTACGATTTGATTCAAGCGTGAAATAAAACGTAATGGGTATGTACAATGTACATACATACATATACTATGAGAAAATGTTCAGGGTTTATAAAAGAGAGGGATAGCTAAAAATGTAAGTCGACGTGTATGGATATATCTCATACATTTAGACGAAGAGTTAATTTTGATTCATTGTAGATGGACAGCTAATCGATGACACCTTTAGCACAAACGCACGCGACACACACACACGCACGCGACACACACACACACACACACGCATAAATAGAAGTTAGATATCCAGAGTCCGAAGAACTATACAATGGATGAGAAAAAAGAAGGAAAGAAAAAGGTGAGTTGTATTTCTTATTTCATTCTGTTTCGTGCAGGAGGAAACTATAATAAAATAACTATATATATACAGAACCGAAATCACGTAACAAAGTATATAAGGATATACACATAACTTAATAATTTATTCCCATTCCGTTTCGTGTGGCTGATGTATAAGCTGTAACACGACGGAGTAAGATTCCATCGGTATCGTCGTGCCGTTAGAAAAGATATCAAATTAATATACCTGGATCAAGGTGCATGCGGTAGTTTGGTAGGTATAATAATATTATAGGCAATATATAATAATTCTTAATCAAATCTTACCTGCGTATAAGGTTAAGGACATCTATATAGAATTGAGTAGCTAATCGATTTTCATTCAACCAATGAATTATTACTATTTAGGTATAGAATTTTACAATCGATATACCGATTCGTATGATTAAATGAATCACATATATATAATATCATTATCCATATACAAATTATATAATCTAACTAACGAATAAATCGCGTTTGAATACATATATTGATAACGGCATATCGGAAAATGGTTCCCCCTCGCACAGCCGGAATTTAACCATATTTCTTCATATTTTTGACCGCAAATTTAACGTCAAACGCACAAAATTAATTGTGCATCGTGCAGTACACCTAGACATATGTATACCTATATAAGTATTATATTTATTATTCTGAAATAACAACATTTGAATAATTTGAACCGCGATAGCGGTCGCGTGGAGAATGGAAAGAGAAAGAAGAAAAAAAAAAAGAAAGAAAACCATCCCCCCGAGTAATACGCATCTACGGACTAATTTGTTTCCAGCGTAATCGCTGAGCTAAATCTGTGCATATACCTATACCCTTATATACATATTTATATACAAAGTATGCATGTAGATACGTAGTGAAAAAAAAGATGGCTTATCGAAATCATGATCTGACGATAACCACGCGCGTTTACATTACCAATATACATACCTGCCCTATAATGATGCTTATGTTTGTATGCATGTATGCATCTATATAAAATTTACAATATCGGTACGTACGTATATAACTCGCGTATATAAACTGAACTACCAATATACCCGCATTATACCTATAGGTAAAGGCGTACAGGCATATATAGAGCGAGCAGGAAAAGAATATGGCAGCATAATTTTTTCATTTTCAGTTTCATTTTATTCATTTTCTCTATTCCCAAACCGCGAGGTGACACATGTAGCGCCCCGGCTTTAGATACGTATACCTATACATACTATATTATACATACGTACATACATTCAGCCCTCTCTCATTCAGTCAGGTTATTCCGCATAAAGGGACGAACAGGTCTATCAACTATTCAAACATAGTAGAGGTAGGTAGTTAGGTATATATACATACCTACCTACGTAGGATAGGTGGGCTAGGATAGGTTTATATTTTTCACGAAGTGAAGTCACGTATGTACCTACCCGCGTGCGTACATGCGAATACATAATATACTTCATACCGGTAGTTATAGACGAATGAGCGTGAATATAGGCCGGTATAGTATTTATATACCTATAGAGTGTACGAAACTAGGTACATTGGGTATATATATACCTAAATATGAGAGAATTAGATAAAAAAAACCCAGTTTATATGTATACGCATATGCATACGTATACTACAGAGGAAAAAGCCTTCTTTGAGTTAGTTAGTTAGTTAGTTAGTTAGCTTACGTTCCGATGCGTTGCCTTCCGTTGCGTTGTGTTGCGTTGCGGGTTGCGTCTTGTTACGTGTGAGAACGTGAAAGGCACTCGCAAAGGGGAATGTGGAATGTGGAATGTTTACAAATGTCTATACGCTACACTCGGATATTATAGGTATATAGATAGGTGTATACGTACGTACGTACGTATGTACTGCCGTTGCTTGTGCAGAGAGCTGCATGATACGCTGACTTTTCTAACTTATGTATTATAAAATACCCATCACTATGCAGATATGTGTGTATGTATATGAATGTACCTACGCGATGCACACATACGTAATATACCCGAATAGAGTTCATTCACCTGTCGTTAAACTAGCCCTGCAATAGCCTCTATGCTTTACGGATATATCCATTATAAATTGGTATCCGAAACACTACAGGTAAAAAGCCAGAAAAAGAAAATTGACGAATTGCAAAACTTAAGCACTTAAGAAATTCTACGATCGATACATTTACGTGAGAAAGAAAAGTGCGAAATAGTAATTTTGCTCTTTAACTCACCAACGATTTATCAGCAGACTCAACCACTCGGCAGTTTCGTCCTTATATAAAGCTCTGCGCCTTCGTAATCGAGATAATTCATGTTGAAGTGATGTTTGAAGCAACCGGGACAATCTAGTCTTGAAAATTGTACCAACCAGGGCAAGAACCAGGACCAACCAAGCCAATGATAAACCGGCTGCACCGACAACCCACGCGACCGAAAGTGCTACGCCGAGGTAAAATACACCTCGGAATGCCTCCGCGTCGCGCTATAAATGTTATAGAACAAAAATAAAAGAACAAAAATCAGAATTTATTTTCAAAGTTTTACTTTACTTTTACTTTTCCAATTCACGAGATCACATACATGCACATAGAGTACATAAGAATCAGAGAGAGAGAGAGGGAGAGAGAGTAAGAGAGAGATATTGTAGTAACGGGGTTGGTTCTGTTGAATTATACTATACAGACATCCAGTTTGCAGAGTTATTTGATTTGAGAATCTTAAATCCAACGGAAGGGTGAATTGCTAGTTTTTTTTTTCTTTTCGAGCTAGATCCTGTGATTCAGATAAGAAACGTATACGCCGCTCTACGCTACCAACACTCAAGTTTCTCTGAGTCACGCAAAATTCAAATTACTCCGAAAGCAAATGAATATGGTCTGGTGTGTGTATGTATATATATATATACCTACACGTACCTACATATATGTGTATAGAATATAGATATATATTTATACAATTCGTGAGTCAAAAACTTCGAAGGTAACAATGACAAAGAAGACCAAGTGATAATAATAACAAAGAAAAAGCTTGAGTAAAACAAGAAAAATAAAAGAAAAAAATTACAGTTTTTTCCGCATTACAAATTTGTTATCAGACCTGTGTTTTGTGAGCCACAGCCAGGGTCACGGCAAACTCGTCGTCAGGGGTCGCCAGGTCCTCTGGATTCATTGTTGTGACGCCCCCGAGGCCCACGAGGCTCTGGGGGGTGCTCGAAGAACTCCCTACGAGATATCCTGCAGGTCTTCTTTCTCCTGGGCTGCAACTACCGCCGCCCTCTCGTCTTGCTGCGATAGAAATTAGGAATTATGCAGATGTTATTTTTCTGTTTTGCTTTGTTGTAGTCACTCTTCCGCCATCATTATATTTCAAAATGAAAGAGTTCCAGGCCTGCGACAATTTTCGCAATCTAGAATATATTCAGACTTTGACATTCATTCTAGTAAAGTGAAAATAACAAGTTTCCAGACAAGTCTTGAAATTAATGCAAACCTGAAATCTTCGTTCTTGAACTACAATCTATAGGACAATCTGTATGCTCGTGATGATCGTTTTGGAAGAAAATCTGAATGAATTCACATCACATTTTCGAAGAAATAAATTAGAATACGGATAAGAGAGTGGAAATTTCATGTGTGAAAATTATAAAAATCGAAACTTGTTCACAAGATTTTCCGGCTTTTTCCTTGTTATAACGCCTGATTTGGCTCTTATCACTTTCCCAGATTTTTTCCAGTTGCGAGCAATACCTAATTATAAAGATTCTACAGAGAATACGGAATAAGAATCAGCGAGCTCTACGGAATACAAGTATAATATCATATTTGTTTCCACGAGATATAGTCACTGGCATAGAATTACACTGTTAACGAGACGGAAAAAAAAGGGAAAGAAAAAGCGATACTCAAACCACGAGAAGAGAGGGACTCGTCCGGCGATCATCCAAAACCCTTTCGTACCCGTAATACCGAAAGGTCAATAATAATTACATATTACGGTATTCCTCTTCGTATACGTCATAGGTAAGAAGAGAAACTTCGTTCGCAGGGGATATGTATCAATTATATAGAAACAAAACCGCAATAATTAACAGGGTGCCCAGTCCAAGCCAGCGAATGAACACAGTTATTATTTTCTATATCAACCTAGATTCCGAAATTGTCATTCAAACAACAAGAAATCACTCCGTAATCAACTGCGCTGGCTGTTTTTTTCCTTTTTTTTTTTTTTTTTTTTGTGTTGTTCACATAGTTGAATAGCAAAATTTTCTTGCAAACAGCTGCCGCAAATTTGCATTGATGTTCATTCGCTGACTTGTTCACAATATGCTATTATTACATATGTACGGATTATACGGTTGACCTGATTCGTTTCACTCTAAGCGACGACGTCTTTGTAACATATCACACCATACCCGCAGAAAAGGATCATACAATGGCAACCACCCGTTTAACCGTTAAGACAATAAAATACTTCCGGAAACTTGAAGGGTATACGTAAAAGAAGAAAAAAAGAAAGAAGCAAGTACTGTATGCGTTAAGTTGAAAAGTGGAACAGAGTAACCTTGGCGCTGCACGATAAGCCGGCTCCAAATATTCTGTGCGAACATGAGGCTAAAGTTTACGATACGCGTATATTCGAAAATTGGACTATTCGTCACGATCCGGGTGCGTTAATACGGTTAACATTATGAAACTTGAGCCTCATCTGCAAACTGAATAATACTTCGCTCCATGTATATATACAATATACGGTTAGGAATCTAATGATTTCCTTGAGCGATTCTGATCAATGGCAATTAAAATTGAAGAATTATAGAATTACCTGATAACGTACTACCTCTGCGTCCTCCTTGGCAATGTAAAATACGAATGACGTTATTGAAGCAATTGAAACACAGCTACTGATCGCTACTAGCCCGGAGTAGAATATCGCGTGATTTAAACAAACTTTCATGCTGCACATTCACGTGTAAAGTTTTATACGTATACGTGGGTGGTGCAGAGGAGTATTATACGTGCAGATAGAGATTCTGGTAACTATAATATTGATCAAATAAATTCTAAGATCATGCGCTTTTCATCATCTCATTATATATAAAACTGTGATATACATGTACATATATCGTATGTATTCGACAATCGTATAATCTTGCGGTTGAATTTTCGATAGATTCTGTCCGCCGATTGAATCAATAGTTCGAAGGAAAGTCATGCGATTATTGAAGAATACGGAAAAATACGATATATATATATACTAATAAATTTTCACGTATCATGCGTCTTCGTCTGCGTAACAAGTACGCTTGGCTCTCGAATATAATTTAAATACAAAAAAAGCAAAGCAAACATGGTCTAGTCTATCGTCTACACGCGTGTGTACTGCATACACGACGATTCTTCTAACGGAGAATACAAATACGACGTCGATTTTGATGTTTCAAAAACAGAAGAAAAAAACCAATAAACAAACAAACTGTAAATTCTAGTCGTCCGTCCATAATGCATTTTATTCATGTGGTAAGCATGTTGTACCTTTCTTCAATGACGGACCCCTCTTCAAATGCCTCGCCACAAAACTTGAAAGTAGCTGCATACTTTGAATCCAGTAAACATTCGTGAGAGAGAGAGAGAGAGAGAGAAAGAGAGAGAAAGAGAAAGGCACAACGATTGTGGATACTCGATTGAATCAAATCGCCTCGAGACTGACTTATTGAAATGATTGATAACGTTCGAGAATGAGAATGAGAATGAGAATCTCATGAATCTCATGCGTTATAAGGAGAAAGCTTCGAAAAACATTTTCTACAAAGTGATCTTCAATGAACGTTGATCTTCAAAACCAACGACATAAGACTATGATATTTCACTGTATCTCGTAGCAGCTAATGACACCCAAATTATATTTCCGTCGTATAGTGTATGCAAATATTAGTTTTGCGGCCCGGGGGGGGGGGGGGGGGGGGGGCAGAGGTATCTAAGTATAAAGTATTAGCGAAGATATATTTTCAGGTATAGATTCTTTGCAATTCCTTCCCGATGTTGTTCAATTATTTTCCAATCATATCGTAGTTTTTCATCGTAAAGCTCGATGTAAAGCTGAATAGTATGTTCTATATACCAGCTTCAGCATGAACCAAGGCGCTGCAAAAATTAGTATAATAAACTCGTGGTTTCGCCTATCTTTTGAGGGCATCTGATTGTAATCGGTGTATAATATACAGGTACATATTTCTCTACGTACAATGTATAGGTATAATTGTATAGTCCCATGAGAATCATCGCTAAGATAGACCAAGCCAGATCAAGACGTACCCTTGGTGAAAGAAATTAACCCCGATATTAGGTATTCCCTTGACTATGAAAGAAGATAAGATAGACCGAGTAGCCGCAGATGGTGGAATGTATCTAATTGGTGCAAGTTATTGTACATATACCTAAATGGTATAGACTTCTGAAATGCGATTCAATTAAGTTCCATCGAGAGTTATATATAGCTTCATATCGAATTGAATATGGAGAGAGAGAGAGAGAGGGACGGAGACAGAGAGAAATTGAAATTAATGGATTCAAGATTTAACTCAGATTTGTTTTTATACCGAAGATGTGCAATAATGAAAACATGTCCACCCTCCACATTCTACGGGTGCTTTTGCATTTATTGTTGTTCCCCATATACTCTTTATACCACAATAATTTCAAAGGTAATCAGTAAGTGAATCGTCTCAATGACGATAACGGTAATCAGAAGAACAGTTGAAAAAAAAAACAAAGTATAATTGTATATACCTGTACATATACCCCAATTCTCAGCGTCCATTCGGAAAGAATGATGGTAAAAGTCGCATAGCGGCACACGTAAGGAATATATAGAGAGAGTGAAACAAAAAAAGAAACAAAACTCCGAACTTCCGTTTGTCTGTACACTATACAGTATGCAAAATGAGAAAATGAGTGACCTGTATATATATATATCTGTATAAGTTTTCCGAAGTATAATTTAATTTTTGAATAGAATGAGAATTCGGAGTTTCTGGTACAGTTGATGTTTATTTGCCACAAAGTTGCGAATTATTTATTAGCCAAATAGTAATTCGCATTTTATGTGTACACTATACGCGAACTCATACTCAAGGCCAAGTTTAATGCATATGTATAAATTTAATATTAACGCGCTTCCGGTTTCCGCTTAGGTATTACGCATAATACCTATATGTCTATGTACAGTATATTTTATAGCCGCAGCACTTTCCTCCGCAATGTCCGGCGCGCGATAATGAAAATGTATTTTTCAATTGACATTATAACGCTTTGTTACAGTAGAGGTGCAGTTTCAGAACGATGAGAACATTATTATTGTTATACCAAAATATGAACTTCGGTAAATTTTACTTGTCAAACGCAAAACGTCTTGTCTTGTTCGTGTTATTATAAATGCTTATATACGAATTCTTCCCTCCGCGTTCTTATTATATATATTAATAGTATAATTCGTATGGAAGAACTTTTCGGATATGCCAGCGCTCTAGCGCCGCGGAAATAATTGCAGGGCTCTCATCGGCTACTGGACGGCAAAAAAAAAAAAAAAACAGTAAGAAAAATTAGTGTAATCATGAGTAAAGTATATACGAAACAGAAGCAACAGAGATCCAGATAACTGAGCGAAACAGCGGAGAAACCTATATCAAGCCTTCGAATGATGAAATGGAATCAGAATTTTCAGACACGAGTTTTCATATAGTCAACTTTATTGGAAATTCTGTACTGCACATTAGCTTTCTCGCAAATTCTATTTCCAAATTATCTTCAATTCAATGAAAACTTGGAAAAAGTCCGACGAAATTGTGTACAAAAAAAAAAATTGAGTCATTTTGTGTGTCGAGAGGTCGGAAAATCGAGAGCCCTGTAATCAACTCAACAAATTTTCAGATTCTTTCGGTTTTCGGAAATAACTTTTCTTCTACATATAATATAATACGTATAATTCGTGCATACGTGAGATCGTCAGAAATAATTATGAAATTTGTTACGGCGGCGCGGGGGTGGAGGGATTCATAGAATGTAGATCACGTGAGTGAATGTAATAATACAGGGAATCGGATATATATGAAATAGATCATATGATAAGGCGTCTTTCTTATTCCGAAATTTTAAGATCTTATGATTCTGTTACAAATTTCTACGATGAAGTTTGATGTTCTGTATTAACCACGTGTTCGACAACAACTTTTGCCGTTCCTTTAAACAAACCGCAAGACTCTTAGTGTGCGACTGAACCCGCACCACCCCGAGCCAACATCTCCGTGGCTTGGGGGGGGGGGGGGGGGGGAGGGTGGACGATGCCCCTTTATTGCTCGACCAACGCGCCCGCGCTTTCGTCCGATGACTCCCTCTGCCATTCTCTCTTTCGGTACAAATGATCATTGCCCGCGATCGAGTATCACCTCACGTGTATACCATGGGATCGTTGGATTGGACGAAGCTTGAGTTTATTGAAGTCGCAGGGCTCGAATCCGGGAAAAATAATATCAGCTGTTTCGACCCCGGAACATTTTGCGGAAAAATACAATTTTTAATGATCGAATCCACGTATGAACTAGGCTGAAGTTCACACAACGTTGCGTTATTGCAACAAAATTATAAAGAATAATATCGGCTGACATTTATTGCTTCAGCAAAGAAAAATCACAGCCGACATTATTTAGCGTGACCCGGCGAGTCGCCACGACTGATATTATTTTTCGAGATTTCATTGCGCTAACGTTACGAACTCCTCTCATGGCCTTCTTGGATTCGCGGATATGTATATGTATATGTGAAAGAAAGAGAGAATTTTCTTGGTCTTTTTTCATCACGAAAACAGAGGGATAACGTGATTCTGAACCGTAGTTCGACGCAATAAGTAAATTATGGAATATTAACTGGTTTATATAATATTTCTAGGATACGTCATCTTATACGTTTATTGTAAAATACAACAAAAAAAACCTATAGCTGGTATGCATATTAACATATTCGTGTATGCAGGTATATTGTGTTTAGGAACGGACGGAAGCGAGAGAGTCTCACCTACAATATCCTATTTGTCGAGTTCTGTTTAATGGTTGACTGCCGGTTTAAGCGACCGCGTTGCGTAGCTATAGAATATTGTAAAGAATTTGAAAACAAGAAGGGTTATTTTCAAATAATCATTTTCCGTGCTAGGTACCGGGTCTATGATATGATATAATATGATATAATATGATACGATATGATATGATATGCGAGAAAATAAGAGAAGAGATCGAAATTGAAGAGGTAACAGTCCGAGTCGTTCGAATCACTACTCTTCACTTCCGGAAAATTAATGTTATTAAGCGATAATCGCCCATTGAATATTGACATGACAATCATTTACTCGTCAGCCACGAGAACTGGCCTTGAAATTCCCGAAAAGTAAATTAAAAAATTATCAACAAATGCTCAGATATCGATCTCGCGTTACGGAGGGCTTTGAAACTATTAAAACTTCAATGGAATCGGCCGATATAATTTTTAGTTGGCTTTCTTCGTTCAGAAAAATCTTCCCCGCAATCTCACTCTGACATAATTTGTCCAGGCTGATTCCTTGTTGAATATTTACTTCTATCAGATTCCATTGGCATCGATTTTGAGTAACAAATAGCAATATGCGACTAATGAATGGAAAAATAAAAATTACGCCACAGTAAAATTGAGGGGAATAGTTTTCTGAACGGAAGTAGCCAACTCAGAATGATATCGACCGATACTGATAGACTTCTAATATTTTTGAAGCGCTTTGTACTGAAACATTCATATCTGAGCATCAGTTGAAAACTTCCTAATTTTGTCTTCAAGAATTCCTAGGCCTGCAGTTCTTATAGTTGGCGAGTAATTGATTGTCGAACTACTCAACGTGCGATTATCGCTGAATATAACATTATTACAAAACTGGCGTTTCATCGACCGAACCTCCTTAAAACAGTGGCCTAAGTAATTCGGATACTAATGAATAATTATAGTATTAGAATGTCGTCGAAAAAGACCGTTATGCCTACCATGGATCCGGATAAGATTGTAACGAAGTCGAAGTGGGACCGGCGTTTTTCTTATTCTTCTTCTTATTTCATTTTTTTGTTAGTCAACATCTGTCGTATATAGGTATACCAGTACGCTGCCGAGACTAGGTATGTATCTATGTATATGTATAGCACTCTACGGTACTATGTATACCTATAGGTATAGGTAGGTATAACTACTACCCAGATTGCAAGAAACGCAAGGTGCGCATTATCTATACAGGGTGTCCATAAAATGCCGTCTGTTTATACTGCGTATAGTATACGTGAGTTGATTATGAGTTGAATCCAAAAAATTGCAAAATCGAAAGAAAATCTGCGATGTCTCCGCGTCTTCAGTACCCATTCTTCGAAGATTTTAGAATCGATGTTTACAAAGATCTGTCCGCAAGGATATGAAAGGTGAGAGTGTACGCACTCGTATTATGTATAATATTAACCGTACCTACAAACAAAAAGTATGTATACGCATACTACTTTATTGGTTTTCGTAAAGATGCCTGACGAAAAAAATTGAAAATAGAATACAGAAAATGAGAAATAAGAGAATTTCTCATCTAACGATGCGAGACTGTATATGATGGTATAGTGTGTGCGCGTGTGTGTATATGTTCATAATATGTTGAAATATACCTCGTATAACTCTATTGGTCCAGGTGTTTGTTACACGGGGTTTTCTGCGTTGGTATTTAACGTGAAATGTTTGTATATTATAGTTTTAAAAAGCAGTCTGACAACTGGTTTAGACATTTTTCGTTTTGTTTTTTTAAGCAGTTTCAACATACCTATACTAAACTAATAACGTACGCTCTTCGTAGATATATCTATCGTATTCGAAAATTAAAATCTGAACAGAAAAAAAAAAAACTGAAAAAACTGAAAAGAAGATAAATTAATAAATGAATGAATAATGACCGCGCGGTGATCTTTTTTTAACGTATAGCCTTGACAGAGGTTTTCGACCGTGAATTATTATGGTAAAAAGTTTTCCTACTATAATCTTCTTACGCGTCGTCGTTAATATTCATTAATAAAATTGTGCGTATGCGAAAGTCAGCTTGAGCTGGCGATTGCCATGTATCGTCGTAGAACTTTTCGCGATAACATAATATAGACAAATATTCGATCACATAACGTATTCATACATAAGTATTATCGCTATAACTAACGTTCGCGCGTTCATTGAAAACCGTATACAGATTGAAACAAAGTCAAAGTTTGATAATAATAACAGAGGAATAAGTACACTATTATTATTATTATTATTATACAATTATAGTATAGTAATATGAAAGTATAGTAGAGTAAAAACTCACGTGTGCTTCTTGCAGCGGTGTAGGAGGATGAAAATATCAATAAAGTTTAATGCTCTTGCGGCGGCGGATGATGACGGTGATGATGATTATGATTATTGGGTTGTTACACTCACGTGTCATTTGATTTTTCCAACCATAACACTCCTTGCACCGATCTCAGTAATTGTTTAAAACCACAACGAAACCACTGAGTAATATGTGTTATAAGCTGCACTGATTATGTCACTGAATACATTTGATTCTGAAGGTATAATCATTTTTATTTATATCGCAGACGGTATAATGAAGATATGTTTGTAGGTTATAAACGGCACCAGACACAGCGAGCACCGTGGCAACACTGACCTGGGACGACAGAATCTCAAGTTACAGCAGAGCAGAGTCTCTTCTATCCCCTTCTTCGCAAGTCTTCGCCCAAGTCTCCTTCTAGTCTTTCCAGTCTCACATCAGTTTCGCCTCTCCTCTGCCCTTCATCTTCCTCACCGCCGCGAGTCTCAAATCTCGAGGGACTTGAACCGATCAACCGGCTTGTGTTGGCTTCAATCTTGAACTCTTACCATGCAATGCAGCCGTTGAAGGAACGCACCATGTGCCCTCTCGCCAGTCACTACAAGCTTTCAGGTGCAGGTACTCGAAGAAATAAGGATATAAGTTTCTTCTTGATCCGATCCGATCCGATCGCTGGATTATCAGACGCGCGCGACTCACTCCATTTGTGACGACGAACAAGATGGCCTGTTTTTTGTCCTAACGATTCGAATTATGGTGAATATAGGTGGTATGTAAATATACGGAGATCCGCGATGAATCGTGACCCATTCAATACAATTGCTGAAAACGTAGCAGGACGTGCAGAGTGTACAAGTAGCTCGCTGTGATGAAAATAAGCTGCGAAGTTGAATTTTGAGACGGTACTGAAAGCAGTCAGGGTACAAAATGCACGCATAGAGGGACATATACTACATGAGGGCTTGTTATGAAGCGAAGGGGCACTCGCTATATACTATACACGAACGCAACTAACAATAAACGAAACGCAGTCCAACGAGGGGAGAACACCCCGCCACCGCCAGGGCGACACGACGCGCGTGGAGGCCAATCGAGAGAAAAATAGTATATAGGTACTAATATTAACTCATCGAATGCTGGATGTGTACCCATATACTACATACTTACTATGCATGCATGTATATACACTCTTTTATCCGTATGGAACATACAGTATAGTCTCTACGACTGTGCACGAGCGAATGTTGAATCGAGGACCCGCCTATGCCTATTCTCTATTTTTCCCTCTTTCCTTTCTCTCGCACCGTTATTACACACGGTAGATACAAAGGGCTCGATGAATATGTATAATGAATATACTATATCGCGTCGCACGTTCGTGCATTGCGGAGCCTGTACTACATTCTGCTTTCAAATGTGTGGAATAGAACGTACGTGACACGTGTTCTGTAGGAACACGCATAGATGATACCTAAGCATATAGAAATACGGGTTCATTTTTGTGGAACATACCTTCGAAAATAACAATCGCTGGCAATATAGCAAATCTAGGAATCCAAATATTTAATTGTTATCATTGAATTATACTTTATTTCGTAGTTAATCGAGTTGTAGCCATGTTATACCTATTTATAATCATTGGATGAACCAATAAAAGACACAAATATATATATCTATCTCATTTTCCCTTAGCCCTTGAGCACCGAAGAAAGAACACGCGTGCTTCGTGTATGTATACTTACTATAGTACGTGTTCATACTGTTGGTACGGTATATTGTTATGAAAGAGCGTCAGCTGCCCTATTTCGAAGACCCTCTATCCTGCAAACTGAACGATAACAGCGTATACCACATTTTGTGTTGGGTTGATTATTGCCAATGTGTGTAAGGTGGCTGTTATGGCGGTATCTGAGGGGTCGAAATTCTTTTTCGAGTTAGACAATAGTCAAGTATTCGGTATCCCATTCATTTTTTCTGGATGAGAATGATATTTTTACGATCATATACCTATCCATTCATGATCGAAAAAAGTGGTTTGTAAACAGCTGAATAGCGAGAATTTAACCACATAGCAAAAAATAGAAACATAATATTTCACAGAATTTAGCACACCGAGTCTGAGAAATGCTGTTCTAAATAAGTTCCGTTTGTTTTCTTTTTTTTCTCCTTCTCATACTATAGTATATAAAAGAAAATTTATCAATTTTAAATATACAGTATATGAAGCTCGAAAGAATATATTCCATTATATCGACAGGGATGATTCTACTTTATCGACGGTTTATCGCACGAATGATAAAAGTCAACGAATGGCATACAGAGGCCACTGATCGTCCACGATTGAATTAAAAAATCGATAACTGATTGTTTGAGGTGATGTCGTCTGCTGCTGTCACTGTCACTGTCATTATTAAGACTCATAATACACGTACTCGTTGTTGTGCGCTAAAGATCTTGTGTCTTGTGTCCGGCTCTCATTAAAGTTCAAATAATATGCAACGTTGAACGGATTTATATTGAACATAAACTTTTCGAAATACAAAAAAAAGCTACAAAAATGGAAGCACCCGGAGTAAGTTGGAGGAATAAAAATAAAAAGATATGCCGTATAAACGAATTATCTATCTCATGATACATAATAACGCGTTTTTTTTTCTTGAATGCGATTTGCTTAAGTAAGAAAAATGAATATGTAACATAATCGAACCTAATTTTTCTTCAAGGAAAATGCAACGGAATTAGGAGAAATAGAAAACGTGCGAGTAGTCGTACGTGTTCGACCGTTGAATGGAAAGGAGTTGGATGGTCATTGTAAAAATATAACGAAAGTAGATTCATTAAACAGTGAAATAATGGTAGAAAATCCTCACGCAGCACCAGGAGAACCACCAAAATTATTTTCATTCGACGCAGTATTCGATACAGACTCTTCGCAGGTCGATATATACAATGAAACTGCTCGTCCGATAGTTGACAAAGTTTTACAAGGATATAACGGCACTATATTGGCTTACGGTCAAACTGGAACTGGCAAAACATACACTATGTCAGGGGCTAAGACTTCTCCACAGTTGAGAGGCATTATTCCAAATACATTTGCTCATATATTTGGGCACATCGCTAAGGCTGATGAAAATCAAAAGTAAAAATGATGAATATAAAAATTATGAAGCTTATCGTTTTGATGCTACAGAAACTGGAATTTGGAATCATATGAAAATGGAGTTCATCCTTTGCTTATGCATATTCAAATGTTTTTGAAGACAAAGTATCATCAGCATTCTTTATGCCTCCAAATTTCCAATTAGGATAATTTTTGAATGAATTGGTGCGAATTGATGGTTCTACCCTTAGAAACTGCAGAATTTTATGAACTTTCCAAAAATCTCAAAAAATTGTAAATCCATGGAGAATTGATGGAGATATCTCTGAAAACCTAAAAAATTGATCACCACACTTTCACAAAGTCACAGAACATGCAAATATTCTCCCGATAGAAGTTATGATTGCAGAGCTTTGGATAAACTCAGAACTTACACTTTTCAAATCATAAAAAACGCTTTTTCTGGAAAAGAAATTGAGATATGCGAATATATATATTGTTTCCAAATGATTCCTAGTTTCAGTCTACAAGAGTCTCCCTGCTTCAAACGGATCGAGCCCAGAGAAAATTTCGGTTGATTATAATAGATTAATTCATTCAAGGTTTCTTGTCCGCGCGACATACTTAGAGATTTACAACGAAGAAGTGAGAGATTTATTAGGAAAAGACCAGAATACACGATTAGAAGTTAAAGAGCGACCAGACATTGGAGTATTTGTAAAAGACCTTAGCGGATATGTGGTGAATAACGCCGACGATTTGGATCGCATCATGACCCTAGGAAACAAAAATCGTTCGTATTTTCCTTCTTTTTTATCAAAATTTTCGCAAATCATGAATAAATTTTTATTCAATTTCTAGGTGTCGTTGGCGCGACTGCTATGAACGTTTCAAGCTCCAGATCTCACGCGATATTTACAATAACTGTTGAATCTAGTCAATTGGGCGAAGATGGAGAGCAGCATGTTAAAATGGGAAAACTTCACCTGGTTGATCTAGCTGTGTGTATTTTTCTATTCCTTTCGACGTATATCTCACAAAATTTAGTGGAGATTATACTCAACTTTTTTCACCAAACCTATTCAGGGTTCTGAACGACAAAGTAAAACAAAAACGACTGGCGTAAGACTAAGAGAAGCTACGAAGATAAATCTCTCGTTATCCACACTTGGAAATGTTATATCTGCTTTGGTTGATGGCCAGAGTTCTCACGTTCCCTATAGAAACTCGAAACTAACCAGACTATTGCAAGATTCTTTGGGCGGAAATTCTAAGACTTTAATGGTAAAAATGTTTTCTGAAGAAATTAGAGATTGCACTGATGTATATATTTATAATTTTATAAATTTTGAAATGGATTTCTTTGTTTCCCAACAGTGTGCTAATATCAGCCCAGCCGATATGAATTATGATGAAACTATAAGTACCTTGAGGTATGCTAATCGTGCAAAAAATATTAAAAATAGAGCCAGAATTAACGAAGATCCGAAAGATGCTTTGCTCAGACAATTCCAAGTCGAAATTGAAGAGCTACGTAAACAGCTCGAAGAAAATGGTACAGGAGTATCAGAGTCTGATGCGGAAACGGAAGATTCTGATGAGAATTCTGATACCAAGAAAGAAAGAAAATCTAGACACAGACAGAGTCAAATTTTGTCGATGGATCAGTTAGAAGACGGGGAAATAGAATGTAGAGAAAAAATGGATAAAGCAGAGCGAAACGACAAAAGTCCAGATGACAAAGACGTTATAGAATTAAAAAGGACACAGTAAGTATTCTTTTAATTGCAGGAGAAAACAAATTTCAAGTAAAACATTTGCATGACGGAATTTTTTTCAGAACAGAGAAAGAAGCTTTAAGAGAAAAGATGCAAAATTTACAAAATAAGATCTTAGTCGGCGGCGAAAATTTATTGGAAAAAGCAGAGGCACAGGAACAATTACTGGCTGCATCCGCAATAGAATTAGATCAAAGAAAAAGTCGTGAAGAGCAGCTGAAAAAAGCAATAGAAGAAAAGGAAGCTGAGCGAATAGATATAGAAGAGAAATATTCATCTTTGCAAGAAGAAGCTGCAGGAAAGACTAAAAAATTGGGCAGAGTTTATACCATGTTGATGTCGGCTAAAGCAGAGCTCTCAGATCTCCAACAGGAGCATCAACGAGAAATGGAAGACCTCTTAGAAGGTGTAAGAGGAATTGGTCGAGAACTACAACTCCAAGAACTGGTTCTTAACAATTATATACCGATCCAATATCAGGTATTTATCCTGAATTTCAACGAAAATTCATAAACTAACTGTGTAACTAACTAACATTTTCAGACTATGATAGAGCGTTACGTTCATTGGAACGAAGATATCGGAGAATGGCAGCTAAAGTGCGTAGCTTACACGGGGAACAATATGAGAAAAGTTCAAGCCACGCCTTCGACCGGGAATAATAAAGATGTAAGTAGTATGAAGTCGCACTCATTCTTCCCATTGTATCAAATTTTTCAGCTATTTCATGAACATGATTTTGTTTCTGTTGCAGCAGCCACAGCCTGATTTATCTAACATTTACCTCTCGTATAACGCAGGGGCAGAAACTAGCCTCACACAACCAAAGAAATTAAGAGGTCGTTCAGGTGTTCCGAGACCAACGACTGCTCATCGACGTCCTCCTCGTTGAATATCATTATTTTAAATTGAACATATTCACTAGATATTTATTTTTCATAGAGAAATTTTTGCTACTATTCTCTTTTCCTTTTGTTTTTTTTTCTTTCTCATTTTCTTTTTTCTAATCATTACATTATTTTAATTTGAGACAATTAATTTCTCACATACGAACCTAATAGCGCATCTAGCAGATGAACATAAAACAAGAATATACGTTTTCAATTTTGTAATTGATAACGAAAGTATCTGATATTCTGAAATTCCTCTTAGCAATATGGAATACTTTTTTCCTTGAATGAATAATTTTATGAAAATAATATGCAAGTGGTGAAAGATTTTGAATACAAAGAAAATAATATGATGAAAACGTAGCTTACATAATATCCGTAGCGAAATACAATATCGAATGGAAATTCATTAGTACAGCTATTTATTTTCTAGCTTTTCTACAACTTTCTTTCTTTATTTTCTAGAACGGTTATGATTAGAGATCTGAATATAATGGATTTTCAGTAAGTTTTAAAACTGATTGATCGATAGCAATATTGTTCTTTGTTTTTTTTTATTCATTTTTTACTCTGATAAAGTAGCTATATATGTTCAGAAATGATTTTTGATCCTTTTTCTCGAATTCAATTTACGTACGTAAACTTACGATCAAAGTATTACCTATATTATAATTATAAAATACCATTTATATCTGTAACTTGAATGAATAAATTTCCAATCTTCTTAAATTTCACTTTTCGTATATTCGATATTATTTTATATACGTTTATCATTTTAAGAGCTGCGTGAGAAATACCAGCGTAATAATAATACATGGTTGTGAATCAAATTCTTACAACTTCATGTTGTAATGAATTTGTATTATTAGTTTCAACACGATGTATATGTATCCACTTTTTAATATAACTACGTTGAATTTTTCGAGCTTCAATTACGCTTATGGGATCTCGTGGATTACTTGCCCTCAAATCCAAATGATGAGCTCCTTCTGGAATCAGTATAGCTAAGGTTGATTTCGAAACGTTTCTTAAAACTCCTCCGCTTGACCAAGGGTCCAACAATCCATTACTGAAAAAATGAATAAAATTAGTGAACATCGTTCTAATTTTCTTAACTTTATAAACTTAGAAATTACCTGAAAATAATGTTGCTAGCTGCTGATAGATCCTTGCATCCATATTCTTCGCATGCGAGATAAGGCTGGGGTCTTGTTCTATAAGACTTATAACATTCATCGCTAAATTTGTCAAAATCCCAAGCTGTCGGTTCAAACATGTCAGTAACGCCGTTAGAACACATTGGCATTACCATTTCTGTACAAGCCTGATAGTACCAGCCCTTAGCATCTAGATTAGGAGCAGATTCTTCGCTTATGGTTAAACACTTTGTGGTTCCCGTTCCATTTGTAAAAACGCTGATAGCACTGTTGAGAGCAAGAAGGAGGGACTCGTCATCGTGGTATGGGGTAGATAGGTAACCGCATACAGCCTGAAACAAAAATTTTCAAATGTTCAGAGATATATGATACTGAGATACCGAAAGGATTTAGAGAGAATTTCAAACGATTCATCATCAGTTGTTTTCAGATTTTTTAATAACTCTCACCGATATTGGATAAGCAGGTAATGGCGCCAAGAAATTAGATTCATAGGGATAATTGACCATTGCTAAGTTTCCGTAGATATCAATAAGAAAATCTTTCAGCAATTTAACATCTGATGAATTTGTCAATGGCTCACACAATTTCCAATTTTCTGATAGCCACTTTTTTCCATTTTCTAGAAATTCGAAATCAAATCAAATAGAATTGTAGAGATTTAATGAGATAAAGTGGAGAACGTACGGCAGTGACCGTCAAACATAACAGGGCGACTAACTGAAACTAACTGATAATATTTTGACTCACCAGTTGAGGTGATGTTCATAATAGCACTCCATGATTTTCTGATTGATTTAGGGCACTCTGAATGAGCAGCTTCGAAATCAGATGTAACGATTCTTGAGAATGCATCACAAGTTGCGATGTCGGTGAACTGTAAAATCGGAGCAGAAGATGCTATCGCGCTGAAAATTTGAAATTAATCACTTGCAGTTCACTCAAGAGATGAAGCTAAAAAAATGATAAACCAAGACTCACCCTCTCACAAGATGTGGATACTTCATTCTTATCCACGCGCTAAGCATTCCTCCGTAAGAGCCACCGAAAACAATTACAGGGCTGTCTTTCAGGTTTGGAGTGGACTTCAAGTGGCTAATTAAGTCTGCAAAATCTGCTAAAGCTTGCTGTGACGTTAAATACCCAAGATAAGCGGGGTCTGAGAATGATTTGTTCCCAAAAGGCAAAGATTCTCCATAATAACGGTGTTCGGCGAAAATCAAGAGCGCATTAAAGCTTGGAGCAATATCCCACATAAAACCCTGTGATGAAAGTAATCAACAAAATATGTAATCAGTATAGGTTGAAGATTAGAATTGATTTTTAAATTATGATCAATACCGTATTTTGGGCAAAGAGTTCGATACTGCCTTCATTTCCTGTGTAGAATAATATCGGTGGGCTAGTTCCTCTCTGCCATGTATCATTGACGAGATATCTCATAGAGAATGTACTGTTAATTGCAAAACTGAAATGATCGACCTAAAATAAGCAAATTTCATTTATATTTTCTATAACTCTGATTTCACACAACGTTCGATGTATAGCTAGTGCGCAATAACATAATGATTAGCACAGGTTCGAAGTTGTAGAGTAATCAGAAGCTTTTTACTCACGGGTACTTGCAATGTTTCTATTTGATAATGGTAAGCGGATTCCTGTCCTGGGTCGTTTTCACCTGATTCAATTCCGTCAGAATGTAAGATAGTTGCTTCAACATTGTAATAGAACAATATTAAATATATTGAAAAATAAATAGTGTATGGGAGGTCCATCATGACTCGCTCCTTCAAAGATACTGCATAGTTTACAACGAGTAACAAGCGATACTGTAAATAATGACCTCTACTAATCTGTGACACTCAGTATATAGAATGACCTAAGTATGCGTAGCAATGAGTACATAAGTTTCTCCACGTATTCGTATTTCTGTATGTCAATGAACTCAGAAAGTAAATCGTCTGGGCTAACAAATCACGAATCCAGAAGTGAAAACAATGATAACGTTGATCCAAATAGACAAATGGATTCGTTAGAAGTTAGATCGAAAGATGAATCATAATTTTTCGATTAGAATTGGTAAATTATTGTGTGTAAGAGCGGTAATTAAGTGCACTTGGAGTACTTTGCTTTTAGTTATAATTAGCTATTGACCATTTTGATGGAATATTATCAAGTACATAAGCTGCACATTAATGGAATTTAAAATGAAAAACAGAGGAATTAATTGTACTTTTATAGCCAGTGTGATTATTGAATACTTATTCAGCTTTAATTATAATCTGGCATGACATAAGATGTGTTTATTAAAAAAAAATAAATTAATTCATTCTACATACAAAAATACATAGTAAGTAGGTAATTAATATTAATAATACTCTGTATTTATAGTGATGGTTTTCATAATTAATGATAATGATGTTTTTATATATATATATATAATATTAATGTTTCACGTATTAACAATCAAGTTAAACGTACAATATACTATACTATATATATTATGCAATATTCTCTGTTGATTTCTTGCTAACAAATTTTCATTTCAAACGACACGATAGGTTCCTGAACGTTACACCAAAGTAACGCTTGATTCTTTTTCTTCATCAATTCATCATACTGGGCAAATAGTTTCCAGTTTTTTTTTTTCTGTTTCTACTTTTTGTCGCACATTTTTATAAAATTAAACGCACAATATTAATCTAAAATATTATAATTCTCTTATTTTTTTATATCTCTTTCGTTTTAGATCTACAATAATTCAAATAATTAGATATAATCGTAAAATTCAAGCCAAATTTTCCTTTATCATAGATAATTCAAGAACAATTTTCTTACTTATAGTACGGTATCGAAAAATTTCAAAATAATCATTGATTAATTGTACAAGAACGTAAATATAATCTCTAAATATAATCATTATACTATAGAAATATATATTATTTTACTGATAATTAATTCATTAAAACAATAAATTTTGGAAATTGAAATTGATCAATATAATATTAATTGATGATAGATCAATAACAATGATAATATTTAAAATAAATTTATTGATTTACAATTGGAGAAATTCCTTATTAAAATAGAACACTGTAATTACTAAAATTATTATTGCAAATTTAACAATAATGATAATAATACTAGTAATAATAATAATAATGATAATGACTATCGTGTCGTTTGATATGCGAGCAACCACATCATTGACTGGTAATATTATTGTTAATATATATTTGAAAATAAAAAAAAATATTGTTCTAAAATAAATCTCTTTTTCCTATTTTTTTTTTTTTTTTCTTTTTTTATAATGTGTTGTACAATAAAGTGCTTTAAATTAAACAAGAATAATAATTATTAATTAGCCTCTTCTAACTACAATTTATCCTAACCTACGGAAAAGCTCTAACAAGAGGTAAATGAAAGTGAATTAATTAATTAATTAATTCAATCAATCGATACATACAATACATACATACATACATACTTCAACATTTATTTTTGTACTTTATTTTAAGTCTCATTTGTTCGAACTGTTCTTCATATTGATTTTCAAGCTCCGTCAATTTTGTGGCTACTTGTTCCTCCTGAGTGCTCAACATTACTTCAAGCTTTTGTTGTACTTGATTCATCGCTCTCTTATATCCATCTTCGATACGCTTACATTCGCTCAAAAGAAATTTCTCTTTATTTGCTGAGTGTTCCTAAAAATGAATTACAAAAAATGTGTTAATAACTTGTCGTTTATGCTAATTAATTCAAATACAGGGGCCAAATAAATAAAATGATAACTCACTTTATAATTTTGAGCTGTTTTTTTAGCTGCTTGGTACTTGTGCTTCAACATATCGATATTATTTTTTATTTCCTTATCTTTTTCACTCAATTCTTTCAATTCTTCAGTTAAATTTTCCTCAGATTTTTTTAACTTTACAATCTCGTTATTCATTTCAGCCTCCTTTGCCTTCATTGATCTAATCTCCGCTGCCCATTCAGACATAACTTGTGCCATAGCGTTTCTTTGCTCTTCCATATCAATTTCTCTTCTCCTAAATTCACTTTGTAAAGCTTCTATCCTAAGTTTTCGTGCTACCAATTCATGGTGCATTTTCTCTAGTTTTGTTTCTAGCATTTTAGCTATCGCTTGTTCCTGCATCTTGAACGAAGCTTGTAATTCAATTTTTTCTGCGATCATAGCTTCCTTTATGGCCTCAAGTTCCTCCGTCTTTTCTCTACACTTTCCTTGTAGTTCTAACAAAAGACTTCTGTATCTCTCTTCAATTTCTTTTTGTCTTTGCCTGTGCTGTTCCTCGATACATTTTAATTCGTCTGTAACTTTCTCTTCCATTTCTTCTCTAACTTCTTTTATGGCAATTTCTTTAATTTTTTGTAAATCATTATCGCTCGTCGAACTGCGAGGAGATCCGTTTATTAATTCGGCTGATACTAGCGATTGGCTTTTAACATACCTTTCAAATTGTCTCGCCTGATCCCTAAGCTTTGCTACAAGTCGATCTCTCTCTTCTTTCAGTACATCAATGTCTTTTAATTGAAGAAGTTGTTCCTCTTTACGTTTCAATTCATTTTCCAAAAGTGTTATCCTTTCTATTAAATTCGAATTACCGTTTTTACTTTCTTTTGATAATTCCTTTTCCTCTAAGCCAGAAAGTTTTTCATTGCAGATACTTCTGTCTTTTAAAATATCATTATATTTTTTTCTCAACGATTCATATTCGGCTTCAACGTGCTCAAGTCTAAGTCTAATATCCTTAGATTCTAATGAACTTGAACGTGTATTTTTTTTGGCACTCAACAACTCCGACTCGAGCAAAGATATCTTAGATTTATAGGAATCTCGGTCTCTCAAAATGTCTTCGTACTTTGTTTTTATAGATTGATGCGCAATCTCTACTTGAGCAATTTTTAGTCTCGCATCATCTAATTCTGTCTGTAGATCTAACATTTTTCTGCGTTCCTCTACAGCGTTCGAAAGCTTCTCTTCCAAACGTTTACAGTCTTCTTCAAGCTGTAATAAAATACAATAATATGTAGGTACCACTCGTAACAATAGATTAATTGAAGATTAGGGTAAACTTTACCTGCGCAATTTTATCTATATGTTCGGAGCAGTGATCTGGCAATATGACACTTATGTTACGGTTCGGATTTGCGTTCCTCAATTCTCTGAGCGCTTCTTCTTTTGCTATTATTAACATATACATTGAATGAATTGTACAGAATTATTTAAATACATAGGAAAGCAAAATTCAAATAAGTTTCTTATACCTCGTTCAATTTCAACGTGTATTCTCTTGGTGTGATCCTCTCTCCTCTGTCGTTCATGACCAAGATCTTTTTCGAATTCTACAATCTTACTTCTGTAAACTTCACACTCGTTCGTAAGCCTTTTTATGACAGATTCCCGAGTCTCGAAATCTTTGCTCATCTTTTCAATCTCAGTTTTACGAGATTCAAAATCTGCATACGTTTTTTTTAATTCCATAATTTCCTCGCTGTGTTGCGCAATCAGCTGCTCTTTTGTGCCACAAACTTCTACATACAATTCTTTGACTCGATCTAATTCTTTTTGAGTTTGTTCTAATTGTACTCTGAAAAGTGTAGTAAAAAATGAATGATATATTTCAATTTTGCCTCGTTATATTCAATTATAATATAAATATAACAATTTATTTCAAGAATTCTTACGATAACTGGACAATTTCAGTCTGTGCCTCCTGTCTGACCCTTTGTACAGCTTTTTCATGAATTTCTAAATATTCTCTATTATATTCGTCGACATTAGATTTCTCTTGTTCCGTAATCATTTCCCTGTGTAATCTTTTCAAATTTTCATCATTTCCGGCTAAAACTTCATTTAATTTATCCTCAAGTTCCATTTTCTCTTTTCTTAATGTATCACAAAGTTTTGTAGTTTCATTCAAGTGATCTGAAAGTTTTTGTATCTCCGCATTTGCCTTCATAGCTTTCTCGGTCAAAAGAGATTTTAGTTCTTGTTCCAATTCGTTAACTCGTCTCGCATACTTTGCCGCTTCTTCTTGACAAGTTTGTGCCAACGACCCAGCTTTTTCCACCTCTCTTTCTTTTTGAGCAAGCGTATTTTCTAAACGATTTATTTCTTTTCTCTTTACTGCTTGCCCAGCTAAACACCTATTAAAACAATCACTCACATATTAGTTGTTCAATTTACCTTCAGTATCAGTACAGATAAATAATTACCTTTGTAATTCTCCCCGCAATTTATTGGTAATATCATCACACGGTTTACTTTTAGATCTATTGTGAAGTTCGCCCAATTTAAGTTGTCTCATGGAATCAGATTCCTCGTCGCCAGTATTCCCTAGCAGCGAATCATACTGAGTGATATCGCTTCTGGCTAATTCCAGTTTATGCTATAAATAAATAATCAGTTCTCATGGTAATGAATAATCAAACGAAAGTATGCGTCAAATTATTATTACTTGAAACTCTTGAGACTATTTCTCACCTGCAGTTCCTGTACGGCTTTAGCAAGTTCTTCTTTCTCTTCCGTCGTAATTCTCAACTGAGTTTGTAGCCTCGTGACTTCCTGCCCATTATTTGTTGCCATCAAGTGACGACATTGGGACTGACTTTCCTCCAATGCACGAGATAAACGATTCATTGTGTCTCCTTTCTCTACCATCAATGTCTCATGTGCTCTCCTCACATCTGCTAGTTTGTGTTCTAGCGCGACATACGAAGTTTCCTAATTTTGTGATTAAAATTAGTAAATGTCGACGATTCAATGTTCAAAACGAGAAATGATACGACTTTCTTAGAAGCTAAATGGAAGAAAAGAACTTTTCAAACCAGATAAGCAATCGTTTCTTATTTTGTGCGTAAGAAAATGAAACGAAGAAAGTTTCTCGACGAATATATATAAAATATGTAGGTTTGAATTATGTAGGAGTTTTTAAAACTTGCCCAAACGTCACTAGACCCGCTAGAATCCACGATAAGCAGCTTTGATGTAAATTACAATAAGAATCCAATTTCATCTTATAGGTAAAACAGATTTACAAGATAAAAATAACTAAAAATGAAAGCTGAATAAATACCTTAGCATTTAATTTGTCCGTAAGAGCATCTATCTGAATCTGCATATTCTTCATTTCGACCGCATGCTTTTCTTGAGCCTGTTTCAAGAATTTTTCATGTGTTTTGTCTGTTGTCTGTAACGCTTGTACCCTCTCCAAGACAGCTATTTTTTGTTGTAAATCGGCTACCGAATCTTTGGCTACGCTGAGCTCCTCAGCCATCTAATTTCAAAGAAAGAATAAAAAATTGATTGGTGATAAAATGATTAAAAACGAAGAAGGAAACTTAACATATCTCCTACAGTAAACTCCTTGGTTCTTACATTTTGCTTAGTTTTTTCCAGAACAGCGACGGTTTCTTTTATAGTAGCTAGCTGCGTTTGTAAATCGGTTATTTCCACTTTAGCGTCGACTAGAAATAAATTGTTAAAATAATTGGGACACTATTTTCTTTTGTCAATCACAAAATTTGAATCAATGATAAATAAAATTACCATAATCATTATTTTGTAATTATTACCTAATAAATTCTGTGCCTGATTTCGTGACAAATTAGATCTTTCGGATTCGGCTTGAGCAAGGGCTAACTTTCTACTGAGGAGATTAGTTTCCTCTAATCGTTCTTCTCGAATATGTTGGAGCTCCTCTGTGAGCCTTTGAATTTCTCTCATTCTAACAGAATAAAGAACTTCCAATTGTTCTTTGCTGTTATACTCGGCAGTTTTGTAAGCCATATTATCATCTGTCGGTCTTCCATTAGGACTTGTTTGAAAGCAATGTTTAAAATGATCAGAAACAACGACTTCGCGATTATGATCATGGTCATGATCACCGCCGCCAAATTCCTGACCGCTTTTATATCCTCCATTTTTATCATAGTCGTCGATATATCCGTTATTAGTATAACTCTCAGTTTCTCTTCCAAAATGATTAGTAGGAGTATTATAGATATTAGGATATCCATCAGGAAAAGTATATCCCTCGTCAAATTGTGCTCTAATATTGTGAGGGTATCGTGGATTCTGTGGTTTAGGCAATTCGTAAGTACTATCGGTATCGTTGTTGATATTATTTTTAACGTATGGTGTTTCAGGCTGCGCATAAACTCCGTATTCTCTTTGTATATCAGAGATGGTGGGTCCTCGATCAGTTTGAGATTTATCAAACGGTACCTGAGCTCGATCATTGCAATCTTTAGCTTCGTCAACTCTACCATAAACTCCGAATTCTCTCTGTATTTGAGAAATTGTTGGACCGCTTTCAGACCGGGTTGTTTCATAGACGGATCCTCCTCTCCTTTCGCTATCCCTGGTGACGTCGTTATAGCAGCGACTGCTATTAACAGAGCTAGCTTCATCGTCGTCATTCTCGAGATCATCGAAAGCGTTGGTCAGGATGTTTTTTATCTGAATATATATTGGAATGTAGTTTTTATTGATAAAGGGCATAGACATGATCAATTCTGGGGAAAGTTTGCGTTATTGGTATTCATATTTACCTCCTCATTACGCCGTTTTATATCTTCCTGTTCTTCGTCCTCCTCTTGACGCTGAGCAGTTGTATTTAATTGGATGCTATCGGAGCCCTGAAATAAACTGATACCAGGCCCCTCCATCCCGAAGAAGCTTGGTTAATTTATGATAGTAATGTTAAACCATTTATTTATGAAAAAAGTATCTTTGTTTATAGCGCCATAACCTAAATGCAACAAGTGTGTCATCGAAGATAATTTGCATTTAATACAACGCTGGGGTTCAAAATTCAATTATAAAGAAAACATTTTATCACGTATCTTCTTTTTCTTCCAACTCTTCACGATAGTAACGAGATTTATTTTGACACTGTTCTGTATTGCTTTTATATTGAACATTTAATTCAAGGTGGAAAATGCTTGTAAACAATCTTTGAAAAGTCAAATAGCATTACAGGATATTCCATAACCGGATATATCAAATTACATATTAAGTTTACGTGAAGCTCCCGCCAAGCTCGAGTTGATATCGGATGGACGCCATTCTGTATTCTTTAATTTTAATAAAAACCTTATCAGGTTTCACGTTGGATAAACTTAATACCAAAGCTCACTGATCACTCATATTTTATTATTATTCTTTTCAGGCATATTTACAATATATTTTAGTGACAATGAAAGCTGTTATTCAACGAGTTAGTAAAGCCAGTATATCAGGTGAGAAAGGTTTCTTGTTTTTTCGTCAAGTTTGGTAACGTATATGCTCATTTGACTTTAGTTGCTGCGCTGTTTTTTTAGCGCGAAAAAGTTTGAATAACGATAATTGTAAAACGTGAAAATTGAAATTCCATAATATTACATTGTGAAAATATCGTTTTTTCAGTCGATGGAAAAATAATCAGTAGCATAGGACGAGGGCTATGTATTTTGATAGGATTGAAGAAGGATGACAATGCGCAAGATATGGAATATATGTAATAATATAAAATAAAAAATACAATCTTTCAAAGAACATCTCACGAATTTTGTATGTATATTATTTTCAAAACAGAATTCGAAAGATCCTAAATACGAAAATCTTTGACAATGAAGAGGGAAAAAGATGGGCTACAAACGTAAAGGAAAAAAATTACGAAATTTTATGCGTCAGCCAATTCACACTGTATTATCAAATGAAAGGGAATAAATTAGACTTCCACAGAGCAATGCCAGCCTCTGAATCAGAACCATTTTACAAAAATTTTCTTTCTGAATTAGGGAAGCGATATAAACCAGAATTAGTGAAAGGTAAAAAATAAAATAAAAAAAAGAATGAAAAGAAAATAATTGTACTGCCTCTTAACCCGTATGTGCATATTAAAAAGTTTGAATATTTTAGATGGCAAATTTGGCGCAATGATGCAAGTTTCAATTGAAAATGACGGACCCGTTACCATCGAAATCGAATCACCGACAAGAACCACGTTATGAGAATTCTAGAACAAAATGAATAAATACCCCCTTATTTAGAACGGAATAAGTGAGAAATTATTTGTTCACCGATCATTACTTCCATCAATAAGTTGCTAGGTGATTTCATGACTGACAAAAATCGAAATAATAATGATAATAGAAATCCTATGTTCGTACCAGCGTTGAGTGTAGAAAGTACCAGTTCTTGTTTCATTTATTTTTCGGGATTGCAATATCATAATTAGATCGTGTCGTCATCTTTGCTTAGTTCGTTAAACTACAACGTCAATTGTCTTTTGATGGTCATTTGTCCTGTGATCAAAATGGCTGTTCTCCGTCAACGAATGGAACGTTAATAAATTATTCAATTATTGGAGTCATAATTAATTGATGGTTTCACTGCAAAAGTTGCAATTACACAAGTTGTAATGAAGGGATAACATAGAAGAATAATATCTATTTTTAGATCGATATATAAATATAATAAAAATAATAATAAACTGATTCCTCAAATTCTTTTTAAGTTGGCTAGACTGAAAGCACGTGTCATTATGCGTATATACCGTATGCCACAACCTGTCACATTTCTTTGAGTGGAATTTTTGTTGATACTTCTTTCCATTCGCGTTGGTGTACAGTTTGTATATTAATTGCAAATATTATTTCAAAATATGGATAAAATGAGTAAGAGAGATTTGAGTGAAACGGTAGATAAGCAGAGGCAAAAATTGACCAAGTATGAAAACAAGTTACGAGGTTTGTGGTGGAAAAATGGCAATAAAAAATGGCGGGGAATATTTGAAACGTGTATACTGCCCGACGGCCGACACGACACTATTGTAAATTAAATTTGTTATTTTAGATATCGTACCAGCTTACGAGAGTTTGGTGAAAGAAAAAGAAGCCTTAGAAGGGAGCCTGAAAGCTTTCACGTTGAGAAATAATCCAGAAATTGATAAAAATGATAAATCATCGAATTTGAAAACTGGTTCAACGAACTTTTCATCGGTATTCAAATTATTATAGAGCTATCAATTAACTATGGATTCCTATTCGAACAAAAAAAAAAACGGAAATCGATCCGAATTTTCTAGGGGCAGAATTCTAGAAAAGAATTTAGTGAGCCAGAAACTGTAGAACAGCTAAGAACTCAACTCAGTGCGTTAATGAATTCACTGGCAACTTTGTCAGTGGAGAAATCAAGAATGGAAGCAAATTTTCAGACCGATAAAAAGCAGCTTCGTACAGAAAGAGAGGAAGTGAGTTCAAGAACATAAATATGAAGAATATTTCTATCCTTTCTTCTCAATTTTTGTTGTTTTCTTTTCTTTCAGTGTGAAAAAATAATCAAAGATTTGAAAGAGAAACTAAAACATGCGCAAAAAGAGGCACGATCAGAAGTTGAAAATGTTAAATATAAATTAATCATGGAAAGACACGAAAGAGAAAAGGAACAGGCTGATCATTCGGCAATGATTAAGTACATATACTACATTTGTATCAAGAATGCTTACGATTGTTGTTGGTACATCATAGTAATTCTGCATAGAAATTCATTAATGAAATATTTATACCAACATGTTAACTTTGCTCCTAGATGAACCTATAATTTTTATGATTTGGAAAATTCGTTTCTGTTTAATAAAGATTCTTCTTGATAAACATAAGCGATACCCTTACAGGATTTGGATACCTTAATACAAAGTTCTTTTACAGGGAACTACAAAGATTATTAAATGATGAAAGATGTGCTAAAGAATATCTGGAAACTCAGGTAAAAGAACTAAAGAATCGCACAAGTAGCAAAGAGCATAACAAATTATTAGAGGCGGAGTTGGAGATTGCGCGAAACAAATTAAAACAAGTGGAAGCAGCAGCGAAGGAAACACCCCCGTTACTTCTTTCTTTACAAGCTGAAATGGCTAGTCTGAAACAACAGCATAGGAATGCAATTCAGGAGGTGTTTTAGAACAACACAAATTTCAAAATTCAGATCTTAATTCTTTACTGAAAACTAATTGTCAATTGAATATTATTCAACATAGGAACAGAAGAGAGCTGTAGCGGCTGAACAACAGGCAAGAATTCTAGCAACAACTCATGAATCCAGAGTTGCGGGACTAGAAGCGAGATTGGCTGAATTATCTGATACAGTAGGAGGATACGATAGACTTAGACATCAGGACCAATTAGCTATTCAAAAGCTTAAGGATCAACTATCTTCTTTACAAGACACTGGAAATGAAGATAAAGAGAATGTGAGGCTGGAAAATGATCCTGAAGAAATTGCTGCTCAGATAAAAAAGCTTTACGCTCGTTTGTTGGATGTAGCAAATAGAGGAAATAAATCCTCGAATATAAAAAGTAATTTATTATCAGTATCTTAGAATCCTTAAGATGGAATATCTTCAATCAATAAATGTAAAACTCTATTCCAATCTCTTAGATATCTTGGACAAAATAAACCTACGAGATATAAACGAAGATTTAGAATATAAAGAACAGTATGAAAGACTGGAACAGGATTTTGAAAATTTTAAACTACAAACATCGGCTCAGCTCCGTCATGCAATAACAAATTCATCGCCTATTAGAGAAAAACAAAAAGATAAAAATACTGGGTCCGACTCAGGTGAAACTAGTAGCAATAGGCTACAATTGAATGTTGCTAAGTCTCAAATAAAAAGTTTGGAAGAAAGATTACGCTCCGTGAATAACGATATGATAAGTAAAGAAAAAGAATTCAAGGCGCAATTGGAACAACAACAGCAGGTAATAGAAAAATATGTTTTGGACTATAAGGACTGAAAATGGATGTTTACATTACACAAATTAATAATAATTGTATCAAAAAAATTCATATTCTCAGTTGACAAAGGAAGAAAGAGTGAAAAGCGATCGTCTTGTATTGCTCAAAGAGAATGAATACAAGGGAAAAGTTTCAACTCTTGAACATCAGCTTTTACGTCAAAGAGAACGTTCGTTGGCATTAATTAGAGACAAAGACGAAGAAATACAAACTTTGAAATCATCATTCCATGCGTTGCTTCCTAAAAAAACTGCTTCTGGACATTTCGAAGATCGTTCCAAATCCCCGACACCAGAAAATGTTTCCGAACCGCCAATAGATTTGGTAAGTGGTTTATTAACGACTGATAGTCCACCGATGCTTCATTACGCTCAAGAATTAGCTAGACGAGAAGTTCAGGTATCTGGATTAAGGAAAAGTAACATGAAATTAGAAGCTGGAATGAGAGAACAGCATAGGGATTTCCTTCACATTAATGAAAAACAAAGAGAAGAAGTAAAAAGACTTGAAATCGAAGTAACCAGGTGAGTAAACGAATTAAGAATATCATAGCTAAGAAATATGTCAAAGAAATTTTCAAAAAAATTATAATTTTGCCGATCCAAATTTCCAGATTAAAAGCTTATAAATCCAGAGAAGGTGCGAATCTCGAATATTTGAAGAACGTTGTGCTTAATTATCTTATGACTAACGATGCATCGAGTAAACGGCATATGCTCAATGCTATATCAACTATTCTTCACTTTACTCCTGATGAAACGGAAAAAATCCGACATCTGAAGCGACATTGGTATGAGATCAGAACCAGTTGTGTTCAATTTCAGCTAGACCCTCCACAGATTCAAAGTAAAATTTCTTTCAGATGACAGATAAATCCACGTCGCATACTCCTGATAGGATCAATTTAATGTAAATGATAAGCTGCGTTTTTTGTGTAACATAGATAAAAGTATAATTGTATAGAAAAACTTTGGCATCTTAGCAGAAGATATGTTTAGAGTGAAAAAAAGAGAAATTCAGACTCTAATTTTATCACGAGAGAAAATTAAACAAAACATTCCTTCAATACAACTCTCAATAACTTATCAGGTAAAAAGAAAAACGAATTAATGATGAAATATGCCAAAATTATATGTAATGTTTGATGTAAATTATATTATATATAATATAAAATGTAAATAAATTGGACAATCTAAAATGAAACCTAACAGAACTATAAAATTAATTTTTTTCTTCAATTTTCATAATTTCACATTGAATTTAGAACTTGAATAAATAATAATGATAAATGGATGATGCTAGAATGCTTTTTTTTCTATTGGTTTCAAGTCGAAGCAAATATTTAAGCAGATTAATTCTACATGAAATTTTATTACATCATTTTTTTCTTTTTTTTTTCTACATGACAAAGTGATCACATCATTGGCATTGGAAAAATATCCTCAAGCAATATTTTCTATCTATAATGCCTATTAATATTATTATTAATATTCGCACGTATTCGTGTCGTACCAAATACATATACAGGGAGAATCTAAAAAATTGCATCCCGTTGGTACTTGTGAATTCCTTGTAAAAAACGTATTCGAAATTCCATCATCGAATTTTTAGGTTGATTATAGATTTATTGTAATCGATAATCAGAATGCAGTAATAATAGTGCGCTGTATGAGCGGGAAGCTCGTCAGTGAGCCACTCACATTGTTGTGTGCGTACCTCACACCCACTGCTAGATAGGCTCACTGATGAGCGCCCGCTTGACGAATGCGTTTGATCCATGGACGTAGTCCATGGTTTGATCAGATACTTTGTAATTAACTGTCAAGAGAAATCTATTACGACCAGTATAAGAATATGGTAAAGAAATTTCGAATACATTTTTTACAAGCAATCCGCTAGCACCAATGGAGTGTGAACTTTTAAATGCACCCTGCGTATACTATAACATATAGGTAATATGATTTATTATATGTAGTACCACGCTGACAATAAAATTAATAATAATTGTTTCAAATGATTTTTTTATATACTACATACTGTCTTAAAACTATGATTCATCATTCATCAATAATATTCATTATTATCACCTAACGATTAATAATATTATTATAATTATTATTATATATAGACTCCTGTATATATATATATATATATATTTATGTTGTAATATACTATGTATGTACAGAAAGGCTAGCAGAGAAAGACTGCAGTGCCTGTAGGATACTTATAATTGTGCAAATGGTTTATCAATTATTATTTTATCGAACAATATATTATATACATATATGTATATATATATATTATAATGAATCAATGAACTTTTTATATTATATAACTATATCATCGACAACAATCACATTACTGATGATAATATTAAACTTTGCCATCATAGGTACATACTATATTTACGTAAATGTATGTATATACATATGTATACTATACTATATAATACTCGTGCAATTTATATCATAATATAACGTGTAAATAATAATAAGAACAATAATAACACAAGTTTACGGAAGTGTATGCGATCATTATACGTTAACAAAGATATTATTTATATTTATGATACTAGACTATACTACATACTACAAGTTACGGTATTATATTATATAATGTACAACTAGCATTGCGGATTCTCGTTCAATTTCTACAATTTCATTTTTATATTATTATAAATTTTTGTTTGTTTGTTCGTCTTATCCCTATCGCTCCTCGATTTTGTTATAGTATAATCATATCATTTCCAAAACTTTATAATATTATATTATTACTTCTTGCAATGTACAGATTATAATATAGTACTATAATAATATGAATTATATTTATAGGATATATAATATCAAAAAATGAAATGATGTTATTATACTTTGCCTCAAATTGATATATAAAAGTTTAGATTTTTAATCGTAAGTATATATTTATAATAATATATAGAGGTTTACTTATATACAACAGACCGGATGAAATATTCTCACCTATTATCTGTCCGGGTACGTATATTCGGTTGATATTACAATTTATATTATCCAATTCAATTGAATACAATAATATTACTTACGAATAAAAAGTTAAAAAATTTATATGTAACACTTTGAAGGCATATTATATTTGTGTGTCTCTTTATATGTATATCTTTATAGTATACCTATAGTATATCGTCATTTACATGGTATAATGTAAGCTCAAAAACGTCGGCGATTGTCATACACAGATTTTCAACATTTTAAATCCATTTTCTCGTTGTTGTTCTCTAATTTTTTTATTCTTATACAACATTATCATGCATTTACGTGTATTTATCCAATTTTCACTTCTGCAGCTTTAATACATTAGCGTATACCTACATTCTACAATTTCATTTTTATATTATTATAAATTTTTGTTTGTTTGTTCGTCTTATCCCTATCGCTTCTCGATTTCGTTATAGTATAATCATATCATTTCCAAAACTTTATAATATTATATTATTACTTCTTGCAATGTACAGATTATAATATAGTACTATAATAATATGAATTATATTTATAGGATATATAGGCATACACCCATACCCTTAATAATTGTGTTTCCCAGAAAACGAATATAGTATACGTTATAATTCATTTCAACGCATATTTCCTGAAAATAGCTGTTCCATATTTCACAAGTATTTTATTCTATCCAATTGCTGTTTTATTTTTCATTATTCAATAACAGGGTGTCTACTAAAACCTGGCATGAAATTTCCCTGAGAATTCCAGGTTCTTTCAGGTCAATTTCATAATATTCCAGGTGTATCGGAGGTATGATTCCTTGTTCATAAACTACTTGAAAAATACTTGTCTAATTATCATACTTTTCAATTTTTTTGTTAACTATTTGACTTGAGCCGAAGAAATTTTCACATTTCTGGATGTTGTATTCATATCATCAGCCCTACATTTTAGATACTATCGTTGGCGCACTTTTTTGAATGTAATTTGCACAAAGTTACGCTTTTCAGAGTCTCTTAGTGTTCATTATCGCAAATTTCTTTGCATAAAACCTATTTTTAGCTTAAAATCAGTAATTTGAAAAGTGTTACAAAAAAATATGTTCACCCGTCAAAAAAATCCTCGAGTGACTCTGAAATTCCCTGAGATTTCCAAGTTTTCCAAAAGGAAAAGAAATTTCCTGAGAATTCCGGGTTCTCCAGGTTTTTCCAGGTAGTAGACACCCTGAATAACAATAAGTTATTTCCAATGCTAATTAAGTAGTTATAATTAGATGGTAGGTAGATTTATAATGAAAATACAATATTTTTATTTAATTTCACATTGCCGAAATATGTATTTACAGAAAGTGACCCAAATATCATAAAGACTCTATCACTGTCCAAGCAACAACTTTTCAATATTAGTATTACGTATCGAAGCTGGAACGTCTTCAATATGATGCTGTCTGGAGCGGAGTAAAATAATTACAATGCTTATCTATTCATTTATTTATCTATCGATAAATCTCATCAGTCCATTCTGTACAATCCTATAGACTTCAATAATCTCAATTGTTAAAATTCCTATTCTTTTTACCGATCCATATGACATAAGTTATATTGTTGGACAAGAATGAATTTTAATCATTTTAAAGTTTGGTCTGTAAGGCATGAGAGTGAATTTTCTACATATCGAAAGTGTTTGATATTCCTAATCGTCTAAATATCTAATTGCACCCTATGCATTGATGTATAACTACTTATAGCATACAGCTATAAAAATTTCAATAATTATGATCTATAGAACTTGTATTTTCCTCGATTCACAGAACATAATAATGGATTTTTGAGCGAATTTTTTTATCCTAGGGGAAACTATAATTGTTGCGGGGTATTACAAGAAAGCCGAAATCGTTTTATGCATATATCTCTATTATACAAATCTACGATCGTTGCTCTCTAGATACAATAATAAAATATATGATTCAATATGGATCTATAACATATATATGCTTGTTATTACATTGCGATGCTGTAGCTATTGCTGTTAGAAATTCAGAGTCTTCAGGATCGTCACAATTTCATAAACCAGACCTCGGGAGTGAAGATTATTGATTTTCAACAATATCAATCATCAAAACTATCCAGGAAATTCATTCCAAGCATTAAGCGAGCTTTCACTGAATGAAAATGGTCTGGAGAATCCAACTTTCTTGGATTTCATAACGGAATTGATTGAAAAGAAACCACATTGCCTCAATTTCAGTTCATATTGATGCATTTCAATGAAGAATCTTTTAGAATTGAATCACATCAATGAGTTTCCGTTTACTGGATATGCCTCAATCGAGTAGCTGTAGCTATCGAGAAGCTGGAATGTACGAAGAGCTACAAATTTATAATTCATTATGAAAAGAATATTGACCTCGTTGTAGTCGAGGTAACTATAACTGATTAGATTCATAAAAGTATTGAAGATCTGGTTATAGACGAATGCATGAATCACTATGATTGGAGATGAAGTCTTCTCGCTTCCTCTAATATCATCATTATTATTTAATTACAATTACACCGTATATCTATAATAATAACACGATGTAATCCTATTGTGTCTAAGAATTACTGCACCGTCTGGCAATTTGGTCCGACATGTAAATATGCTGGATTTCACACATCAAATTGCCTTGATATTGAGGCATCTTCCATTCACTGACGTCACATTACTTTTATTCTAAACTGAATAGTCCAAATTATGAAGCATATTATTATTTATATCTATGTATGATCAGAGGATCTGTTACGATCAATTAGGTAAAACCTGGAATGTGATATAACCATCCAGTTTTATATAAACCATTTCGTCAATTTCATGATTACGTTCGATAGATATTTCTTCAAAATGTTTTTCATATTTATTATGTGATAAAATAAGAGAGAAAAAATTTGAAAAAGAGAAAGAAAGATTAGGAGTTATAGGTAGTTGAAACGTGATCGTTTGAGATGCGTAAAGATGTATCAATGCTTTTGCCAGATAGTTTTTATAAAATGTCGAATATAGATATATGTATGTATATCTATTTTCTATTATATTTTCATTACTGTTTTCTACTTCTTTTCCATACATTCATTATATACACCTCTATTCATTATTTATTTTATTATGGGTATACCTGCAATATATATTCACTACATATACATATATACACATTAGCTATGATGTATATATTTATTGTCTATATATGTATAGGTATATAGTATATCCAAATATATCTATTAGAATATGAACGACGCGTAAGGATTATTATTATTATTATTATTATCATCAAGATGAATTACTTTTTTTTCATCACTCAACATAATAATGTATTATCTACGTACTATGTAGTAGACTATATTAGATATAATAATATAATAATAATAAGACTTTTATCACTTGTACGCATAATATTATTAATCATTTTATCTACTTCATTGTCATCATCATCGTGATTAAAAGTTCATTTTTCATAATAACATTATACATACATACCGAGCGTTATCGCGGAAACGGGCCAGTCGGCCGCAGGTAGTTTATCCAACACATCCACAGCTCGAATACGTGTGCCTCCAGTGGCTGCCAACTCATCTACTTGCGCTCTTCTCGTGCCATGAAGTGGTAGTTCATTTGGCAGCCACTGGAGGCACACGTATTCGAGCTGTGGATGTGTTGGATAAACTACCTGGGGCGGACTGGCCCGTTTCCACGATACGCTCGGTATATACTTATATATATAAACTTATTTTATCTCGATTGATATATTGTATATTATTATTATCATCAGTATGTATAACAGTTTTCAAAAATATTTCAAAATTAAACAAGAGACCATAAAAATAACAATGATCATAATCATTATGAATAATCATATGAACTAATCGATATAATAATGAGTAGGGCAATACAAATACGTCAACACAAAATATCAATGTAAAATGTATGCATACACAAAAAAGGAGGGCATACAATATGGTTTATATATTGGAAGGGTCGTTGTCATCATATACATGCCTATTATATTCTTTTTTTCTTCTTTATTTGCATTTCTTTATTCTTACTTTTTATATTCAACTATCAATTTTCTATTTTCTTTATCAATTCAATGACGTTATCTCTCAATTAATTTTTCATCCTCCTTTATAATAGAACAGAACAGATGGACAGAGACGAGAGAAGGGAGGAAACAGGAGTCGAAGCTAATGATAATTAGATAAATGATTATTGAGCGACGGAAACTGTTATAGCTAGAACAGCCGCCACGTGGTTTACTTCATTCACTTCTGTTTCCCTAGATCACAGTCATACGTGCAACGGCTTGTATACCTATATGCCAAGCAAATTTCCTTGCGTTATTTAACAAGGAATAACAAAAAACGCAACAATGATGATAATCTTGATAGATGAACCGCGCTTGAAAGTCTTATCAATACTTGAAAAATAGCTTAAGATATAATAGTTTGAAATAATTACAAAATATGATAATCATTTGTTTTTTTCACTCTTTTAATTGTTCAAGCAAGGCAAGGACGATGATTGTATGAGACTCTATATATACAGCCGAATCTCCTTTCATTATTAGGGACTTTTTTTGGAACGTCAGTGAGCGACTCATTATCGTTCACTTTACTTATGTATATAGATTGAATGTTCATTTACTTGCTCATTAAATGTTCTTTTTTTTGTCCAAATTAGGCAAGATTCACGAACTGACCGCGTACTTTCTTTCACTTGCCAATAATCCAGTTACTTCAAACAAAAAGTCGACTATTAGATGGATAGTTTGAATTTTATATTTTTCAGTGAAGTATAAAAAATAGAATTGCTTCATGGTGTTGATTTTTTGTTTTCGTCGGTATTAACAGCAATTAACTATTTGATGTACATACTTCAATAAACGTGGGACATAGGTAACTAGTATAAGTTTAATAGAGAAATATAATGGTTATTTCAATTTACCTATGGTATGTAGGTACGAAGAATAATATACTATATATTCGTTTAGAATTAAGTTTAGAGTTTCATGAAGAATTTGAATAACATATATTATAGGTATGTATGATGTGATTGAATGAACCGCGGTATGTAGTATAACATCTTCTACGCTATGTAATATATTTAGGTGCGCTATTTCCTAATCATAGAATGTATAAATAAATTACATACATATATTCATTTATTTATGATAAAATTTCCTTAGAAGAAAAAAAAAACACGCGGTTGCTATAAAAAATATGACGATGGATGCAAAACATGAATAACGCAATGGATCATACGTAAGGTAAGTTATACGTTCTTGAAGTGTACATTATTTATATAATATATGACTGTTTTAACTCTTTTTTATTTCATATCCTGTTCCCCAAATGACTGAATCGAAACGGAAATTTTACCACTGTTTATCTATCTATCCATATTATAGAGATATAGTATAACTATCGATAATGTCCCTGTCTCGCGTGCTATACTACTCCGTTCTACAAAGAATCAATTTTTAATGTATTTAAGACAATTTCATTTACAATAACTTTTATTGGCGCTCGAAGACACGAGATGAAAGAGAAGAAAACATATCGATTGAACAAAAAAAGCAGAATATACGGTGCATTTTAATAATAATTATTTATTACTTGGCAACGATTATTATTCAAGAGATACATGGGGGATTCTATGGAAACCTGATACACTTTCATAGTGCCCACCCTCAGAAATTTAACTGCTACTTAGTCAGTATTGCAGGTAGTATACTGTATTGAAAAGAGTAACCCCTATTTATATCAATTTTTCCTTCAATTATTTACTACACAAGCCCGCCATAAAGTTTTCAGATTTTTCCAAACATCCTATTGGTCTTTTTAAATATTTTTGCGGAATTCTTTGATTTAAAAAGAGAACCCTGTTATTCATTTTTATGTGGAAAACTCTCAGGTCTTGGACAAAAAATATTCGTCTTTATATATATGTATGTATAAATCAGGAAACCTATTGGAAAATGTTTCAAGGTAAAAAAAAACATTGATTTTGCCTATTCGCGCGGTGTTTTCACGTTTGATTTGATATTTTATGCAGAATCCGGAGTATTTTTCACATGAGAACAGGGATTAATTGAATTAACTAAGATCAATTATAATAACTACTGTTTGGAGTAATCACGTAATTAGTGGAAGGAAACAAATTGAGTGATAAAAAAATGAGTAATTATTCACAAAATTCTCCTGTCTTGTCAATTGTGAATTTTTTTGTTACGTGGTAATGCCATTTATGTTATATCTGTTATATGATATACATCAAAGCAATTTTATATTCATGGCCATAAGCTCGGATTCCAATTCATTTTTAATATCGATCTTCGATGTAGACTACAAACTCTGACTAAGTTGTATTTGGATCTATAAAGGTGAGGTACAAAAGTATATCGGGATTCTCTGGAAACTCCCACATGTTATAGTAAATATATGCGAAAAATGATTCAATAAAATGGGAAGATTGAAGAAGCTTTCAATTTTCACAGCGTAGAAGGAGAGTTGATTAGGAGGCACAGGAGAGAAAAAGTAAAGTTAACAGTCCAGAGCACACAAAAAAGTCCACACAATGAGGTATGAAGGCCCAACATTATATACAGGTATATGTAATTAAGTTAAATCTAATCCTGCTTAGACTCACATTCAATCATTAATAATAATTGATAATTGATAATAATAATGAATATCCGACAAATTACAAGACTATTGTTCTTTTGCTATTATATATTTCAATTATCATATTCTAACTTTTATATAATATATATGTATATGTATTATAATATAGTATTTATTTAATTGGTATACTATATGTTGGTTTTTTTAATTATTTTTTGTTTCTTTCTTGTTTATTTACAAAATATGTAGAACATTTGTTGTTCATAGAAGAAGTAGTAGTAGTAGTAGTATCCTAGCTACAATATAATATTATACTATTATATGCGTGCCGTGGCGCAAGATCCAAATATTATTTGTTAAAGTGCGCTTTGTTATTATTTTATATTATTACTTTTTTTTATGTTTTTTTGTTTTGTTTTGCAAGAACATTATTTTCTCTCTCTCTAATTACAATATAATATATATACATCTATTTTACAGCCAAAATTTTTCAACGATATTCTATTTTTGCCAAGATTCAACACATTTTCTGCAACAAATTTACAGAGCGTTCTTCGATATAAAAATAAAAAAAAAACCATACTGGGGAGAAAAAAAAAAAAAAAAAACAAGTGACTTTAAAACGGAGTGCATGCGTGTGTGCTAGATTCAGATGGTATTACAGTAAGTAATATTGTACATATACCTATAATCATTTCATTCTTTATATACCTATAATATACGTACATGCGTATATAATAAGCATACACATACAAATTATATACATACCTGAAATGGTGAAACTAAATATTATGTAATATACCATGTATTTGAAAGTATAAACATATGATTTCAGATGTTGAAAAAAAAAAATAAAAAAAAATATACTAAATTCAATCGATTATAAGCACAACACGACACGACATGCACTGTAGACGAGTGTAAAATACTACGCGGAGTCACGGTCTGAAGGGGTACAAAAAAAAAAGGAAAAAAAAAGATACCATACAGCCATTAGATAAAATCTCTTAAAATCTAATATATAAATTGGCCATAGAGAACGGAGTAGGGTGGGAGAAGAGAAAAAAAATGAAAAAAAAAAAACAATTTTGTTGACCATTTTGTAAAAACACCTATAAAATATGTAAGTATACTATATCTGTGTATACTGTGGATGTATGTACAAAATACGTTGAATCTCAGCAAAGATCTTAAAAAACAGTCGATAATAAGTACTTTCAATAATAATAATAATAATAATAATAATAATAATAATAATAATAATAATAATAATGATTGGAAACATATTTAACGAACATAATCTATTTTCTATTTTTTCATTTCTTTGTGTCTGTTTTTTTCGTCGTTATATCAGAGTATAGTAATGATTGATTGATTAATTGATTGATTGATCAGTTGGTGGATCGATTGAATAATTGAGTAATGAAATGTTGAACAATCTTAACAAGGGGAATTTGTTGAATAGAATTTCCTCCGCCATGGGCTACAGCCGCCATGTAATGGCACCGTTCTTCCTTTCGTTCTTTTCATTTTCGATATCCTCACTCCTATCATTTAGTTATTTATTCAATTTTTCCTCTGTTTTTTGTTTGATAGAAAATAATCTACGAATCAGCATAAGAGTTTTTCTCCAGTTTAGAGTCAGTCGCTTCTTTCAGTGACTCGGAGAAAAAAACTTATACAACTATAGTCTCAAGAATAATCAATAAATCTTGATCAGCAATAATGATACCTGCGAGTATCGTACTTCAGGGTGGCCATAAAATCTGGGGTTTGAAATTTCATGACTTTTCCAGGTTTTCCAGTACTAAAATTCATTTTTTGCCTGGCTATTGTATTTTCAGATTCCGTTTCAGATTCCGCACTCAGCACTTCCAAATTCCAACAATTTGATCAGACAAGAACGGGAATAAACCAAACCCACGAAAAAAAAGGGAAAACAATCTCGGAATACGACCTGTGTTAAAAAAAATCCCTGATTTTGGACAAAATTTTCTGATTTTTTCAGATTTCCAGATTTCCAGGTCCTATGGCCATCTTGTATTTACACCAACTATAATCAGATTGTTTATCTATTTATTAATATTTTTTTCTATTATATTTCTCTTTCACTTATGCTGATTTCAATATTGAAATATCTAGATTTTTGTGCAAAGATATCAAGGAATTATTATAGTATAAGATTTATGTTGATGTATAGGTATGTATGTATAATAATATACTATTATTATGTATGGACTTTTGTTCATGGGTTGTTATTTAAGTTTTTATATATATATTGTTTTCATTTCGTTTTACTTGTTTTACGTTAGCTGATGCTCTCATGTGTATAATATATTGTTTATAAAGTCTGATTTTTTATACTATACTATAGCGATAAACTTTCGTTAGAACGTTTGACCCGCGCACGTGTTCAATTTCTTTCTTTAATTCATTATTAACTTTTCTTTCTTTTACAAAATTATTTTATTTTTCATAGCGTAGAAATATCCTTTTATCACCGGATCACGTATTTAAATATTTTAACTTTTACTATATAATGTAATTTAATATTTTCTCCATATAAGTTTGTCCAAATAACATTATATTTCATTATAATAACATTGGCATAGGCCTCGTCCGATTTCTCCCCGCAATAATAATAGTGATGATAATAATAATAATAATAATAATTACATACTAATGTAACTACAATACAGAAATCGGCTATGCGTTACTATTTTATATCTTGTCATAATCCTCCTCTTCCTCTGTATCCCTCTGGCCGTCAGAATGGCCTAATTCTTCTTTTATTCATTAATTTTTTTTCTTTAAATCACAGTCGTAAGCAATGATATATGAAGTTATGATTAATTCGATCAAATATGTATTATTTGAAGAAAAATTAATTGAAAAGAAAAACCCCTGTTGTTCTATTTCAAGTCGTAACAATAGATTTCCAGCTGTTTTTATTTTTTGTCTTCAAATTAGTATTATAATTTTGTTTTTCATTCTTATAATCTCATCGCAATAAATCATCTAATTCTATTGCAATAATGATTATATAAAATTTGAAAATATCTATATATAATCCTCATATTATCGTTATAATAAACAAATATAATATAATATGATAATGATAACGATAGTAATGATAATAATAATAATAGTAATAATAATAATAATAATAGTGTATAATTCAATGAATTTAATCATCGCAAATTTTATTGCACGAGCTTCTTGTGTAAATATTAATAAAGTTCATACACATCGTACATACATTACGTAGGTATAATAGTATAGATCTCTAGTATATTAGACATACAGATAAAATATTTAACTGTCCTGCTGGAGAAAAAAAAAAAATGGAAACAATACAATAGAAAAAAAAAAAAAAAAATTATACTCACGGCAGCAGGACAGAGAAAATAATTTCTACAATAAATTTTCCCCCTCCCGACCATCCCGCCGCCCCATCATTTGCACAAAAATTATTATTATACAAAATACACAAGTATAATAGAAACATTATAGTTTAAACTAACAGAATATTATAATAACGCATAACCGATTAATGTTTGACCGCCTTGTGTCTCCTTCTCTCAATTAACAAAGAATTATTTCACAGTATCCCACTCTTTTCACGCAACAAAAAGAATAAGATACACATTCACACAGTCATCCGTACACACATACATATACTTTACATGCACACCAGCCCTACGAACACGTCGCGCTTGGGCATGGGTAAAGAAAATGTATAATATAATACATAGTATATTTATATAAAATTGGATTAAAAAAAAAAAAAAATAAAAAAAAAAACTCCATTAAAACCATGAAAAAAAAGTAAAAAAAAAATTAATAAATAACAAAGTTTCTCCTCCTGTCCCTATATCATTTCACGATACAGCATAGTATAGTATGGTCATTATAGTATACTATATCATGCAGATAAGTATATTAATTTAGTTTTTGTTTTAATCATTATACAACGGAATCGTAAAATAACTCTGTGATGACGACGTTCTCGCAGGATTTTACGATGTGGTCATGCTGCTGCGGGGCGAGGGGCTATGCTTTGTATCACAGTTGGCACGTGGGGGCTAGCTGCCGCTGGTACTGCCCACCGGCAGCGATTGAGGAGCGCCCATCGACGTTGGGGGGGCAGTAAGAGGTCCTAAAATAATTAGAATTCATTGAAATTGGTCTAGATTCAAGTAAAAATGAATTACCTATGCAATGAAAAATAAAAGGGAGGAAGAACACTACCTTATCGAATATACTCGCAATGAAAATATAAATATTAAATTACCATTCACGCCGGGGGATTCTGTTGCTGGAAGAGGGCTGACCAAGCTATTGGCGCTCATGGGTGTAGAGTTGGCTTTTAATTTCTGACGAACTTCTCTAATCTTCAACTGAAGACTACCTTTGGTAGGAAAAATATCTGCATGATTGGCCTGAAATGTTGATGTCGCTTGAGTGGTTGGAAAATATCCTTGCTCTTGAAACAATTGCATAACGAGTTTTCTCCGCTGTTCCAAAACCTTCCTGTGACCCCTTTCATTTTCACTTCTATTTACTCCCACCGCTGTACCGCCAACACCACCACCAGGGGTTTTCGGCGTTCGCGGTGAACTTGCATCTACGTCACCGACAAGCTCTGTACTAGCTCTAAAAGCTTCTATGTTGAAGTCTGGACCAAAAAATGTATTTCCAGTCAATTTTACGCTGCTTGCTGATTTCGGGGTTGCTGACATTGATATATCCGATTCCATATCATCCTCATTCACTGTAAAAAATAAAAAGAGATTCAATCAAAATGAATTATTCTCTAATTCCTGTGTAAGGTATGATTTTATTCAAATTTTTTCATTGTATACAAACTTACAACTGGGTCTATGAGGTCCCTGCCCACATTTTTTACGATAGTCCTGTCCAGATGAAGATATGCTGGATGGATGTAGCCCAGATGCGACCGATACATGAGGCGATGCACCAGCAGCCGTACTAATCCCGATAGCGCTAGGACTCTGAATTTCTTCTGGCTTGAATTCTGGTAACGATGAAAATTTCGCTTGGAAGTTAACTTGCTCCAGAACCCTGTGTAACAACAAAAGAATTTACGAATTATTCTCCATCATTCATTCATACTTTCATTCGTCACGAAATTATTTACTATTTATTGAAAATGGATCAAATACCATAATGCATGCTATAAAATTATCAACATACCTGTCCATGCCATCCTCGACGTTCTTTTTAAAAAAAGAACCTTTCTTGGTCGATGGTGACGACACGGCCAAAGGTTCGACAGAGTTATGTTGCAACTGATCGAATTGATTTTGTACCGAATTATTAGCTGGCTGCTGTCGATTGTCGGAATGCTGAGACGTCGGAGGCCCATGATCTCCCGCATTCGATGTGGGAGGCATTGCTGTATGGTAATAATAATAATGATAATGCTAGATAGAAGAATTTCAGCAGACTATTCGAACCACATTCGTTGCAATTAGTACAACTGAATTTGTACTCCAAGGAGCGATTGGAGCGATTCTAACTCTATTTGAATTGCAACACATGTCGTTCGAATGGTCTGCTAATTCTTCGGTGTAGTAGTAACCTAGTAATGATACGAACGACAGAGTCAACGCATGTAAGAATGATACCGATTAGAACCAATCTTTGAATCAAGGAATGGGATAGATTCTGTTAGAATTTTTTTAATTATTTACCCATTGATTGTCTCCTCTGAAGCGGAGCCCGACCAAGTTGTGCCGGCGTTGGAGCAAGCATAAATGGAGCTCTATTAATTGCTACGTCAAGGCTATTAGTCGTGCCAATAACACGTTGTGGCTCCTCCATGGAATAAGATTTGCTTGAAGAATGTTCGTTATTGTGCGGCGTATGCGGAGTATGAGGTGTGGAAGGTTGTTTATGGCTATCGCCAGGTACTAGAAGATGAATATTAACGGTGACTTTTCTTTCTTGATCCGATTTCATATTATTTACTGTTTTGACAAAAAATTTTTAACGTTATGATACAAGGATAATCAAAAATGAAATTAGGAAAATAGTATTACTCCATATAATTTTTGAACTCACCGTAAAATTGAGCATGATTTAAATTAGGTTGATCATCATTCTGCTCGATTTCAGCTAGCCGAGCAACCGAACGTCCAATTCCTTTATAACTAGGTGTGCTTGGACTCGGAGTTGGAACTGGATAAGATTTGCTCACAATAACGCTGTGAGTTTCCACTTTACTAGCTGTGACTAAATTCTGCACAGATATACCGCGGCCACTGGCATCTAAAAAGAAAGAAAAAAGAAAATAATGGCATTCTTCTTTGAGTGAGTCATTGGACAGAAAGACTTAAAATAAAGTAGTAGTAAATAAAGTACATTGGTATATAGCTGTGAATTTTCTTCCTCTGAGCCAAGGAGTACAGATTTATGATGACAAAGAGAAAGATAAGCTTTTGCACGCCATCGAAAAGTGTTCATTTTTTTTGTGTTTATTTCAAGACGTGAACGCTCGTTGAATACCATTTTAAAATAGACCTTCATAGCAGTCGCTCTCTTCAAAAATAAAAGACGTCGCCTGAACTCAGTAGAAGATAAGAGTCTCTTAAAACATTCTTACAAAGATTTAGATGCATACCTGACACTGGGATTTGAAAATTGCTGTACATTCTAGCGTGAGGTGAACTTTGAGCAAGATATTGAGATCCTGGCTGCGGTTTTGATACGGCGACAACTTCATTATTAACAACAGTTAACGTAAGTTGTGGTTGATAATTAGCACTCGCTGGAGGTTGCAAAGAATGATGCTGCAAAGAATTTGTTGATGGTATTTCTTGTTGTTGTTTCAATAATGTCATCATCGGTCTGACCTGTAACTACCGTCGAGAAGACTTCGTGATGTAATATGAACCACAGAAATACACATATTTGTAGAATTCGTGATATTATTCAAACTAATTTTACAAATCTTTGATAAAGAATATAGTTTTCTCACCGACTGAGGTATCACCGCTGACGCAGCAGAAAATTTTGGTACAGTCCTACCATTTTCGTTGTGTATATTAGCCACAAGATTACTGACGCTGTATTGCGTGCTGTACTGTTGTTCATTTTTGGTCGGTTCTGGCTTAACAACTTTTGGAGATACAGGCATAGTTATAAATGCTCCGCCTTTGGGTTGAAAGCCAGACACACCAGTTGGATTTACAGGGCTGTGATAAGGGTAGGTCGAAAGTACCGAAACTGTTCCACCTTTGTCCATGGAAGTGTGACGGTATTTTGTCGTTGTTTCTATACCGGTTGATGGCAATCGAGCTGTTAGAAAATAGAATATTGAAGTTTAGCCAATTTAGTTTATTGCTCTCTCTGTTTCAATCAATCAGTAGTGTTTTTCAACTAATTATTCATTGATTTCTCGTAAATAGGGTAAAAAAAAAATGAAAGTTCACCTTTGATAGGCTTAGGCCTGCAAGTTATATCGAGTTTAGTATCTTGTCCTTCGCGTTTCTGCCCACTAACAGGTGAATATCTTGACTGTGTATAATTTTTATTTTCCAAATCTTCATCTTGAGCCTCATTATCGCTATCGGTTAATTTGTCTTTGCACTTAAGGTCTATTTCAGGCTGAGGATCTTCGCAAATGACCATTTGATCGTCGTCTGAAACAGTACCATCCTCTTCCTGTTTCATATCAGATTCTGTGGTATCCATTTGCATTGGCATATCAGAAACACGACGTGGATCTCGAGCTTGACCGACGTTCTTATGAAAATAAAAGTTATTCTAATTGCTAAAAACCTCTGTATTGAATGAAGTGCATAAATGAAAAAATCAGAAACTTTTTAGATGAAAAACTCACCTCGATATTCGATGGTTCATTATAAACGCTGGTTGCAAGTATCGAGGCTTCGTCAACGGCTCTTGGAGTTAAAGGAATATCGTCAGATGGAGGACCCATGTCGGTTTCTTCCCCAGTGCTATTTAGCTTGCCACGTGGTTCGCCACCCTTGAATCCGGTTGTTGATGATTTCCGTCTATCTTTACTACACCATTTCCAATCGGGATGAGCTTTAAAATGTGCTTCCTTTACCTCAGATGCAAGTTCGTGGTATTTTTGTTTTTCCTCTGGTTTCAAAGCATACCACCATTCACCGAGGATTTTTGAAACTGTTCTATTATCTTGATTAGGATGTCTGAGATGAACCAAAGCTCTATGGCGTTTTGAAAATATCATAAAAGCATTCATTGGCCTTCGTATTCGGTCCTTGGCCTGTAAAATTGGTGGTTTTTTCACAGTTTGCTACAAAAATGTAGCAAACAGAAAACATGTCATTCTTTATCGATGCTTGAAATAATTGTGACAGATGAAAAAAAAAACAAGACATCAATCCATTGCAGAAATTGCGCAGCGAGAAATATAGATAGCAGTAAATGTCACATCGATGTATTCATTAACGGTAAAAAAAAATTCAGATTTAGAGTATCCACCCTCTTCTGATATCTCTCATTCGTCATTTTAGAAAACCACGTTGAAAGTACAGAGCAAATTGAAATAAAACTCACTTTAAGAGGACTTTGTGGATCTTTGGTATGTAGAGCGCCAAGTGATTGAGATCGTCGTTTATTAATGCTGCCTTCAATATCAGCCGGAGTAGTTGGTTCAGTTTCAAAGACGTCGTCGTCATCCTCCTCAGCAGGTGTGATGGGATCGAGACCAGCACCAGTGCCATGTCCAAGCCCATCGTCGTTAGGATTGTTGCCCGTACCCATGGGAACGGGTGGTGCACTCAATGGAGGGCTGAGAGCCGACGGAGGAGGACTGACCTCCGGTTGGTCGAGCACTGTCTGCCAGGAAAAAGCTGGAATGAAATTATTTGGTTAGTTGTGATGAATGTGGTTAGTAACAGCATGGGAATAGCAGCCGATGATATGAAAATAATACGTGCAAACAATTGTTGGCTGATTATTCACTCAATTAACGCTGCTAAACCCCTAAGAAAATACAATGAGTTAGTGCGAGTTTTTCAGTTGAATTAAGAAACATAAGAAGCTTTGAATAACAGTTTGACAATTTCCCTTAGTAAAGTCTCTTTAATGATTCTTTTGAATCTTCAAACTAATTTGGAGGTCAGAAGAAGAGTTTATCTATGAATTTATGAATGCTATTTGGAGATTATGTTCCTTAGTTAAACTTCATAAATTGTTAGTTAGAACCCCTTGGCGTAAGATATAAGCAACATCCAAACACCATATTGCCAATAAACCAACGAAGAGAATGAGGCGAAGTGTAGTTATGAGATATGAGACAGAGGCACGGTTTGGCTTAGATTCCATGTCGCTGTACGAAAAATGGTATTTATCTTAATGATTTATTGAAATTTATGAAAAATCGAAAATTATCAAAGTAGTTCTTCAATCAAAGGAAGTAAGTAGTGCATGATTTATTGTCCTGATTCCGGCTACGTAGAAAAGAAATGAATTGAAATACCATTATTCGAATTTGAGTTAGCGATAGAGAGCTTGAACAATGACCATATTTCGTTGTATGGGGTTCAAACCTTTTTTCCATTTGCGCACAGCGCTGGTCAGAAGTTGCGGGGGTTGGGGCTGGTATGCGGGAGAAACCTCGTGGCTTCCATCTGTGAAATTCTTTCCATTTAGTCATAAACTCTCAAAATTAAATCATATTCGCTTGGGTCCGCTGGTTCGATTGAATACAAGAATCAAATATTACCAAACTCGAGCCTTAACGTCTTTATTTTGAACATAAAAGAAACCAATCATCAGGGATATGAAAATAATTTATAGAAAAAACTATAAGATTGCTTGAGTCAAGAGAAAAACAAAAATAAAATAACTCAAATGTGATTAAAAAGCGTTCATTAAACTTACATAGAACTCCGTTATTCTTTTGATTATCTTCTCTAGGAGGTTGAATCTTGGTCATTATAGCCAAGTGGCTTGGTTGAACAATAACGGGTTGGAAGACACTGGTCGGTGTAACCGTTTCATTGGTCGTTGTTGTAGCAGACATTACGACCGTAGCCGGAGTTGGTAAATTCCTCTGAGTTTCAGTATGAGATGAAAGATGAATAGTTGGGCCTACCTTGCTGACCTAACAACAAATTACATCTTGTATGCATGCCTGCCTGAACTACACTGGAATTATCTTGGAAAAACAAATTTTCTAGTTTGCCTGAAGTAAACTAAACTAAAACTATGCGTATAGATAATTATTATACATAACTAAAAGCCGATGTACGTTTTCTGTCAGCACAGAAGAATATCTTAACGACCAGGAGAATTTATAATTGATTCTAAATATAGTACATGAATTGATGCACAATTTTTGGAAAAAATGCTCAAGACAAAACAAAAAATCCGGAGAAGAAGCCGATCTCTAAGATTGTTCAATATTTATTAGTACGTCTCTTTGTACCTGTACACATGGGGCTGTGATCCTTTGAACGAAAGAAGGAAGGGAGACGTCCTACGCCTCTTAGCCGTTGGTATTGAAAGACGCAATAGGGCTAACAAGTGTTGATAAACTTTTATATTTATACGTATTCAAAAAGTTACATCCGCCGACCGTCTCACCAGCCTTCGCTGTCCGTGTCCACGCGTAATTTAACTAAAAGTCAGTCTTCTCCCCCCCTTCTTTCCTCCCAGGTCTCATCCGTGGTTGACCTAATCGAAAATTCATTTTTCTTGACAAATTACCGGGTAAAATAAAATAAAAAAAATTCTCTCCCAAACAGAGAGAATAAAGACCAAAAAATAAAACAGTCAAAACAGACAATCTCAATTTATAAGAGGAAAAAAAGACCCACTGTTCACAAGTCTAAACCGATATGTTCACTATTATGAAATATAAAAATCAGACAAAAAAAAATATATACAAATTGTGCCAAATCCCGCGTACATCAAATAATAATCATCCTATCAATTGACATCACGATTACAATTGGAAACAAAAGGTAAAAAAACAGTCACTCACCTGTTGAAGAGCAGAAATTTTTTCAATATGGACGGACTGAGCAGCCGGTGATTGTGGAGGTTGGCACTGAGTTTGATGTAAACTTGGTAATTGTCCCAAATGATTAATTAAACTTTGTCTATATTTATCCTCCTGGTTAACCAAATGTCCAGTAGACACCGCCTGTGGCGGCGCTTCCATTGTATTTTTAATAATATATTTTTTCTCATGTTGATGCGGTATCAAATATTGCATAGATTGATTTTGCGATAAAGGTTGAGCATAATCAACAGGTTGTTCTTGTTGTTTATGAATCATAGTTAAATTCTGTGGTGGCGGTGGTGCAGAGATAGCGATATGAGGTGAATGTGGGGGTTTCAAATGCTGGTTATTAGTTTCTGTTATTTCTTGATGATTCGAAAATCCATTATTAGCGGTGAGCGCATGCTGCAATATTATGCTCTGCTGCTGCTGCTGCTGCTGCTGCTGCTGCTGTTGTTGTTGTTGTTGTTGTTGTTGTTGTTGTTGTTGTTGTTGTTGCTGTTGTTGCTGCTGCTGCTGCTGTTGTTGCTGCTGCTGGTGCTGCTGCTGTTGATGTTGAGCAAGAGACGTAACAACTGACGGATGACGAGGAGGTGGACTCTGGTCTGACCATGTAGGGATAGTCAAATTTTGCCCAGACATGATCCTAGCAACTGGAGAAATCCTTATAACGCTAGTCCCAATACTAGAAGGCGCAGTTTGAGCTGGTCTTCCAGTAGGCCTGACTAATTCGGGCCGTATAACAGGTTGCTGATACTGAACCATGAAGTTAGTTTGTGTTGGGGAATGCTTCCATTTCGCGCCAGGTGATATCAAAGGCGTTGCATGATGCGCGGGACTTGATATTGGCATAAAGACATTAGGATTCAATCCTATTTGCGGAACTGGAGATTGATTTATACAAGGTGATACAGAAGATTGTCCGGTGGGAGACGAAAATGCGGGCGTAGCTGATCTCGAACTACCTAAAGACACTGAAACAAAAATTTTTTCAATTACAATTGAGAAGTTTTTGTTTTATGTTATACATAGTCAGTGCTATAACTATTATTTTATATACGAAACAAAAATATTGCTCACCGAGCATATTGGCAGCCTCTGTTTCATCCTGGTCAAACCGTCCGGCTATTCTTCTATCACCATAGTTGGGCGAGGTGTCGGAATCTCTTGAAGTTTCTTCTCCGTCCATTTTACCTCTGAAGAATACAGATGATGAAAATGTGAGTCAGAACGTCGATAGTCACGAATTATGTCACCATAATTTTGATTTTAGTATATAGATTTTTACCCAGGGAATGCGTTTGTGCTTCTAAAACCTGATCCCTTCAAACTAAGATGTCGAGAGCAATATCCCCTGCGTTGACTTTCCTTTGAACATCCTTCTTTACTGCAAAGCCTCCGCCATTGTTTACCGTTGAATTTTTTTCTAATACCGCTAGAAGTTGCCACTACGTCACCCTTTTTATATTTGTGTGGCGTTGCCGCCTGAGATCTGTGTATATCAAAGAATACAAGAAAAAAAATTAAGAGGCTAAGAGGCTAGCTAAACTTCATTATAACAATTCAATTATTCAAAAGAATCAATAAACGAAATTATTAGAAAACCATTAAATTACCTGGGTGTTGCCGCCTGGGAGCGAGGAGTTATACTACGTTGCTCTACTAGGCTGCTGGTACTTCCACGGCTTTGCATACTGCTCCTTTTACTGCTCCCTGACAATTTTGCATCTATCAGTTAAATAATTTACATATTATTACCTATGCTGACCTAGCTAAAGATCTTTAGATGACTAGCCGATCTAATCAGCACCTTTCCCACCTCGTAAAAATGATTGGAAAAAACGGGTCTATGAGAGATTGCAGCTACTGAAAAACTGATCTGCTCATAAATAAAATATTTCCTTTTTCAATACTGACGGTCAAATCTCATAAACACGTAATAAATTTGATATGTTACCTGCATCGGAAGGAAACGTTATATCTTCTCTGCCAAGATCGTCATCGCTATCATCTTCGTAAATTCTACTCCCATTGCTTATGCTCAAAGTGTTGTTAACAGGATGGACGGGAGGTACCTGTAACTCGGCAAAAGGACTCGTCGCAGTGTGCCTTGAATATCCGCTACTACCGTCGTTGTGAGGGATATGAGATGCGTGAGGTGTGCTGTGATGCATCTGCTGCAATATTGGTACCGACGCTGGAGCTTCCAATGAATTTCTATATCCACGATCTATACAAATAATTTTGATGGTTTCAACAAATAATTGTATGAATAAACGGATTAAAAAACAATGAAAAGAGGCAAAAACTCTCACCGACAACTTGAGCCCTAGGCGAATCGTTGGTTTCCATACCTTCTTCGAGTTCATCTGACCAAGGTGGTTGGACGAGTCTCAAATCGGCTCGTTTAACGATAAATTTGTCATTCTGCTCGTCCTCGGTAGGTATTTTAACAACAAATCTAACAGGATTAGTGAGTATTTCATAAACAATGCCGACGACAAAAACACTAGTTAAATTATCAACGTGACTATTAGAAGTTGGACATCTGACGCAGACTTTAGCATCAACATGAATTTGTGGAACGGAAGGACTCGCGTCGCCGATAACGTCGTATTTTCCAGAGCCAAGTACGTCGCAATATTTAATAAGCTTACCCTGGTCACCGTCAAATTCAACCCATATTTCACCGTGACTACTTGCGCTTCTTATAACACCGGGATAATAATGAGAGTCTTTTAACGCTAGCACTCTGTGATCTCTCCATTCACTTAAATCTATTGTAACCGAAGTAGTAGTTTGACGAATACGAGACCGCGCTGGTTCTTCTCTACATGAATAATCTACCGCGGTACTTTGAGGAGGAGGTACTACAGGCTGGGGCGTTGGCACCTAAAAATGAAATAAAAATTGGTGATTTTAAGGCATTGAAGTTTGTGGTTTATTGCGAAATGATTACGACTCAGAAAAGTCTACATGTCGAACCTGATAATATTCTGGATTCTGCGTCGGTGTACCAGCAGTTTGCGTTTGTGAACTATTCAAAATTTGCGTATGTTGAACCTGGATATTTGTTTGATCGATAGATTGTGTGGCTCCACGTAAAGGAACCATAACATTACTAAGATTACTGGTAACATTGCTTGTGGTTTTATCCATCTCCTCAAGTTCGGATAGATCAAATTTCCTTTTTTTAGGTAATTTCTTAGCGCTTATAGTTGGGTCCGAAGGATCCCTTTGTGGGGGTGGTGGAGGCGGAGGTGGCTGATCTAAGACAGATTTATCATCCGAGGATTGTCCGCCTCCCCCGCCTCCGGCTCCCACAGCCCCACATTGACCCACTCCTAAAGGATCACCCCGTTTTTCATGCATTTCAGGATGCGCTGCGGTCAACATATCGCCAGGATCGGTAACACGATGCTCTAAAAACATTAGGAAACGGTTTTCTCAAGATTCTCTCCACTTTTGAGTAGAAAAACAATAATTACATGACAACTATGATATGAGGAGAAAAAGAAAGAGGACATGATCGTGGAAGGGCAGTCTAAACTTACAGTCGACACGTATAAGAGGGGGCTGCGGGCCGGAATGCGGCGATTGAGAAGTAGGCGATCGGTGAGAACGGCTGGGTGCATACCTTAGCACCCGGGTATCGGGGACCGGATGCGTAGAGTCCGGGCTTTCTGGTCTCCGTCTTTGGTGCAAGAGATTGTTTGTGCCCTCACCCAGCTCCAGTTCTCCTTCCCAGTTCCAGCTCCCGAGCATCCTACTCTCCAGATTCTCGTCTCTCTTAGTCACTGCAGTCTTTTATTAAATATAATTTTTTTTTTCCTTCTATCTTCTAATGATTGCCCTGAAATTATAAATGTTGGAATATTGTAAGTAGTGTTTCTTGCGTAAATTATTCGACGATTTGATTAAAACTGCGTACATACGTACAGAATTATCCTAATTTATTCCGGTTGTACATAATATTAACATTGTGATAATAGCTAATTTATTGTTGGATGTACACACACATAAATATTTAGCAAACATCCGTGCATGACCAATATAAAATGAAATAGAAGAAGAATAAGAAAGTGAGCTGTGACCAACGGCTTGGAAAATCCTCGTCAACTCTAATATAGATATGAGGCTGAATTTAATAGCGTTAACGCAACGAAGTCCGAAGTCAGGGATTACTGCAATTGTGGAAAAAAAGACAAAAAAATGAGTCATCCGAAAATTTCAGCCAACAATCGTGCGTTTGCCAATTCGTGAGTTTTGTTGCGTTAATGTCACAAACTGCAGCCTCATATGCAGATGAAAGTTTGATTGTTCAAAAAATTATAAAAATAGGAGAGAAATGTTTCTTCAATATCAATGGATGAATTTCTCTACGTTATGTGACATTTCGAAACACAAAATCTACTCGCGCCATTCTATTCCTCAAGGGGTGGGGGCTCGCACGTATGAATGAAAAAGAATATGAGACAAATTGAACATTCAAAGAAACGGAAAAAGGAGACATGAAAAATCTAAAAAAGGAATGGAAAATTGGATCCCTCCGCGATACGCGAAGGTACAAATATACGATATTATTCATTACGTATACATAGGTGTGTATAATATCCTGTGCCTTTCATCTTTTTCGCAATATTATTTATGTGTAGTACAATACCTATGTAGGTAATATGTAACGACAGACTGTCCAGATTGCAGAAGTATAAATTAGTGAAATGAAGGAAAATGAAAGCCTGAAGACTATAATACAATTCGCAGTATACCGAATATGTTATAAATTCGAGGTGTAAGAGCTATTTGTGAGTGTAAATTACAAGAGGAATTACTCGAAAACCTCGGTGTAATATTACAATAAATAGTAGTAGTACATTATAGTGAGAAGGCAACAATAATAAAACCCGCTGCTGGTTTTATTCATTGTTATAAAAGCACGCCCTTTCAACGGCAGTCTCTCTTAAAGTCCTTTAACAACTTGTAACCGATACCTGCGCACATACCCGGCCACGGAGGGAGGAAATCCCTCCTCAATTGAATGAAAACAGAGAAAGGGTCCTCCCTTCGTCCCTCCCACCCTTATTCTTTCTTTATCCATACCCTGCAGTATTATAACATCTCGTAGAATATAATATTACAATGAGGGAGGTAGGTAGGTGGGTTGGTAAGGCTAGTAAGGTAGTATAGGCGCAAGATTATTGTCATATATACTACTTTCGAGTTTCACGCTGTAGGGGGTCTTCTTCTTCGTCTTCTTTTTCTTTTTCTTTTTCTTCTTCTACTTCTTCGTCTTCTTCTTCAACTCGCCGAAGGGACACGAATATCTTTTCCAGCGAACAATGGACCGCGAAAAGTTTCAAGGAACAACGACAAGGTCCCTCCCATTCAAAACTGTGTATACCAAACTATATACCCTTGTCAATTTCGTGGGCATAAATCGAACACAGGTTTCTATACTGCAGGTATAGTAGAAGAAAGGGCCGGAACGAATATGTATCTACGAAGGTACTTGAAGCCTACAATGGTAGGAAATAGGCGCGGGGTGATGGTGGTTGGTGAAGAAGAACAAGATTGTAAGCTTGTAAGCTACTTTACCGAGTAGTTTATAATATAAAACAAATTCATGATTTACAATGATGAAGAAATTCAACTTCCATGGATGTATTTTCATTATTACGAAATCATCAAGAGTGGGAGAGAAAATAAGAACCCACGAGTAGGACATACGTATGGTATTTATACATATCATATGTTTTGTTTTTGTAATTTACGTTACTCGTAATACAAACGGGTATAAAATTAGCCTCGTAGTGCCTGCCTGCCTTCTTTCTCTCTCTCTCTTTGCCCTACGTTCCGCGAGCGTGTGGTGAGTACGCAATGTTTGTTGCATAAAAGTGAAATAAAAATACATGTATATATACATGATACACACATGCATACAAACGTATATACATAGGTAGATACACCGTCTCCCGGTTATGCATATGTAGGCACCTACTACGATTCGCTAAACGAATGTAACACTGCTATAACACACCGTGGTGATTGTTGTAATCATTAAATGTTATAATATACTTATCGCGTAAGCACCAGCTGTACAATTTTTCATTTTTTATTTTTCCTTTTCGTTCAATCGTTTCTAAATTCCATTCTAAATCAAATAATTTTCAATTCGGTTTCTTTTTTTTTTTTTTCTCATTTCTTTGCTGGATGATGATTATTATCATTCCTGCAATAGCTCAAGTGGAATTGGATTCTTTGGAAGTGAATTATCTGCTCTACATTTCACTCTCACTCTCTCCCTTCTCTCTTTTTCTTCCTCTTTTATCAAATTTTTTACAATAAAAATAATCAGGTATTTCTTCAACTCTAACGAACCTGCGAAAGCGTTAGTATTACCCTGTGTCATTATTGAATTAAACGAAGATTATAATATTTGTTTAATACAAATAAGCCATTTGAAATTATTATCATCGTACGACCAACGCCGGTGAAAATGAAGAGAAGAGAACAAAAACAAAAAAAAAAAAAAAAAAAAAAAAAAAAACGCATATCTGCATTATTCAACTTCGTGTAATACGTAATACATAAAATAAATTTGTTCATTACTGTCACATTGAATTGAATACAGAAAAACTGAAACAAGAACATTCACAGATTATACACCGATAATTGATACATAATTATGATCCAAGTTTTAAAACAATTATCTCATAAAGAAAACCAGTAAAGCATTATCCATTCTTCTCATAAACGAGAGTTACAATTTCCAAGCCTTTTGTTAATCAATCGAATATTCGCGATAATATGTATATGTATAACATTACATAAGAGAATTATTCAATTATTTGATTTTATTGCGTAATGAAATATTGTGAATAATATTCAAACGTCATGCATACAGAGATTATCTCTCCAACAATGAAAAATACTTCTTTTTGTATAATTGTATTCTCTCCCCCACCGCCACCTCGTTACATAGCACAATTCGTTTACAAAATTTCCGAATAGATTTCGATCAAATGAAATTTCCTTTCATTCTTCTTCCGTTTGCAAGAAAATACAAGATACTAGAATATAGTTTACGTGACGTACGCTATTGTTCTGATATACGCTTTCGTACACTTTCTTGTATACCTATGCTTGCACCAAAGAGTCGCAAAAATTACATCGAATATGTAAACACTATACATCATGCTAGAAGCAACTCTATAATCTCCTCCGTCATACATGCCTGACATTAGATGAATGATATTTTACGTCTGCGTACCTCAACAATCCTACTTTGACTTCGGCAACGATTATAATAAAAAAGGGAAATCGTGCCCATATTCTCATTACAAGCTTTATCTCCGGGCTACTTCTGAACTTATGCTACACAATGTGAAACAAACAATAAAAACGTGGGCAAAAAAAGTTGTCAATTATTATGATTATTCAATTTATCAATCAAACGTAGCGAGAAAATGAATCAACGGTGGTTTAGATATGTAATTATAGGCTGCATATTGGAATGAATTATAAAGATCGAGGAATGAATGAAAACGAACAAAACAATAAATAAAAAATTCCTAAAATACCGAATCCGAAGTCAACAACCGGATTGTGTGGTGTTTTGCGTAATACTGCAGCAGATCAAGAAGAGAAAGAGAAATAAAAATGAAAGATAAAGATAAAAGGAACTAAAAATTCAAAGAAAATAACTAAAAATACTACCTATACTGTGGGAACTCTCTAGTTTTTCTCGCCGCCCGCTACGCGGCGCATCCTAGACCATCCGCTATACAAACTCGCTCGCTAGCGCCCGGATAGGACAACAGTCAGCATATATATACAATTTCCGAATATCAAACACATTTCCACCTGCGAACACCCGCGTCTACGGCGAGATATACTCGGCTCACAGCCCTACCGATGAGTCCCGGCCGCGAGTATACCTGGGCGAAACGCAAAAAGTGTTTTCCCCAGATTTTCGAACAGATAGAAGGTGTTCGATTCCCATTGATACCACAGTTAATTTCCCGGGTTATTATTACAACGACATTTAATAATGAGTAATAATTCTGAAGGTCATATTTAAAATAACCAGCAGTCAGTCGCCTGCTTGGAACACACAGTTCTTTGCCCTCGAGTGAATAAAGCTAACCCACTCGCTCGTGGCACACGATGATGCACCGCCAGACTCTCTCTTTCTCTCTCTCTCTCTCTCTCTCTTTTACTACAGTCACGGACACAAAGCGCTTCCATTGAGGAAGTCGGGTTAAAATGGAATATACGGAAAATAGGAAAAAGGGAGATAGAGAAAGATAACACAATATATTATGCATGGAAGGAGAAATGCGAACTTGATAATCCTGGTCATTTAATTCGAAAGACGTAACTAATCTAGTATTATACGGATTGAAGAAGGGCAGCAACCATAATGAATAAGATCGGTAAATTAAGAGAGACAGCCAGAACACAGCGAGGGAAAGATAGATGATGGGAGACGCGTAAAGAGAGGTAATAGGGGCGTCCGTGATTCTTAACGAGTAATCAAAATTGTATAATACTTCGAATTGTCGTAGTAGTAATGTAATATGCGTGTATAGTTATGTGTGGCATGTACCCTGATATGAACTGTATAGTAAAAGCATCGCGCGCGCATTGAAGACCTCACCATCTTGACCAAGGAATACATAGTGGAAGAGGAAGAGTAAAGAGTAGAAGGAAAAAGCAGAAAAGAGGAGGAGAAGAAGCAGGAGGAGGTGGATGAAAAATACAATGAAGCCGTTGTGAGAAGAAAAAAACAAATTCCAAGGGAAGGGAAGAATTTTCTTTCCACGCTCCGCGTCTCCTGTATATTAAGTAGATATACTATATATAGTAAAGCGAGAAATATTGTAATGATAATAGATGCTTATACCTATATAATGTTATATACAGTATAACGTAAATATGTATAATACACGGTTGAAAGCGTATATAGGTATGTATGTACGTATGTAGAAGAGGTGGGCACACACGGGTACAGTATGACGACGTCGACCCACGACTACGAGGATTTGAGAAGACGACGGACTCGCTCACGGATATAATACTCCCGGCGTAAGAATATAACGTGAAGAAGGAAGAAAAATGAAAAGGCAAAGGGGAAAAAACCACTAAGGAGATAATAAATAAGAGAGTAAAAGCGTTGCGTGTATACTGCATTATAGTATACCTATACACACGTATACGATGCACGTATGTCGCCGTATAAATAAACTACGAGAGATTATACATCCTATGATACGGAGATATACATAGTAGTAGTATTATAATGTACAAGAACCTAGGTTATACATGGACGCAAACTCGATCCACACTCGATACACCATGGTGGTCACATCACGGACGCGGTGAGGGGTTTCATCACCATCACAAATTATCACAAGAAATTCACAATGATCACGAACAACACATGAAAACGGTGGTTCACCACTGATGACTACCGAGCAGCTACTGAACTAACCAACTACTGCCAGTAGGCAGGAGCTAAAACACAACGACGACAAGAGCGAGAACAAGAAGGACTGTGACTCGACTCGAGAAGACCAGAAAGCACGACGCACAGAGAAACGTAGTAGTATTTCTTTGGCTGCCCCCACCAGCTACAGTAAATAAACAGACGACTGGCTGGTGGTGGTGGGTGGTGGTGGTGGTGTTCATAGGATTCCTCCTCAACGTTAGATATCCCTACTATGAACGCGTGTGATATATTTATTTCTGGTACAAGCGATAACGCGTTGATTTCGGTCGTTATGCGATGTGTAGGTAGGTAGTGGTAGGTACATACTACGAGTACCCGCGACCGCGAACACTGCCAACAGCCAGAGAACAGAGGCCCGGGACACTAGCCGTACCGGAATTCGCTTGGATTCGCAGTGTGTCGGTTCACGATTCCGTCGTTTGCTTGATCACGTCACTGGGCAACTCGCGCGCGCACAGATACATAGGCGCACGGAAACGCACACATACACGTATGTGGTACATACGCCAGCCACTCGGCGAGTCGAGGAACGAGGAGGAGGCCTCTTACACCATCAACGATACTCTATATCAGAATGTGTATACATATTATACCTATGTAATACTATATAATACGTATATGAAACGCGGCGCGCGCGCGCGCGCTTCCATACACTTCTCTTATACTCTCCTCCTCAACTATCCCGTCGTCGTCGTCGTCATTTCTCGCCCGGTTTATGTGTGGGATTTTATTATTCGGGTGTGGGTGTAGCTGTTGGGTGAGCTAGTGTGCGAGTATGCAAGTGTGTACAAGCCTGGCTAGCTAGCAGCTTACCTAGGTAGCCAGCCAGCTAGATAGCCAAACTCCAAACGTTGCTCGTTCCATTCACGCTATATTTACCATAGTAGACAAGAAGATGCGCGGCGAACTGTTCCACCAAGTAATCGGCATCTTTGTTGTTTTTTTTCTCCTTGCTTTCTTGTATGCGTGTGTGATTTCTTCTTCTTTATTTTTTCGTTTCTTTTTTCACCACCTTTCACCCCGCCTACGATTGAATCCACTCCACTGGACTGATTATATTTTAATTTTGACGGCTTGACTGCATACCCCGCTTGGTACTACCGCTCTACTGTACTATACTATACTATACTATACTATACTATACTATACTGTTCTCTTCTCTTCCCTTCGCCCTCGGCGACGCACGTAGGTACCAATAGTGTATGTTCACACACCGTGGATACAGCGAGCAGAATCGCTCGTGGTCGTTCGCTCGACTAAACTCGGTTCTCCGAGAGAGAGCGAGAGAGAGTGACAGAGATAGAACGAGTGACTGAGTAGTTCGTGGGACGGCGCGGCGATCCCCCGTCAGCGTCAGCGCCAACGCCGACGCGTACCGCCTCTCACAAATAAGCGCACACCATGTCAAAGAATGACCGAAACGGAGAATACCGAACTATACCGAGTCCCCCCGAAATACCGCGACAGTCGATGGCCAGTGGGCCGACACAACGCTCTCGCGGTATAATATGGGTATACAGTATATACTATATTATACTATACTATACGAGATCGGTATACATACCTACTCACGATTAGTATACTATAGGTATAGGCTTTTTGATAGAAGAAGAAGAAGATACCTATTTATATACACGTGCATAGGGGTACGGAGTAAAAAAAAAAACAAAAAAACATGACGAGTCTTTCCGAGTACTACATACCTCGCACGCAGGTATAGCTTTTCGGAGTTGGACGGGGGGCCATACCGCTGGGAAGCAGCGATTGTTCCATGAAAAATGCGCACGAATTAGTCTTTTAAATAGAATTATACAATTCTTATCGAGAATATAATCTATGATATAGATATGCCGATCCGAACCTCGTACGCAATTATTATGTAGGTGCAACATGGAAAAAGAAAATAAATATTAAATTATCGCTACGGTCCGGTCCTTGGGGTAGTAGTTCGATGAAATAACATACAGTATAATATACCTTCTTTGTTTTGAAGGAAGAATGAATCCGCGCGCAGCAGTGCTGCTCTGCGTTTGGAAAATCATGTATGGAAGCGTTGAGTGTGGAAAGGTAATGGAAGTTTTGCTGAATGAAAGAAACGTGGAATGGCCGTAGCCCGTTGCGCCTCACGTTGATTTTAAAACGAGTATATGTATAAGCTGAAGGAGATAGCAAGAGAAAGAGGGAGGTAGATAATGGCAAACTGTTGAGCAGGTGAATCAAGATTCACATATCATGCTATACTGAAGTTAAAAGAACTTAGAATAAACCGATAAAAAATAAGAAGGTGACATTCGCAACAAAGTAACGTAAGAGACTACAGTGTACGTGGCTTACGAGCTAAAGAAGACTGCCAAGGCAACATTTTTAACATACGTTAGGACCAACACTGCATGCCAGGGATAGATTTTGAAAATATTTCATTCAACGCTAGCCTCGACAACGCTGAGCAATGCTTTGGCGACGACGTCGCGTGCCAAGCATTGACCGTAGAGACGTCTAGCGTGAGTCTGTCAACTATTATTCCGTGTCTATTAAAAGAATAGACCAGGCTGTTGGCGGGACTTACTATATTACGAACTATATATCTATAATACACATAGTAATGGTTATATAGTAAGGAGAATATTTGCGATGCACGGAACTAAACCGAGCGATCACTGTTATACACGTAGAAATGTATATTCATACATGATTCCATCCTTGTGTTGAGAGTCTCGCGCATCGAGTCACGAACGATGCGACTCGGCGCTTCCCGGTCTGCTCGTCACCCGGTTAGCAACAGATTTGACTTGCATCAAATGATCGTAAGTGGTGTATCGTTTTTTCTATGTCTATGAGCATAGACCTATGCGTCGACGACATCGTCGTCGTTCTCTTTTTAACGGAATGAACAAAGGTTATTGTCGCGCGTGCGCGTTTCTTATTTATATTTAGCGTAACGAGGCGCTACTGTCGTCCTCTGTGCGTTAGACTAAGCGTTAAATAAAACCGGCCGCATACAAAACTATTTACCACACAACGAAGGTAACTCTACATCGATCGATAGATCTACGGTTGAGTTGAAGATAATATAGCGACAGGAGGACAAACGATCGGGATATAATTGATTATTATTTATTGACTTACTTGATAGTTGGATGATACTGACAGCGTTGTTGCGGTCATCAAAATCCGATATTAGAAGTCAAATATTTATCCGGGATCCATTGATCGTCGATTCTCAATAATATCCGCATAGTAATATATTGCGGTAACGTTTTTATTATTTTCACTATAAAAGCACAAAGCACGCCGAACACTCGACTCTCTTCATCGTGAACTTGCATTCATAAGTATATCCTGTGTACTGCATGAATACAAAGAGAAAAAAAACTCTGATGTAGTGAGACGGAAATCAAACTTTCGGTCGTAAGATACTTGACGCCATATTCACAGAAACTTTACTGCTGCCGGCAAGGCACGAAACTCTCCTACCCAACTCTAATGTCTGTCCGACCTATCCCAATTAGAGTAAACGTCCTTGAGGTGACTAACACCCATCCACTGTTAAAAAGAGACGGAACCACCGCTCAGGAAGGAGAAGTAAAAAAAAATAAATAGAAGGTGGAAAAAAAGAGTAAGAAACAAGGACAGAGTAAGCAACAACGCGCGCGCGGACGCCCGGCAAGCACATGCATGCGCCACTATGTCGTATCTGTATGTAATACATGTATGAATATACGTACTACACAAAATAGCTCGCTGTTGCCTGCCGAGACTCGTTTCTACGTTGCTGCACGTGCCTTAATACTCGAGACGAAGGGTCGAGGGTGTTTACTCGACGCGCACTTACATCTTTAAACATTATCCAGCGATGGTTGAACTATGTTATTTGAGCTATCGGTGCTAATTCGGAGTCGGTTTTATTAATTGATAATTTTTTTGTTGGTTTTTCTCAAACTTTTGTTATAGAACCTCGGAATTTCGAGCTATAATAATAAAAATAATAATAATAACAATAATAATAATGCACGGAGAATCGACGATCAAATATATTCAAAGGTTTTATACCCGCCGGCTTTTAAGAAGATTCCGCAGGCAAGGTTGCCGAATTTTTAAAAGGATCAACTTGATTCCAGTTTCGCCGGAATAATTATACGTGTAGTATATACCTGCGAGAATTTTGTTGTACACTCCATCAACTCGATCATTCATTCTACCTACATACTATCATTGATAACTTTTGCAGATTCGTTTTTCATACACGTAATTGTCTTATCTCTAATGTATATATACTATACTACACACTCGATGTATAAATCTGATTCACTGGTGTAAAACCGCGCACTACGTGTAAATTGTTGATTGCAAAGTTGACGGCTGGGAGAAAAAAACATTGAAAAGAATTGTTCATTGTAGCGTCTTCATCTGCAGTCCACATGATGTGCATCCGTGTATATACATACATACTATATGTATAATGTTTTATACTGATTATACAGTATGTATTATACATGTACGCAGATAAATAACATTGAATGTGGAGTAGCTGGTAGTATCTGGAACGGCATGCGTGTAGTTTGCGATATTATATTATCCGAATGTGATTAATAAACTACGAGATGAAAATGAAAACATTGCCAAGAACTAAAGATACCGTAAATACAATGTTGTCTCGCGAGTATATCATTATCGCGTGAAAAGAAGGAAGGAACTTGCCGTAGCAACCGATGCCAGTAACAGTGGCAGCGGCCGCAACACTACCAACTAACCCGCGCACTTTTATAATTTTATAAATAAATTTTATAAATGATACCGCATAGTAACAATTGGAAATAGAGTAGCCTAGGGAAAGAGGGGAAGGAGAAGCTCACGCATGACGCGGTTGGTTTCTATTAATTCAAAACTTACGCACAGAGTATACTCACTTTATATTATTGTACATATACATACTCCCGCCAGTCAGGCAATTCACTTATATGCGATTAAAACGGCGTGGGCTAACCCCACAGTGATGTATATGTATACCAGAGTAAAGGCGGGATAAACTACTCGGCCCCTTGAAAAGGAAAGGCAACTGGCTTGAGGCTTGAAATCAATCTGAACCAATATTTTGAAAATCTATAAATTTCTATCGTGTTTCTTAATCATCTGTGTGTGACGTGATTTATTGTTAGCACTTTGTGAGGAGAGATATGACCCTATATATTATTGTTGAGAGTTGGTGGAGAAATTTAACGTATTCCAATGTCCTGGTCCCCAAATTTTGATCGCACAGTTGAACAAATAATTCGATAGATCGAAGGTTAAAAACTCTGTCCACCATTACCGAATATTTATCATGAATGAAATAATTCAAGCCGCTGCACTGCTGCATATCGCATATAAGTTCGTTACTGTATGCATCTTCTCCGCTGTATATGAATATCATTATTTTTTTCAAATTCGTTCATCTTATTATTTCCAGACTTTCCCGAAATCACAATAATGTCTCATTATGCGCTGCGAGGCGTGGAACATAGCGGAAGAGTTTCTCTATTAGTGAACTCGGACCGTACAAGCCACCGGGCATTCTATTTGCTCATCGACAATTCAATATGCGCCATATAACAATGTTACGGCCAAAAATGGGCAGAGCAAGTGATAAATGAAGCCCAGCAATTTCAAGGAAGACCAAATTATTGTCAACAGAAAATATGAAATTTAGAAAGAGCTTGAGAAGAAAATTGGGCTCGAATACTCGCCGCGCATGACACACACACGTTTTCAAATTCGAACGTGCATCGATTGAATTGAATGCGGGATTCTAGAAATTTTACGATATGTACGGTAGTATGCAGATGATAATACAATGTTCGAATTAATTATGCTGATTGGATGATTGTGTTACGTCACCATCAACCGTAATAAAATGACTCATTTTAATAATAATATACAGTATACATTACATACATAGGTATCTACCTATATATAACAAGCGTGGCTGTATTACCTAGCCTAAGAGGCGATTAATCTCTTTCGTACTGTATTATACATAGCCCATATATCGTGTACATACATACATACCACTTGTTAGGTATATACATACACATTCCTGCGTCCTGTATTCTTTCTGTCCGCAAATCCATCCATATTACAATTGAATTCAATTATTCTAGGATATAATGGATAGAAAATTGAAAATTTAATGTTGTATAATATACATATCTAGGTATACAGTCGAGAGAAGATTCTATAGGTATACAGGCATAATTTGTACGTAAAATAAATATATAATATAATAATTCTGTAAGCCAGGAAATTCGCGTTCACGCGCTGCTGCGGAGTGTATTTAATAAAACAAAAAAACTGTACGATTTAAAACGTCCTAGTTAATAAGTTTGAATAAAGTTATTCGTACTAAAAGCCACAAAAGTCTTTTTAATTCATTTTCAACAATAATACTTTTATTGTACATAGCTATAAGTATGTAGGGTGGGCTTATTTTTTATTTTTCTTGTTCCTTTTTCTCTCCTTACCATGATGTATGGGAGGACGGGCCAAAACGGCTGACAATGGGAAATCGGGTGAGAACTAGCAGAAAGGTCAAAATTCAGGTCTTTCTGAAAAACAACTTTGTACAGTTTTCCGTGCGTACTTCAGGAAAATAATAATTGGAGAAAATCAGTAGAATTATCCATCGTTTGCCTTGTTCATTATACCCGTATTATGTTCGTTGTTCAAAAAAACGTCGCAATACTGTACAAAAAAGAAATTTCGACAAAATGATCAATGATGATCATTGATCATTTTGCCCAGGTGCCCCGTTTTGCCTCGGTCTCCCCTACGCATCGCGCGATTATTATATTATAAGCGCAATAGTGTGTGATATAGTAGGTATCTTGAACCGCACAGATATGCATACTATACATTCGTACTGCAGTGACTCATCCGCGGCGTGTAGTAACGTGAACATATCATTATTGTTATAGGTATAAAGCTGCTCTGACTTGGAGCATCGGTGCAGGACCCGAGGTCCCAGGAATCGGACAGTAAATGGCTATGCTGTATGTACTTACATACATACGTGTATAGCATGTGTATACTATAGGTATATGCGCTGGTGGAGTTAGAAGTCTGACGCATGCTCGTCGCGTACAAAATGCGCGCGTTAACGCAATAATGTAATAGTACACCTCATCTCGTGCATGATCCTACCTATATTACAAATATTAAATTGAATTGAGAATGAGTAGAAGAAAACAAAGAGAAAAAAGCAAAAATATTGAGCGTGTGCGAATAACGCGAAATCCCGATTAATTCCATTCGATTCAAAATTCGAATAGAATATCCAAATATTCGAACAGTTCGAATACTCGGTAATTCTTGTCTCTCAATAGTAACTTAATAATGAATTAATCGCTGAACCGAAAATTTGAACATCCAAGAAAAGATCGAGCTCTTCAAGTATAAATAGGACCGTTTGAAATTTGTGCATATTCAAACTATCTGATTGATTCGAATTGTTCGAACTATTAAATTGATCGGAAGTTTTCAAACAACTCGAATTATTCAATGTGATTTTCAAATCGAATAGCGCTATTCGACTGGATCCCTAGAACAAATTTTTGTCTACAATTAATGATATGTTAGATGTATAATACATAGGTATATTTATAGATATAGGTATGTGGATTAAGAATATAATCCATTGTAGTATATCTGTAATATTCTCACTAATTTCCGTGCAGAGTAATGTGTATATCAGAGAAAAGGGAGAACGAACGAAAACAAGGAAAAGAAAAGAAAAACAGTTATTATATGTATATACATATGTATGTGAATATTGATGAATTAAACAAGCGATAAATATGATAGTATAATAGTATACTAAATTATAACGATTCGTATAAGTTTCAATTTGTGATTTTATTCTGTTAATTTCTCATATCATAATATACTATATAGTATAATAGGGTCATATGTTTGAATACTAACAAAACATTTGAATTATAGAAACATAAAACGCATCATTCGTGTGTATCTTATACATATGTATTTATGCTATGCATGTATTGTTATGCGTGTGTTTTTGTTATAACTATAAATTAAAGCGACCATGTCTCTTTTTTCCTTTTTTCCTTTCTTTCCTATATGATATAATATTACGGTATATATATACCATGATAACTTTTTTGTCAATCTGCAGTGATTATTTCATAAGTTCATATAGGTATGTATGTTTAGTTATGTATTCTTGTAGCATACAGTGAATCGAACGGATTCATTTTTTCATCATTAATCTTAGTCAATTTTTCGCATGATATAGGTAAAGAATTGAAATTGATATTCAAATACGTGGGCAAAAACGCGGCCTTTCGCATATCTTCTCCTCTTTCATCTTTATCCCTCTATATGGCTCCATAATATGCAACATATACGTATTTGTATTTTTTCCTTTTTTTTACCGTTTGGTCGGCCTAGTACATACATTACACGTGGTTCAAAACGCGGACAAATTTTCGAATTCAATCTTCAATAATTTCATACCCATAGTAAGTATATACCTGTATATACACATGAATATATGCCATGTATATACTCACTGTATAAGTACATGTATGCGTAGATCTTGATCCGTGATGCATTTGCTAGGTACATAGGTATAAGTATAATAGTATATTTTATTTGTATAGGCAAACGAAAAAAAAGTGTTAAAATTGCTATACAACTAATATCATGTATGCAATAATATAATAGTTTACAGTATAGTATAGTGTAGTATAGTTAAAATAATGTTAAGTAGGTATACCTCGTTAGTATACCTAGTTTATTATAAATAATTTCTTCCTTCCTCCCCCCCTCCCCCCAACGCTTTCCTTCTTCCTCTCTTCCTCATTTATGTTTTCAATTCGTTCACAGTTTAACTTTTTTTTGCTTTCTTATTTTTTCGTTTTCCACACCTCATATACGGTGTCGTAAATTAGGTATATCATATATACTATGTATAGTAATAGTTATTTGTCGAAAACATACAATATTTTACAACAGTCATTGACCTTAACTAGGGAGATAGATAGATATAGATAGATGTACATAGACATAGTCATAACTCTACTTAAGCATTTTGCGATCTTTACAGTTAACAATTCACTATTTTCTCTCTTTCTTTTCTGTTTTTTCTCCCTTTTTGTATTATTGTTATCTATTTATTTATTTGATTTTCTTCTTCTAAATATTATGCATAGCACGTTCGATCCAATATCGTCATGTCATTTTATTGATATTATTATTATTTCATATTATCATATCATATCATATATATCAATAATAAAAATGGTATATTTTATATCATAAATTTTGTAATTTATTTTATTTTTTACTTTTTGTCTAAAAAATATTCTCTAAAAAATATGTTGACCTAAAGATTATTATGACTGATAATCACAGACAATTCTTATTCTCTTGTTTATTTCTTCGTTTCTTATTCTTTCCCAATATATATATACACATACATGTACGATATTATTATTTTTAGTATTGTTATTAATCAATTTTCATTTTCTTTTTTCTACTACTCCCCCCCCCCCCCCCCCCCCCATAATTTAGATCCGATAAGACATACAATATTCACAAGTATTTTCGTGGTATATAGGGTGATAAAGCCAATTGTGAATGAACACGTCTGGTGACTGAACATTACCTGTAATTCTTGCAGGTTCGAAAAAAAACAACTTCGAAATAACATATTTACGGTTGAGATGACAATTTTTAGATTCGTAGATACGTATAAAAGAATGAGTGTTCATTCACTGGCACGTTCACCATAGGTACATACAACCCATATTATGACAAAGTTTATACATCGGTTCTTCTCATAAAAGCGTTTGAAATTTCATTTTTAATTCCTTAGCGTTAATTTACAATTCTCTTGCTTGTTACTTTTATTTTTTATTTACAATACATTTATTATTTTTCCTTCTATTCTATAATTTCTGATATAATAGTACAGATTTGGGCAATCTTTTTCGTCCATGGACGCGCCGCACTAATTAAACGATAAATACATATAATTTCATTGAATTAAACAAGCGGTGCAATCAAGGTGCAATTTGTAAGTGCAAAGGTACATTTTGTTTTTTCTTCTTTCTCATTTGTTTTCAATATTCTTTCTTTTAAAAATGTTCGTGTTGTTTTCTTCACCCCCTTCCCAAATGCCTTGTGGGTGTAACAATTATAATAAGGTGGATCTACGTATAACACCAATTTTAAGAGAACGCATTCAAACAAATTTTAATTCGAAAAATATATGAAATAGAAATGAAGGAAAAAGTCTGTGAACTCTTCTCTTTCATTTTTTTCTGTCCTTTATAAAATAAAGAAAAGGAGAACAAAACAACAACAAAAATAGTGTGGTACAAATTTGATATGCAGCGAGCATTAACGCAGCACGCAATTTGGCCTGTGCCAGAGGTACTCATTACATTCGTTTGTTTATTAGTCTGTAAATAAGTGGAGAAAGAAAATTGTATTTAAAAAAAATATCTACTCTTTCCGATGAGAGGGAGATATTATAAAGAAATAATGAATGATCAACAACGACCACTATCGGATTCGGAGGTAATTTGTCTCACAGTCTCGCTTTCCGCCGCTCACGTACCCAAATACGAAATTATAACTTAAAAATAATTTCAATGAGTTATAATTGAATATGTAGAAGGCAGTCGATTTCATTTTATTTTCTGTATGATGTATCATGTAAGGGAAGGAGGTACTACTGGTATGTATAAAATTCGATGAGAAACGAAATAATATAAATTTAGTATCGTTGGCAACAAATGTTCGTACCGAATGGGTATTGTATTTATTAGAGAAAAAAAATGAATGAAATGAAAACTTGTCCGAAATGATATCGTATGGTATATGTATAGGTGAAAGCTCTCAAAGCATAATTATGAAAAAAAGAATTGCCCGGTAGTTACAAGAAGCCAAATGAAATGGGAACTGCACAAGATTTTAAGTGTAAAAGGAAAGTATAAATATAAAAATAACGAAAAAGCAAGATGTTGGAATAAAACATACAAAGAAATATAAAAAATAAAGAAAGAAGAAAATTTGTTCCACACTTATTGTTTGTTTCAGCGCATTTAAGCACATTTAAGCCCATTTTGCATACCTTTTCATTCCCTTCCTCCTACAAACGTGTTTTTCGTAAATTTGAATATTTGCTTTATTATTATCATTTTTACCATTATTAGTTATTACTATTATTATGTTTTTATTCCTTCATGTTTAATTATGATTTTCGCTTCGATATTAAATATCGTCATTCATAATGGCATAAATATCAATAAAATATCCAGTATAAACTATTATAATTATTACAATTTTGAAATAATAAATTTTTTTTCTTCCTTCCTTCTTGTTTCTCATTTTTTCTCACTTCGCCGGTATGGGTATAAAGGAGTATATATATATATATATATATATATATGCCTATATGTATAGTTAATATGTAACGACTTTACAAATTTAAAAATTAATTATCATTATATTAACAAATATTCTGTTTTATTTCCAAATGAAGTAGTTATAATAATAATGATGATAATAGTCCAAATTGTTATCAATAACGTAATATTTATACAAATTTATCATAGTATCATCGAAGAGGAGACAAAGAAAATTAGATACAAAAATTAACATTAGATATAAGAACAGACGATAAAAAAACTTCTCGGTTTTTCTGTTTAAAAAGAGAGAGAGGAAAAAAAATAAAACACTCGAAAATAGAGGAGAGTGAAAAAAAGAAAGAAGAAAAACAAAATGGCAATTTCTCATGACCAGAACAAGTTTCCATTATTTTTCCACCCTCCCTCCCTCCCTGTCCCTCCCATTCTACAACTTTTACAACTTTTTACAACTCAATACATATTTTGTACCAAACCAGGCCGATCAAAAATGTAACACATTTGACTAATGCGTGTTTCAAATAATGTTCCTGCCAGCATTTCATTATTTATTTATTCGTTTCTTCACTTATGAGATGAAATTAGTATATTTCGATACAAGAGGCCAAACGGGCAGTTTGGACACTACAAGTATGTAAAGGCACAAACGAGCCGGATGGCAAGTGATGTGCCTTCACACTCGAATAGTGTGCATTCCATCCTTTTGACCTTGTGTATCGAACACTATTTTTTGTTACACCTCATGCAAAGCCCCGCGAAACCTAAAAACTGGACGAGATATCAACGCTCATTTAACAATTCAGACTGATGAACTAATTTAATGAAACGTTAGATGGCGGCAGCACCGAATGAAACGTTTGTGTACTATTGAAAACATTTTGCGCACTGTTATAGAGATTTGGTACACCACTCTCGCATATAGTACTGCAATAATACCATTTCGGATACCTGTATCTGGTACGCAAACGAAAGCTTTGCATGCATGTAACAAAAAAATTTGTAATAAATCGCTACAATCTTTTACTTTTGCTTTTTTTTTTCCGTTTTCTGCGTATAACGTTACATAATATTTCTTTCATTATTATCAAACACTTCACTTTTTTTCTGTTTTTTTCTTTACTTTTTTTAATTTACTTATCATCTCTTTTCTTATCCTAGGCCATTTATTTATTTAATAATTTATCATTATTTGTATCATTTCTTTCTTGTTTTTTCCCCCTTATTTCATGAAAAGTGCACTTGACGGTGTCCATAGAGCACCAAAATTTAAGGCACGTCCACTCGAGCAGATACTCTGTCTTTGTTGTTTTTAAAGATCGAAAGAAAATTCAAGTTTCCATACTTTTTCTTGTTTCTTTGTTTCCTCAAGGTTTGAATGTGAATATAAGTGAATCGACAAAAAAATATATTAAAAATAACATCTCATAATATTCTACTGGATTTTAAGAAAGAGAGAAAAAAAAATTAAAAATCACTGGCTGCAAGTGGAACGTTTTTCTTGTCCTGTTTTTCTTTTCTCAAAAAAATTCGATATTAAAATTGGCATTACAATATAAAAGAATATATATATACATTGTATACCTAGAATTTGAAGAGGCAAAAAAAAATATTTATACACTTCATTTTCTTTTTGTTTTTTTAGTATCACTGCCAAGTAGACGTAACTTTTGGATGAATCTTTTTTTATTGAAGACAAAAAAAAGATTATCCTTCCTTGCCATTCTCAATCTCTCTCCTTAATGCCTACGAATTCCTATCTTATGGGTAAACTGGGTTACTAATTATATTCAACTTACATTTACATCAAGAGATAAAAGTGTGATTTAAGAATTACATATCTTACAAAAGAAAGCTTTGAATTCGGCCTCCAAATATACATAACGTATTTCGGCGTTGATAAAAGTTGAACAACATAAAGCTCGTCCGATAAAATATATTTCTAAACATTGAATTTGAATTTTCATTGACAAAATGTTGGTGAAAATAATTTTCTCATTTTCTCATTATTCTGAAGTATGAAATGCAGCAATGGATGAAATGAAAATTCACATTCGGTGTATTAATAATTAAATATTTTTTATACGAGATCTTATTATTCAACAATTTTTTTCATGTTTAGCGCGAGCTTTGATAAAATGGACAATGATACGTAGTAGAGAATTTATAAATCTGCGTTATTTTAAAAATAAATGTAATTGCAACAGGCGGTGTATATGTATGTAAAGTTTATCCAGCACAAATCGTGTTAACAATATTATGGAAGAGGAAAGAAAAGATGTTTTCTTTCTTTGTTCACATATTCAAGCGCTAAGCAAGCCAAAGATATACCTAGAGATATAACATGATCAATAGGATTATTATTGCTATTGGTATAACTTCCTTAAACTAATTACTAAGCGTAGCCGTTTGAAAAAGAAGATATTCTTTTCAAATAATATTGATGAAGACGAAGAAAAAAAATAGAAATAAAAATAAATAAAATCCGACTTCAAAACGCTGCGTCTGAGATATATTATCTGGCCTGCTAATTATGCCACCGTTTTATAGAATTAAGTAGTATTATTATATTGTTTTTTAATTTTTTTGTTTCTCGGTTTTGCTATACTATAAAATTGATATATACTCTAATTTAAATTAAAAGCTGCATTTTTATTGATTTGTTTTTTCTTCCTCTCTGTCGATAATTTTGTTTATAAACGTGGAACTCTTGTAAAACTATTGTGTTCAAATAAATCTGACCTTGTGACAAAATACTTCCATCAACATAGAACGACTCCTTTCTTCCATCTTGTTTTTGCTATACATTGCAGTAAATCATCAGGTACGCGCTCTTTGCAGCTACATTTCCATCCTAGTTTAGATATTTCCTGCATCTTCTCGAACCGCAAGTACACGGGATCTTGATATCCTCGAACGGAAATTTGTAATCATAAGTTAACTCTTCTCCTTGCACTATGCGGCGCAGAGCAAAAATCAGTATATGCTTTTTGCCAAGTATGTCCACTACTCGTGAATAGCAATTCGGCTGTAGGACAGTAATAGAAAAAAAAAAAAAACGAATGAATAGAAAAAACAGTAAAGAATCAATAATTTGCACAGTCATTTAAGATTCCAAGAAAATATTTCCATCGATAATACAGAGTTCCTCTTTTATTTCTTATCCATATTGAAGATTAGAGCCCAGGAAAGAAATACTTTTTCAAACTTCAATAGGATACTCTGATACTTCAATTCCAAAATTACCTCGCAAGAATGATTGATAAAACGTGCGGCGTTTCCTTTCATCGTAGCATCTACAACTAGATGATCATCAATTTTAAACATGTAACATCCAATGTGCTTACTGTCGTAGTATTTTTCACGTTTATCAGTTAGCGATGCTCGAATTACCTGAAAATCATTGAGAAGTATATATTATATTTTCAGAAATTTGTACAACAGAATAAAATGCGGGAAAATATCATTGACATCCCCAATGAATTATCACCAAGAGATTTCATTTCATTTTTATCTTTTTCGCCATACCTCTCCGGCGTATTCAATGACCATTTCACCAGCCTCGATATCTCGCAGACAGAATAAACCACGTCCATGTATATGTGAGTGATAAACGCCTACAGACTCTTTGGATGTTTCTTTGAGAATCCTGAACCTCATAGCCATGGGCAAATTGGTGCTGGCCGCTCTCCTTGAAAAACATCGTTCAAATTCTATTAATTAAATTGTAATATGTCGCAGTGATTTGAATTTATAGATCCAAGAATTAACTAAGAAATAATTAGGGGAAAATATATTCACCGTGATTCATTTTCTGAGATAGCGATCATTTTCGGCTGTTGTCGATGCCTCGATGCTAGCCAACTGAACATATCGTGTACTTTTCTACCTTTGAAAGCCTCTGCTCTTGCTGTACCACTTTCGCACTCGGCGAGTAAATCGTTTTCTATTTCACCAGGTTTTGGTGGCGTTAAATTATGCAGCTTTGGTTTGTACTTGGTGCATCTATTGACCCCTGGTAATTGTTCGACCAAATAAACAGTAGCGTTATTTTCTAGTCCAAGATTTTCTGATAAAGGATTATGAGGTAAGGGCGGTAAATTGTGAGCTCTTCTTGCGCTTTGAACAGCTTCGAAAACTTTCTCCCATACTTCGGACATGGACGAAGCAATGTGGGTGAAGCCATCCTGTGATTTTATTTCATACATCATACTAGGTCGTTTTGAGATAGATTTTTTCGCCGCTAACTTTGGTGGATTACTCTTTGGGGATTTCATGATTTTTGAAACAATTCTTGGTTTTTTAACTGCAATCGGCGGAGGTCTTGGTTTCGGTGGTTCCATTTTGGGTTCGAAAGAATTATTTGTCTTGTTATCGATTTTATTTGATTTCAACGCAAAAGTTTTCAGTGGTGACAGATGTAGGGAAGTAATCTTTGCTGCATCTTTTGGAGACAGAACTTCGACGGACGTGATTTGCGGAGTTTTTTTATTCTGAGTAACTGCTTTCATATTTTGTGTTATTTTGTAAGAACCGTCCTGCAATTGCTTCTGGAATACAATCTTCAACGACTTATTCTGTAGCTTCTTTTTATCCAGTTCAAGGTTCAAGTTTTCCTTCACTTTGTCAATCGTTTCCGTATCTAACTGCATACTAATTCCATTGTTTAAATCATTTACAGTGGCATCTGGTTTTTTCACTGGATCAACAATCCCGTTATCTCTATGTTTAGTATCTTGGATCGTTAATTTAGTCGGTTCTTTGAGAACAATATCCGGCTTTTGTACGCATTCAACTGGTTCGGGTTTAGAAGTAATAGCCTGCATCGGTAATACACGATTCATTGGCCTGCTTGTAGGAATGTTGTTAACTGGCATTGTAATTTTATTACCGACTGTAATGTTATTATTAACCGGATTTATATTACTTGTATTTATTACACTATTAGTATCGTTGCTATCGGTATTAGTACTATTATTAAGAATATTATTACCACTGTTATTAGATATTGTATTACAAACATTGTAATTATTATGCACATTATTTACATCTGAATTATTATTTGTTTTATTATTTACAATAACATTATCATTTCTTTGCGGTACTACGCAGTGGCTCGACAAAGGTGGAATTTTTGATGATATGCTTGATTTTATCATGCTAGTATTTTCCGATACTCGTTTAGAGTCAAAGTACGGTCTAACGCTATTACTCATTGGTTGTTCTGATGCGAACAGAGGCTCAGTAATTCTCCACGGTCCCTGATGCGATGGATGCATTGGCTGCATCGGTTGCACAGTCGGATGAGAAACCGGACTAGGCCTAACAGCGACTCTCGGTATAGTTGCCGGTGGCTGCTGGGGTAGCTGTTGCCGCAGCTGTTTACATCCGCCCATAATTTCACGTGTAGAAATAGCGCTAGAGACAATTGGCTGAATTTGTGTTACCTGTATCGGCCTAATAGGATCAGTAAGTTGTAAGCAAGGAGCCGGTGAGACAGGATTGCAATTTGATGGAGTAAAAGCATGTTCATGAGGAGCAGGAATATTTATTTGTGGATGATTTGGTTCTGGAATATTAGGCGCTGGTTGATTGACGACGACGTAGCTACCAGGAACTCCGGGAACCCCTTGAACTGTTTGCACTGATGGAACGTTCGAAACAGATTGAACATCAACGATCGGTTCCATAAGTTTAGAGGCTTGAAATACTTGGGTAGTAGTTTGATAGCTACTTGCTAAGACCTGGGGAACAGCACCAGCCACAAACTGACTAGATGACATAACTGTATTGCTTACGATAGTTTCTAAACCATAGTACATTGGTTGGCTAGAGACAAACATGCTCCCAGTTGAATCTGTGAACATTTCTAAAGCAGGTGCAGAGCTGAGAACTAATTGCTCGGATGATATAACTCCACACTGTATTGCGCTTGGCTGCTGTTGTATAATAGTACCCAAAACGGTCGGTTGCGGTTGAGCTATTTGTACGCTCGGTAATACTGATATTCCGCCGTTTTGTAACGTTAATAAATTCTCCGATGATGCCTGGATATAGGCGCCAGGCACCAACGAATTTGCATTTATGAATTGCGGTTTAAAACCTGTATCATGTTGTCCACCAATCGTAGTTACATATTGTAAATTTTGACCAGATTGTTGCTGCAGCGCTTCTACATAAGCAGACATTAAATTTGGCTGGGGAACTTGTTGGAGAATGACCGTTGGGCCGGAGGCTCTCTGGGCTTGTTGGACTTGAATGATAGGGGTATTATTCTGTATAGTTTGAAACCTGACGTGACCGGACTGAGGTATATTTGAAGCTCTTAAAATATTGGGTTTAATACCCTTAGCCCTTGGTTTTGGTGTTCTGGGTGACTTTGGCTTTGACATTTTAGCCTGATGGATCCCAGAGTTCAATCCAGCATCATTTGCGGCGGTCTGAACGCCGGTAGATAAGAACGTAGGTGAAATTTGTGGGCTTGGAATAGTTTGAGAGCTTGTCGTGCTATCTGGTGATGTGAGTGGTATATTTATTGCACTTTGTGTAATACTATTATTAGAATCCCTTGATATCAACGGCGGATCGGTAATTTCTGTTATTTGAACTGTACTTTCCTGCTGCTGCTGCGGCAATACTGTGGTATTAGGTAGCGTAGTTGTAGTCCTAGTATACTGTGTTTGCACGATCATATCGTTAGAAGTTAATACTGTTTGATGAACAGTTTCCACAGTAGCATGGGTGTGAATTTGGGGTGTCATTATAGCCTGGGCAATTGGTTCGATTTGAATACCAGGATGTGGGGAAGGAACGGAAGCTTCTACCGGCGACGTAGCCTGGATATCTTGATAATCTGACGATAAGGTGTGCCCCTCGGATGGGGACATTGTGATAAATTGTGGAGATCCAATAGAAGATCCAATACTAGGTGAAAACCTTGAGTCTGGAGAGGCAAGCTTGTTATCCATAGTCTCAGAGTCGCTATCACTTGTTGTCATGATATCGCAAGTAGCAAGATGCCTGTTATAGCTATCCTGAGTCCGATAAGTGCATCGACATCTTTTGCAAGTCACAGGTTGATCCACAGGATCAACTGTCGGCAGATATTTCATTATTAAGCTTGTCCCAAGCTCGTTAGTGATATGGGAACACTCGTCATCGCTAGATACGTCATCTGCTCCGTCAAGCTGAGGTATTTTGAAAGAAGCTTCATCATGGAATTTTCTTGGCTCTTCTGGTTCGTTGTGTAATACCTCTGAGTAGGATATGCCATCATTTGATCGTAATTTTGAAAACCTAGTCGCATATTTATGAAAATTTGTAGTATTTTCATGTTCAGTATCGCAGGACGGTTCATCGTTAGCTCCATCGACTTGAGGAATTGATACAATAGACTCTAATGCATGAAGAGGAGGAACTCTATGTTCCGTTGTATATTCTGGGGAGCTGCATTCGCTCGCACTTCCTGTATCCGCGGATCCATCGACTTGAAGAATCCGCGGATGTTGTCTTGGGTGCCAAAGAAGTCTTTTGTGTTCCTTCCCTTCATCACGGGGTGAAGCTCGACATCCTGCAACGCCAGACTCCTCGATGCAATATTTAAGTTCTCGGACAGATTCTGAGATAATACTAGGAGTACTCGCTCTTCCCACTGTCACCATAATACTTTCAGGTATTCTGAGTTCATGCAGCATTGGTGCCCGCTCGGTTTGAGCCTCCATAACTGTCACTGCAGCTTCCGACCTCGTAGAATTTGAATTCTTGGGTATTTTTCTTCGTTTCATTGTTGGCCCATAAGTCCCGTCTAGTTTATAGCTCCAAGTTAAGCTACAGGATCTTTGGTGATGTCTAGGACCACCTACGACGACTGAATTGTTTGACATTACTTCAGACTTTGATCGTTTCAGTTCCCTGCCCCCAAATTTTTGAGTTTTTGAATTAAATAAATCGTCGACGATGTCTTGAACAGAGCTTTTAGTTTCAAGGTGAAGCCAGAAATCGTTTTGAGTTCCCAGTTCGGGCATGGACGGATCCATCTTCGAGACTTTGCTCTCAGCAGGTTTTATCATCTCGTCTACTTCAGTGGGCAGAATTTCATCTTTTAATAAATCGTTGCCGAAAACGCTGTCAGTTTTCAAATCCATAGCTAGGAGGTCCTCATAAGTCATTTTGGGGAATATATCCTGCATTGAAATTCCATCCAACAAATCGTGGGGCAAATCTTCAAAGATTGCATCTTTCAACTCTGGTGGTAAAAGATCTGTATTATTTTGTTCCGCGAGATTTTCATCTGCTTCTTTATTGCAAACGGAATCAATGAGCGTATCTAAAGTTTGTTTGACTGTGAGTCGATCCAGTTTCAATAGATCCATCTTTTTTTTTTCGTTTGCATTCTCTTGCTCCTTGGAGTGATCGATAGTTACGTTATTTTCCATATCTACAGCCACTTCTGGTACATAAACTTGGACAAACGTCCTTACATAATATCTAACAATTTTCAGAGGATTAACAGTGGACCAATAAAGCCTAGAGCACTTGTAATCACTGGGTATTAACTTTTCAGCTGTGTCAGAAAATTCTGGAACAATACTACCAAGGCAGTCAATAGTGAGAGATCCGATCATAACTTTCACTTTATGGGGTTCTGCATGTTTCTTTTTTTTACGATCAAGCTCCACATAAACCGGCCTTTTCAAATCAAACCCATCCTCGGACTGTGGCGTCTTATCCAAACAGTTTGATAAATGTAAAGTACAAAATACCGTCTTATCATCGTTGAATGCAAGCCCTATATTTCTTGCACATGGATAATGATAAGTTCCATTACAATTTTTACTGCAGCATCCGACGCTAGCGCCTTTCTTACCACATTCAGTACATCGTATTAATCTACTCCGAGATATAGCGCTGTGAACATTTTGGAGAGATCCATCAATTTCTTCAAATACCTCATTCGACCAGAGAGCACAATTAGCGTGTACCCATTCATTCTGACCGCAATAAAGGAGCCGACCTTCTCTCGTAGATTGTCCGTCACCTAGTCCTTTGCATAAGCAACAACATCTACTGTCCTGGACGTTGATATTATTGTACAAGTTCCCGGATTTAGCTGCAATGGCTTTTGGTGCTCTAAGAACTTCCTCCTTCCACGTATCTAGTATAGAATCGTCTAATTTGCTTAGTGAACTATCCACCTCCTTGAAATAGGATTCTTTAGTGGGCGTGGATAGACCACCAGTGCCCGAAGTTATTCTTGAATGCATTGGATCAAACCATGGAAATACCTCCCGAAGAATTTTATGATAAGCTTCGATGAGATCTTGATTGGAAGCTCGGTGTATAACATGCTCCATATCACAGTGGAATTGTAATAAGGAACCGTATTCATTACCATTAACTTTTCTCTTAACAGACATGAGAGTCGGTGAAGGTCTTGCAATAATTTGTTGCTCTAAACAAAGGCACTCTTTATTTTCCGATCCAGAACCTCGTGGAGTTTCTTGTTCTCCGCAGATTTCTTTATTTTCTGTAATCTCCTGGTCTAATTCTTTAGGCAGGCAATTTTTAACTCTAACAGAACATTCCTTGAGATGAAACTTTTGTCTCAGTCGCCGCAATCCTCTTCTAGGCACATCTGTAGGCTGGTCGTCCGTTTCTATATCAGATTTAATCGAATTATCCGATTTTATACTGATACTTTGATTTGAATCTGCGTCGTTAGATCTATCGCTGTTAAAATCGTCGTATTCTTCAAATCTGTTGACTATTTCCTTTCCATTTATCACACATATTTCTAATTTTTCATCAAAATCCAATTTCCTAGCGCTCGATATCGGTCTACACAAGCACTCTTTTCTCGGGCTCCATTTCAACGCTGCGCACGCCTTTCGGTTTTTACTCAATGATTTTATTACTCCTATAAAACCAGCCTTCAACTCAACTTCCACAGCATTCCTCCAGATAGAATTTGGGTCCGGTGAACACTGTCGACAATTGAATTCTATAGAATCGGGAAGGTAGCTAAGAATCTGGTATCTTTCGTCAGAAAGTCCTTCGCACCTTGCATGTACCCAGCAGGAACATTCGTTACATTCCATCATCTGAGGATAAAAAAGTAACAGAATTGAGGATTAAATTTGTTTGAAAATATTCGGATAAATTATAATTTTTTTCTAATAAATTGAAATTTATTTCCATGCCTTAGTGTCGAAGTCATTTTCATCGTAGCATCTCTGGCAAAGTGGGCAATAATTTCCACGCTGTCTCAATTTAAAGCACATAGAACAAAGCGGTAAATTTCCAACGTGAACACTGACGCCTTCGCTTCCGCAACTTTTACACTTTATACAACTTTGACAAATGTAGGGTCTGTCAGGACTGTAAAGTCTGGCGCTGACTCCAGATTTTGATAAACATGAATGATGGAAGGATTGACGACATCTAATGCAAGATAATTTTGGTCCAGATCTCAAACGACACGTTTGACAAATTGTACAACGTGGACAACACCAATTTGGCTGCGCACAGGCAGTCCACTCGCTTGGCTCAAGACAGAAGGCATGATATGGCTCACAACAGCATTGGCAATGGATTAGCTGTAAAAAAAAGAAGCTGAAATTAGTTTCTGGAACGTTAATTTTCTAGTTTCAATCCTAAAATACCAACAGAAAGTTGAAATAACTTCAAATAACGGTAAATTTTGTGTTTACAGGGTCTTTGCCAGCGCTGCCGCATAGATAGCATATCGCAGGAATGTGGAAACCCTCAGACCCGATTAGGGCAAAACCTTTAGTACCAACTTCAGCAGGATCATATTGTTCCCAGAAATCTATAGACACCGTGTGAACTGCATCGATGACGGGTTTAGACAGAGAGCGCATCTACAAAAGTTAGAAGATGCTTGATAAGGAAAAGTAACAATTTTAGGGCAGAGAACAAGAATTCATTTTGAATAAATGAATCTGAATAAAATTATGGCATGTAATACAAACGTGATGGAATTTATTTACCGCCGGAAGATTGATCGTCGACAGGTTTTGTTGTATCTGTAGTTTTCCTCTCTTCTGAGTAACTTGTAGTACATTATTATTGACTGTGGTAATACTTTCATCTTGATAAGTTTTAAGTATTTCTTTCTCTTTCGATAAATCTTCAACCTTTTTGATTTCTCCGATTTTTTCATCCTCTCTTGATAATCTTGGAATGTTTTTTCCAGATTCAATGCTATCCTCCTTACACTCACTGGACGGAAATGTAGCTATCGGTTGCCCAAGAGCTACGCTAGCGCTTCGGCATACGTGTTTAACTCTCGGTCCTTTCAATTCCAGTCTTTGCCTAACAGGCTGAGAAAATTGATCCGTTGACGACGAATCTAATGACGGATTTTTAACTTTCTTTCGAACTTTGATTCGATTATCTTTTCTTCGTTTCTTGCTCGGTGATACCGATATTGGATAGTCAACTGTAAGCGTAAAATACGGGATAGCAAACATTCATAAAAGGTCTGAAGTGTAACAGAAGAAAACACGTTGAAATTCAAATTCTCTAAAATTATTTCTCAATATTCTGGTCGCTTAACTTACAATGAATTGCAAAGTAGATAATAGAGAAAAACTCACACTTTTCCAACTTGCCCAAAGCTCCTGTGACTGTATTTTGATGGCTATTTTTTTGCCCCAGCATATCGATTCCGCTCCAACTTGTAGCAGATCTAAATAAGCTTCTTTCCTGGCGATCTTCAGCGGGCCAGCTTAGCTTGCATCCTGTTAATCTTTGAATTTGTCCTTCGGTGTCTTCGTGGCAGACGGACATAGGCACAGCGGTAGATGTAATTAATGGATCCCTCATCAAAGGTGGAAGTAATAGGTTTAAGCCGGTTCTAAGAGCTGTGGGTATGTTGTAACATTTCACGCACATTTTTAGCCAGCATGCAGGGCATCTAGCTTTATAAACACATCTCATCAAGTTCCATTGTTGACTTCTAACGACTGCAGGGACTAGACAAAGTCCGTCGCCCTTATGGCATTGGAGAACAGGTAGTAAATTATTTGTTGATTTAGCACATGCCTGACGTTTAATCATCTTGCTAATAAATTTTCTACACGATTCGCAGCTGTAAATACCAAATTTACGAGCCTGTTTAGCAAAACGATAAAAGCGTACTGCTCCGCATACTCCGCACTTTACAGTAGCAGCTAAGCCTGAAAAATTAAAACAGAAACAGAATGATGATTTGAGAATCCAGTACTATTTGTTTCCCATAAAATCTTGTTAACAAACATTTCTCACCAGGATTGGAATTTCCACTGGAATTACTGTGAGCATTGGCATTGGAAAATGGTCCTTCTGCGCCCCCAGAACTCCGGTTGTCTAATTTCAGTCTTGCTTTGCGGAGAATAACTTTACCGCCATTTAGCTTCATTCCCGTCCATTCAGACTGTTCATCTTCGCTATTATCGCTCTGTTCGCTACCTGTTTCTGAAAGAGGACTCTCTGTATCAAGAGATTGTGAATTTAGAGATGAAACACTCTTGTCGCTGTCGCTTCCCGCATTTTCTTTCGCAGAAGCAGTTGTCGGACTATCATTTTCCAAAGTATGAAGATTCTCGGTAGCGTTAGGAGTAATAATTTCAGGATCTGACCTAGGATTTGGAGAATTTGCTGCCGCGTTAAGAGTTCCGGATCGAGTCTGAACTCTGGAAGACTCAGAATTAGAAGTATTAAAAGAATCAGGAAGAACTTTCGTTGGAATGATAATCTGAGGTTGTTGCTTGCTGCTTGTACAGTTACTTGATTTATTCATAAGAGTTGAGGATGTGGAGGTAGAGCCGAAGGTAGAGGACAGTGTCGGATCCTGAGAATGGGAAGAAGTTTTTCCGGAGGAAGATGATTTGTTTTTATTCGATAAAATTTGTGATTTTTTAGACTCGTTTGAAGCAGCCTTCGAAGTTTGGGCATTGGATATAGGATTAGAAGCTTTACCAGCGACCGTTGAAGTCTGATTAAAGTTAATAGAATTAACTGCAACATTTTGTATAATTTTTTTAGATCTTTTCATATCCTTATCTAATTCGGAGCTGCTGCATTTACAATCGTTATTAAATATTTTAGCTTTTTTATTATGTTTTTCATTTAAGCTTTCGCTGCTTTCAGGTATAGAAGTTTCTTCTAATTCTTCGATGAATCTTTTATTTGGTTTAATAACTCTCGATGAATGAACGCTCCTGACAGGTAAAACGAATTTTCTTACGGCGCCAATTTTTTCTCCACCTGAACCAGCGCCGTTACGAGTATTAACAGAGCTGTTAGACTTAGCCCTTCGGAGTAATCTTTTGGCTGTACTATTACGAAGTTGTCTCGTTCTATGATGCCTTTCTAGAATATTATTTACAGGTTTTACTACCGGGGTTTTAGTGGCGTTCAAGCCCTCTGCAACAATAATAACTTTACTCCTCTTGTTGTTATTTTTCAGCCTGCAAATTCTCCTCTTTGCTCCTTCCGACTCAGTTTTATTACCAAAATTACTACTTTGTTCACCTCCGTCGGTAAGATTCCTGCTCCCATTATCCGAGTCGATTCTAACCAGCTTTCCATCGTCTCTAACAATTATATTTTCCTCAATATTTTTTACATTTTTAACAATGTCTTGCCTAGCGTGACTACACTTAGATGATCCTCTTTTTTTCAACGCCTTCTCGCCCACTACTACTACTTCTCTATCACGTTGCTGCGTTTTAACGTAACAAACTGAGAGTTTAGCTTCTTTACTGCTAAACCCATGGAACGGCGGATGTTCCTGCAAACAAACATCAAACATATTTTCTCGTTTCTTTCTTTCCTCTGCAAAACGGTAAAAATTTTACATTTCATCTTTTTCCTAGAATATTTTTTAACGTTAGTCTGAGATAACGAGGAACGAAAATAAGAGAGGAAGAGAGATTGGAAAAGCGTCCCGCAAGAATTGAGGTTAGGATCAACCGAAAAATTTCTTCTACCGATAGGAAAGGCTCGTTTCAATGAGTCAGTAACACCATCTTTAATATAGGGCCAGAAATCTCCAGAGGCACGAGTGACGTCTGTCGCTCGTGTTTTTATTGGTATGAATTGACCCTTTTTTGTTTTTCCGAATCGGGGTATCGATGAATTTAGGAGTGTTGTTTTTGTTTGAGATCGACTGCCAAGTGTCAGTAGCGGAGGAATAAGAATTGAAATAAAAGAATTGATTGAAGCAGAGTGGAGTTGAGCGAAAAAAATAATAAAATAATAGAAAATAAAAAGACAGAGATTCCCAACGCGTCTAAAATCACGTCCGCGCGGGGCGAAGGGGCAGAGAGGGGGGGCCGGAGGGGGAAGAGAAATAACGACGGGGGTATGACGCGTAATCGTAGTTAGAGCATGAGTATAAATTACCTTTTCGTTGTCACCGAAGGTTTGATTGAAGAGGGAAAGTCCGTAGTAAATATTCTCAGCAGCGACAATGGTTACAGGATCATTTTGAGCCGGCTCAGGTCTGGCAAGAACCTTAATTCGTTTCCTGGTGACCGTTTTCGGCGGTTTACCGGGAAACTTGGACCTTCCCATGTTCACTTATATTCGGCTCGGGCGACCTCCACCTCGTAGTAGCAAAATTTTGTTTCCATTTTAAGGCCAATTTTTACCGAGGCACATAACTAACACAATCGGACAGATACGAACAGAGATAAAACTAAACTGAGAATAATAATAATGATAATAATAAGAATATCATCCGAGAAAATAACACTCCACGTTACTAACACTATGTTATATCACATCACATCGTAGTAGAAACAACCTAAACACGATACACGGTACACCGAATATTACGGATACACACACGGAACTCTTTTTTTAAGCGCTATACGAGGATAAACTTCGGCTAACTTCGTTACCCCTCGTTCGGATACTTTCGGACCCTAACTAAGAAATGCGCGCGAGACCCGAGTGCCGAGTGATACTCGTTTACTCGTCAGTAGTTTACCTCCTTGCGTGTATGCATATATATTTACGTATGTATATACATACGTACATACGATGCTATTGCTACGTCGTATTGTTCTCTCTCTCTCACGCTCTCGCCAACGTATATTTATGTTTATGTTTATATGCGCGTGTGCGTGAATCGTAGTATGTATGCACTCGTGTATGCTATAATCCGAAATAAAATCTCTAAGTCTCGAGAGTCCGAGCCGCACGGCAGCAGCTACGGCTACGGCGCCGCTAGCCTGCTACTTGTCAAACACGCGCGCTTTATTACCGAAGTCCCCGAGACCCCGAGGCTCCGAGGTTCCGAGGCCCGAAGGCGAAGTATATCCCTCCTCTGCCCTCTCTTGACTCGCGAGTGTAAACGACCGCGCGGGACTTGGACGATTCTCTCTGCCGGCTCTAGGGCTCCGGCTCTCCGGCCATCTGGGTTCAGGGACGAAAAGTAACCGAGAATGGGGGGAAATCACGAAGTATTCGTGGGGCAAATAGGAATTCACTCACTCAAACCTGGGGGGACGCTCATGTGTAGTTGTACTACATTTCGATCGAAGCTTTGAAAAACACTTGTTTGTGTTGTCTCTTGTATTGAAATCAAACCGAATGGTGTGGTAAAGCGAGTTATTCCCGTCTTCTACTCAATCAAACTGTATACTGCAATGAAATTACCAATCTTATAAATTGATGCGAACGTTCCTTCAACCAAAAACTTATCAACTCTTATCTTGTAAATTCAGCTAATTTAACGATGTTATATTCTATACTCATACTGCTCATTTGCAATCGATGTTAGATGAACTTAGGCCCGTGCCGTACTATAGTATTTCTGTATTTATTCGCGGTTTCTAACATGGTACTTAGGTATATTCGTACGCGGAGAGCCGGGAGGGAGGAACGGTCGTTCGCTTGTTCATTCGTTCGGTCCAATTTGCAATAGTTTCGTGGATGGCATTATATTATATTATACGTTACACATAATACCTGCTACCTTTCGCTTACTTTGTCTTTCTCTGCGCTTTGTGCCCGCAGATTTGTTGGCCTCTGTGATGAAGGACGTTAACTACATACGTATACGTATAAAGTAAATTCGTGATCCTTTTATTTTTATCTTCTTTTGGTTTTTTTTTTCTCAACATTTTTCTTTTTAACTTCTCAACTCCGCCCAACCGCGCGAAATTGCTACAGTATATTGTACGCATATCACAAGCCAATTTACTCTCCCTAAAAACGAATGTTCCGAAACGTAGAGCGTGGAAGCTGATAAAAAAATTGTGTGGAATTAATGTTGAAGAAATAATTCTCATCTTCTTGTTACAGGCAGAAAATGAGCGACATTGAAAATTCAGAAGTCGAGGATTCGGCTAAAGAGATGAAATCCTCTCCTTCATCCACAAGTGTAGATTTTACTCACGATGAATTAGTCAAGTTAACAAAAGACGCAATAAACAAAATAATCGAGAGCGATCCACTATTTTCTGGAATTCCCTCAGACGCCACAATCGAGGAAATTAAATCTCAGTCGGCTGTAGCGCAAGGTCAAGCTATAACGCTTTATTTGAACAGGGGAGAACTGCCAAGACTTTCGATCGTGGTAAAGATCTATGTATATAGTAAATAAATCAATGAAAGAGAGAAAACTTGATATTTCGAAGATGAGGAATGAATTTGTTGTAATTATGTAAACTGTTAGGTACCGCCGCACAACACAACTGTGCTTGATTTAAAAAAAGCAATAAAACGTCACACTCAATTGGCCCTGAAAAGAGAAAATGTGGAAAAGAAAATCAGCTGGAAGCACGTATGGAAGAAGTATAATATATCTTTTGGAAGTATACAGCTGATCAACGATAATGAGAATATAAAAAATTACGGTTTAAGTAACAAGGCAGAGTTGTGTTACGCTAAAAAAAGAAGAGAGAAGAATAAAACGTTGGATACTTAGGGAAATGAAATATCATATTCATATATTTGTACATTTTAATACTCTACCGAGGAACCACATGTTCCATTTTTTAATTTCAAAATCTAATATAAATTATTTGTTTTTTTTTAATGTATATTCTTCGACACAAACCCTTGCTTTCAAGTTTCATTTTCCTTCTCCATTAATTTTCCCTGCTCCGATTCTTTTTCTGGTAATTTTATCTCACATCTTAAATTCGGGATACAGTCCTCTAGCATCAAGCAGGTCAATTCAAAAGCTGGAGACTTGTACCAATTTGTAACAATCAAAGATTTTAGCGAATGCATTCTATAGAGAGCTTCTAATCCTCTTTCGGTAACTTTATTACAATTTGATATATCGAGATGTTCGACTCTAGGAAATTGACTGGATATTCTATCTAGACACCAGTCATCGATTGTTTCACATCCTTTAAAAGATAGGAATTTAAGATTGTAGAGATGTTGCAAGTTCAATAGCCCCTCGTAAAATAGATCTATACCCCTGGCATCTATTGCTTCGACTAAATAATGAGGCTGGTATCTCCCAGGCAAATCGTATTTGTCATCTTTATCTTTTTCCACCCAATCTGGATGTCCGGCAAATTTTATTCTCCCACCACGAAAAACCATAAAATGTGCGGCAGCTAAATTAGAGCCAAGAATCTCATGTCTCTCTTTTATGAATCTCTGATCATGTATAAGCATTTCTCTAGTCTTTTTTTTCCACCATCTAGTTATTCCGCTTCTGCTCAAATCCCATGGGCCGTTTAAGAGGACTATTAAATCTGTCGACGGTCTACCACCTCGATCAAATACTTTTAACTTAGTACTTAATTTATGCGTCGAATCGTAATAGGGTCTCCATTGTTTTAATGATCGAGATACTGTTTCTGGTTCGTTTGGATCCGGTGCATCAAGCTCACTCATAAATCTCAAACATTTTAAATTGGGAAAATTGAATCGACCAGAATATTGACAAGTCGGTAAGTTTAAACGTCTCAGTTGTCTCCCAAACATGTTTTTCTATTTCTCCTTTGAGGTTAGGATTCTTTTCCCGTCTTCCCTGAAAATGTTGAAAGTTTTGATAATTATTCACATTGAATATTTTCAATTCAAGCCATTAATAATACATGTATTATTTTCCCTCAACTAAACTGTCGACAGACCTTTTGGCAGTTTTGGAGTAAATAATTTGCCTCAGAGTCGACGTAATATTTGATTTTAGGTTGGCGGTATGGTCGTTATGGTTAGGTTGGCTTTCTGTGACGCCATCTTGTCGCGTCGCGGATGGTCTCGATTCGCGATTCGATTATCCGTTTATAACATCCTAGCGTACCTGACAGCTGTCATGGTTAGAAGTCATGCTTAGAATTCCGTGTATAATACGTTCTTAAAATAGCATAAACGCAAGGGTTCTATTTTAATGCTATAGAGCGAATCGGTGTAACAATTTATTGTCTTTTTTGTCTATTTCAAGCGGAGCCCATTTTCTCACAAACATCATTATAACCTGATGGAAAATCTGTGACTCAAGATTATCAAAACGATTAAATAGTTCATCCATTCGTCTGTATTTATTCATCATTCCATTGATTTTACCGACAGTCTCGATTCCCTACGTCAGAAAGTTAAGACTCGGATGTTCTGAGTTCTGACAGCGCGTCAAGTTTTCAATCATTAACTCCTGACAGTTTGACCCGGATTCTGATAGAAATTTAACGATTGAAAGTAACGTTTAAAGGGAGATTCATCACTATGGAAGACATGCAAGAGGAGGTAAAGAGAGAATTGTATCATTTATATACTGTATAATAGATAAATATTACGATCTATGACACTGGTTCAAATTTCAGGTTATGATCGCAGTATTTCTTCCCTTCCTTTTATTCAAAATTTCAAACAGTTTCACGCTTATGTTTCTTTCTCACTAACTATTTCCAATTGAGAAAATGAAGAAAAATACCTCATTACTCAATATTTTTTTTCTTTCAATCTTCTAATTTTAGACTCAATTCGTTGTCGATGATGTTAGCAAGATAATAAAAGATGCGATCGAGGTATCGATTGGAGGAAACGCTTATCAACATACTAAAGTAAATCAATGGACATCTCACGTCGTCGAAGCCTGTTTAGGAAACCTAACTAAGCTACAGAAACCATACAAGTATATCGGTAAGTTGTTTGCTAGATAATCAACTTTCTTATTACTATTTTATTCCACGTTGTTCTATGGCGGTAAGTTTATAGCACTTGACAAAATCGTGAGAAATAATCATGCATTTTTCTTGATTATTTTTCACCATGTTTCGGTGTCTATGTATTTCTTACGACTTTTTGGTGTTCGAACAGCTGATATTAGTGCTGGCCATTTTGTTACATTAACGTTAAAAACAGCCTCTTTGTATTCTTCCCTTGTATATTTTTTCTGAACCTCAACACATCTCCAAGGATTCGGCTAGAATATTTCAGAACGTTGGAACATTTTTAATATTGTAAAATGAAGAAGGAAGAATAGAGAGGCAGAGGGAGCCACTCTTTGGTCGCACCTATCAATGTGTTTGTCTAGTTATCTTCGCTTTGTAGATTCTTATTTTGTGTAATTTTTTGTCTATTTCCTCAGTTTCGCACGATTCAAAATAGAATAGTTTCATTCATACTGGAATTCAGTCCTATTTGACGAGAAGTTGGATGGAAAAACAACTTTTCTTCTCTATTGTATACAGATTTATAGATTGCAGAAAAAACACAAATTGTGTTTTTTTCCTTACCATTGTTTCATGAGGTTATATGAAATTCTAGTGACTTGTACCATCATGCAAAAGAACGGAGCTGGATTACACACGGCCAGTTCTTGCTTTTGGGATAATGCAACTGATGGAAGTTGCACCGTTCGCTGGGAAAACAAAACTATGTATTGTATCGTATCTGTTTTCGGTCTGGCCATCTAAATTTCTAATAACAAATTGATCTCCTAGTCCAACAAAAATCAAATTAAATGCGTTTTATCTGATAAAATAAAATAATAAAAAAAAAAAAAAAAAAACAACGTTGCTAATTGTATTAAAATATAAATTACCTCAAAGAATTTTATTTTCGTAAAAACATAATTTCACAAACGGTAATAATAATCATTCACATATTTTTCCAAGACAAGAATGATAAATTTAGCTAAACTACTTTCTGTCTATTGAATTAAACGTTTTTTTAGCCTTTAGTATATCCTTGAGGTAAACCAATATGCATTTTAAAAAAAATATATATTTTTTGTAAGTAATATTATTATTAGTCGAATTGATATTTAGGATCGGAGAGAAATTTGGCTAGACCTAATTTATTTTTTTTCATTTAAAAGATCGATTGTAAATTTCCAGTGAACCTGATTTTCACCAAGCAATATAAATGCTTCAGTTTTAACAAAAAAAGCAAAAAAAAAAAAAAAAACCATTAGAAAAGTAAACATTTGTGCAGTATAGTTTAATTATGTATAGTATATTGTGATCGAGTCTATAAAAATGGTGTCTAAAAATAATTTAAATTTATGTAATGCCGCGTTTTCGTACATCCGTTCAGTCATCATATTATAACAAAGTATGTAAATAAATAAAATGATTAATTTACTTCTCATAAATCTTGCGATCTGTTTCATTTTTTGCAGAGTTTATGAAATTATCATCGATAAAAGAAAACATTAAGAACGAAAGAGTATAATTTATTTGATCAGCTTTTATTATTTTACTGTTATAAGCGAATTTTTCTCAATTAAATCAGCGGCGTGAAATAATTTCAAATCTATAATTCACATATTCATAGAGAATACTATACCTTATACTAGACAGATACATATCACGTATAAAAGATAAACAAGGAAACTTATGAAATTCAACATAAAAAGCAGCAATAAAATAACAATAAAATACTGATATTTAGCACTTATAATATAAAAGCAATGATTATAGATGTGTTTTTGGTGTTGCTATAATATGTATATCTTCTTTGGTGCGATAGGAACAGACGATATTACTTATAGCATTGATTTTATGAAACTGGTATTATATTCCGTCGTTTCAATATTTAAACATCTAGTATTTTTCTCCCTACGTACTACATACGTTTACTATCACAACAATTCATCAAGTATTTTCTTTCCTTTCTTTTCTTTCACATATTTCTCAACCACATGGAGAAATCTTTTCGCAACTTTGAACATATTATCACTACTACAAAACGATGACAAACAAAAAACAAAAACGAATGCAGATAACAAATATTATTCATGAAACGAAAAATGGAATGAGTAAGTAGTCATCTTTTTTTTTACAGCTGATGAAGATAGCATTTGTCAGAAAATGAATTTTCAGTATAATATCATAAGATTCATAACTCTCTTGTGAAAGTTTGTATTCCAATTACATTGGAATTTCCTTAAAGTACTACAACGAGAAAACGAAGCTTTTGGAATTTTCTTCTTTTTTTTTTGTTTGGTTTTTCCTTCTTTCACAGAATGGAAAATATTTGAAGGAAAAGACATCTTACCTAAGTTTAAATACTAAAAATGAATCGATTTTGTATTATATATTCATGAAATTATGCGTTAGACGAATGTAAAAGACTGGAAATTAAATCTTGATCATCAGGCTCGTCTTCATCCTCTAAAAGGACCATGTTGATGTTTAAATTATCTCCAAATTCATCGTCGATGTATAAATCTTCGACTGTACTGTCTGGCACTTCCTGTCAAGAGGAAAAAGAAAAAATCAACGCAAGGCTCAATATTTTCTTTCAAATTTCTTGTACAATTGGAGTTCAATTTAGAATTGAAGAAAAAACATTAGAAACAATAACATAAATGAAAAATCTTACCGCTCTTCTTATCGGTAATCTTCCTAGCGGTGAAACGTTACAATTAGATCTAAACTGTCCGAGGGCGGCAGGAAGAGATCTTCTTCTGGCTAGTAAATTTCTATGTTGACAACTTTTGCATCCTTTCTCCTGAGATTTGCTGTTGCTTAAGAATATCATGGCTGTTGAGATGAGGCTTTTTTCAGCTAAATGGTTGAGGCTTTCATTCGGGTAATCCGCAGAGCCATTGAGAAAACTGTTGCAAGTGAAATCCTGCAATCGTTGTACCAGGGAATCGTCAATGTCGAATGTTTCGGATAAGAAATTGTTCCCAGTGTCATTGTCGTTCAAAGAATCAAGATTCTGAAGATTTTTACCAAAAGAAACTGTCTTCAATTTCTCTTTTTCTTTTTCTTTCACTCCTGCGCTCGGTTTATTCAGTGAAACTTCTTCTCTAGATTTTCCAATCATTAGAAGAGAGTCACGATCATCGATGGTAGATCTTTCAATACTTTTTATTTCATCGTCTATATTATTATTGCCAAGTTTGGATCTGTTCAGACTTTCAAAGATCGATTCTTTAACGCCGGTATCGTCGAGAACAATATCAGAATTGTTGAGGCTCTCAACCGGTGATAATTTACCGGATTCTTCGGTATTCGGTGTCACTGAGCGTATTATATTCGTCGCTCTATCCAGAGCTTCTTTTATAGCTTGCAAAGGTATGCTTTGCGATGTTTCATGTTCTGTTAAATTTGTTTCGGTAGTGAAAACTGCATCTTCAGGTAATATGTTAGATTCTTCATCTGCAGGGAAATAGGAATATAGAATTTTTATCACATATTATCTAAAATTTAGGAGACTCTTGAGTCTTTTTTTTTTCTTATAGGCAAATAAAAGTTGATTTTACCTCTGGCATCATGATCGATTGTATAGGTGAAGTCAATTTTTGCAGATCCCGAGGTTTTGGATGGTGTTGTTTTATCCATGATGGAAATATCCTGTAGAAAAAAAAACGATATCTGGCTTTGAAAATGTGAAACTTCACCCGATTTATAATCATAATGATTCAATATATAACAACGTGTTATTACAAATAGTTTGACAATCAACTTACTTGGTAACTTTCTGGATTATGCTTACGCATTTTAGATAAACAAATTAATTTTTCTTTCCTCCAAAGTGAGGTTTCAAAAAAGCTGGAAGAACTTGAGTTCAGTGTATGTGGTTGTGAAATTGCGTGTCTTAATTCTGGAGAAATGTGAGATTGAGGTACCTGTGAATAATTACCAAATTATAGTAAATAAGATTCCATACAAAATATGAAAGATATTTCTTGTTAGATAAAAACTAGCAATTTTCATTAATATTTTCATTCTGAAACTTAGTTCATCTGTTTTTAATAATTCAATTGAGTACATGTTTTTCCAAGATCAATAATACATGGTAATAAATAGCAAGACACCTAAGAGAAAAACTTACTCTCTGATTCTGGTGACTCGCTGGTTTAATTAATGTTGGATTGTATTCGGTCGGTGACTTGGTGATTTGTGGTTCCAGAGTGGTCTTATGACTCGCTGGCTTACACGGTTCACAGCTTTTACCTCTCGCCTCTTTCAGGATTCTTTCTCTTGACGGAGGACCTTGAATATATCAACTATTTATAAATTCAGGTCCCTAAAATTATAACTTTTAACTATAATTGTAAATTGTAGAGGTATATGCAGCTCTTTGTATTCTTTTGCATCGGAATCTTATTGTACTGATCAGAACTTTGATGACATTGAGAGATCAGGTAGCTGCGAGAGAACAGAGAAAAAAGTAATAGTATTTTATAATATCTTACTTAATTGGATAACGTCATTTGCGACTTCCGATACATCAAGATTTGTTGGAGAGCTATTACCATAAAAGAATTTAGTTCTTTTATCCGCGATAATTTTTTTGAGCTCTTTGATGTCGTTCATGGTATGATTAGGAGTTTCATCGCTACTTGAATTATGAGTTTCGGGAGTAGTTGACGGTTCCGAAAAGCTGCTTTCATAAGCGACCAGATTTTGCCTTCTGTTTATTTCATCTGCAGTATCATTTGCCACCTTTCTCTGCCTCCTTTCGTCTGAATAAATAAGCTTATCTTTTTCGCAATTTTTTTCAGAAACCTCGCATAATCCATTCTCAACATTATCATGATATTTTTGCTGGCGGCTTCTATTTTTACAATCTAGATAAACATTTGTATTCTTCTTTCCTTCAAAATCGTGGATCGATCCCTCCTTATTTTCGTTATTTACTGTCTTTGACTCATATTTCTCACAGTAAATCTTATTACTCGGATTTTGTTTCACTCCACTATCCACTAAAATTTTGTCTGAACTGAACAGCTTTTTCCCCATCAAACTGTTCCTAAGATCAATTGTCTCTCGCCTTGGTGTTACTGATGGGGATTTCACCAGCGGAGAAGTTGAAACCGGAGCATTGAATGTTTTAATTTGAGGATTATTATTGTTTGAACAATGATCAACGTAGATAGGACTTTCTTGTTCATATTGAAGCTGAAAAGAACAGACAAAATTTCAACAAAATCTATCCAAAAATCCAAAAAGAGCAGATATAGGTATATTTTATATTTCAGAACTTTTGCGAACCTCAAGTCTTCTCAAAAATCTGTGTGTACGATTCATATCGAGCTTTCTTTTTCCTGCGTCAAGCTGAAGACCAGATTCGAGCAGATTATTGAGTAGCGGCGGAAAATTATACGTATCTATTGCTACTCCGCGTTCCCAGTGTATATATTGACGCTCTATTTCAGCCTCATTCAAACCGCTCCAAGGTACTCTTCCTTCATTATTCATTTTATCAGGAAAGAAAGATAAGTTTCTCATAAAATTTATCCACAAATACAAAATTCTGATTGAAATAATGCAGCGTTCAGAGAATCGATTTAATCAAGTTACAGTATGAAACTCACCCGTGCACATTTCCCAAATTAGTAAAGCGAGAGCATAAACATCGCAGGCTCTGCTAGGTGAGTCTCCATAAAACATTTCGGGTGCTTGCCACCTGAATATTTCACTTCTAAGTCTCTCCTCCCATTCACGATATGGTCTTGGCTAGGAGGAAACATATTTCAAGTTTTTTATTTCATCAGACATTTTTCACCTCCTTTTTTCATGTGTATATTTATATTCATGATACCCAATTAAAAACGTGGCAAATGGAAACAACGTTACGGTAAAGAAAGATGTGGGTATAACATTTAAAGTTTTCGTGAAAAAGAATAACGAATGACTTTTTTATCATGTGAAAATTCCGCTGCAGCATAGGGTACACCGAGAATTACGTTTGCATGCATGTATGCGGTAGATATACTGTGCTGTAAGCGTGTTACGGTCGAGGGACTCCCCCGCGTCTGTAGCAGTACATAGTAGGTATACATAGATATAGATATTTGCGGTATAGGGATAGATTGAATAGCTTTGCATGGTACAATGCTGGAAACGGTGTTCTTTGAAAACTCGGATAAATTACGATTGATGATAGACTGACAACAATGAGAATGAAAAAGACACATAGAATGGGAACCTAACAGTCAGACAACAATTTCCTCCTATATCTGGAATGCTATTTACTGAAATTTTAATAAAAAACATTCAACCAACTGATCCAACTAACGGTTCAGAGGTTTGACAAACCGCGCGATTCGCTATAAAAACTAGACGCGATTCTACAATTCGCTGTATTTATATACCTATGTGGAGGCAGGCAGTATTACATAGAGTAGATAATACATTCACGGTAAAAATTTGTCATTCTTTTTTTATCTTCTTTATTCATTTTGAACGAGGATTAGAAACGTAAATTTAATCGACTGTGTCGGGATAAAATAAATTACCATCTTTTCATTCATTCATTATTCTTCTTCTTTGTCTTATTCTTCGTTATATTTCGTCATGCTTTCACAAAGCGGACGACAATCAATACAAATATACCGTAAAAGAAAAAAAGAAAAAAAATAACAAAATGAATAAAAAAGAAAGAAATGAACGAATAAAAAGAAAAAGCTCTCGATCGAAATCAATCCCCGCGTGATTTATATTCTTTCTCATCGCTGTTTAATATATTGTTGACTAGTTCGCGTTATGTAATATAAAAGTAATAATATTGTCGTAAAAATTTTACGTAATTATATCGCTGTATCTAACAAACAAACAAACAAAAAAAGTATCGATACCTAGATGTAAAAAGAAACTTTCTACGCAATACGCAGCAATGAATGGGGGGGGGGGGGGGGGGGCGGTCGCATGAGCTATAGGCAATCAATTTATCACAATTATTTACGCTTTATGTAAACGCTGCAGTGCGGGGTAAGTGTATTGAAATTTGTATGATCCATTATAGTTTATGCGAAATTTATCGCACGCATCTGCTGGGATTGAAACTGGAGATAAGAGAAGAAATGAGAAGACTAAATAACAAATCATATTCATAGGAAGAAAGAAAAAATAGGCTGTTTGAATTTATGATTGGTAGTGTACGTACATATACATATAATTATAAGGATGATTTGTGTATTATAGGTATAATTATAACGATGTTTAATTACCTCGTTTTCGCGTACGGCCAATTCCCAACCGCCGAGTTTAGCGGTACCACTAGCGGCAAGGAAAACGCAGTGCGAGCTCACAGCCCCGTGGACAATTCCCATTGCGTGGGCGTGTCTCATTGCATCCGCGATTTGTACCGCACATCGTGACGCGCCCTGTACACTCACGTGTTCCCCCTGCTCGTGAACGTAGTTGTAAAGGGTGCAGTCAACCGATTCGAATATTCCTACCATTCCGTGCTCGTCCGTACGCGTTGTTCCCATAAGAAGGAGCGTGTGGGGGTGACGAATTTGCCTGATTACAATTATTCGTAAGAAAAAAAAAAACAAACAAAAAACGTAAATAATGAAGAAAAAAAATCGAAACAATACACACACACAAAATGTATGATTATAGAAATTCATGAACAGTAGAGAATTGAAAAAAAAAATATACTCACGTGAGAATTTCGAGGTCCGCGCGAACGGCGTTGAAACAATCGGGATGCGAACTCCGACGAAGGGCAGTTCTCGTGTGATGCCATTCGGCGGAAATAAGTTCTAGATAACGATCCTCGGTTCCTGCTACCCAACCGACTTCGAAAACTTGTGAAGCTTCGATGTGCGGTACACCGGGGATTAGTTGTTCCTCTTCTGAGTATTTATCCCGATTATCTTTTTTCTCATTTTTATAATATAATATTTCATCATCCTCTACACTCAGTACTCTGTTATTTGTTGTCGGACTCAGTTTTGGCGATTGACTAGCCTCTGATCCTTCACCCGGTTCTCTTCGGCGGTCGAGAAAGGCGTGTAACGCATTTCTGTACGCCTCGCTAATACAAGAAAGTACGAAAGTTTTATTATGAAAATTAGATTCCTTTATTTATTTTTCTTTCAATTTTTCAGAACATTATTCATTTATTCAGTGTTCGTGGTGCTCATGAACCGCGAGTATAATAGCTCACGCTGGTTTTTGGTTAATTTCAATTTGTTATATGCCTTAACAACAACCTGTTAGCCCGATCTTCGGTGATTGATCGTGGGAGAGCAGATATACCGTTGCGAATAATATCTTCCGGGATTTTAGATTGCGATTGTGAACAAAAATTCTTGACGGACTCATTCAGATGCTGCGACGCGGTTCCGAACTTCCGTCGCTCGAAACGCATCGTCAAACTTTTCTTACGTCCATCTCTAACTCGGGAAGAATGAAGTTATCGTGAAAAAGGTGTACATAAGGTAGAAAAAAAATAATTAAAAATAACTAAGTGTATTGTAATAAGATAAAAATCCGACGTATTTTATGCTTGTAAACTTGCAAACACGTAAGGTGTAAGATGTTAATGAGGTTATGCCGGTGGCGTAAAATTGTTACATATTCAATGTCAGTGATCAAACTATCTCAATTAGAATACACAATTCACCTCTCGTTAAAATACAGCTGCCTCACCGCGCCTGACATTTTTTTATTCGTGTTATTATCTCCTAATTAATTTACGTGATTTTATTTAACTCCTAAAAATCATAATAAACGTAATAATGATCTAACGTTCAGTCTAAACAATTCGTACGCACGAGCAACTTCGCGTTCGTAAAACTCATCATGTCAACCCGGAATGTTCACTGGAACGTCGAGTAATTTTCATTCAGTTTTTGTTCTTTTTTTCAAACGCGAGTGCAGCTGCGACCAATCCCGCGTGCGAAAACTTCTCACTACCTATATTATCACGATCGATGCTTCATGAGTATTATTGAGAATAATTGTTGTCGCTTGGTAAGCTGCGATAATATTCTCTAGTATGAAATTTCGGTCAAAGAAATTGATTGGCTACGAGATAAGTACGAATTATTACATATCCAATTTCTCAATATACCGCGATCTGCCGTACCGACCCGGAATCAAACTGCGTCTGCGATTTCTCCGTTGCGATAGTCTTCTCTAGAACCCCGGTTTTTCATTTGTTTATTCGAGGGTGTTCTTGCGCCTTCAATCGCTTCTCATTTGTTTCATTCTCTAGAAATTATTCGAATGTGTTTCGTTTATTCAAAATGGAGTCGTAACGGTCTAAATTTTTATTACTTCTATGAATTGCGCAAGTGTGTGTGTGTTTTATGCGTTCGTACAGTGTTTCTAATCAGTTTTAGCTGAAACTACGATGTCATCTAACACGGTGAGTAAACATATTCGCATGCATACATAAAAGATATACAGAAAAATGAAAGTTTCTTCGATTATACTTGAATCGAAAAATACGCATTCGCATAATACTCACTTGCTCAACCCGCGTCTGTCGGGGGACGACAAATTTCTTCTATTACGATCCCATTGCACGAAGTCTCTGCAATAATACATTATAGGTAAATAAATGGAACTTATTTCGCCGTTATTATTTGTTCGCGTCCAATGATATCGCCATTCTCATCTTTCATAAGGTGAATAGCTACATTCATTCTTCTCACATTATCCTTCAGGCTAGAATCTTTCCTACATAAAACTGGAAAAGCGTTCTCTTGCGATTTACATTCATCCGCCTCTCAAAGCTACATATACGTTATTTCTGACTCCGTACTTTTTACGGAGTCAGAAATAAATGGAACTTATTGTTAAATAAATAAAACTTATTTCGCCGTTATTATTTGTTCGCGTCCAATGATATCGCCATTCTCATCTTTCATAAGGTGAATAGCTACATTCATTCTTCTCGCATTATCCTTCAGGCTAGAATCTTTCCTACATAAAACTGGAAAAGAGTTCTCTTGCGATTTACATTCATTCGCTTCTCAAAGCTACATACGTTATTTCCGACTCCGTACTTTTTACATATTCTACGCACACGTGTCAGCTACTGTCGTATGAATTACGCGGTACCTAGCCGGTACTCGCTATTTTCTCTAATATTTGGTTCGTAAAGAGAAAGTTACGCATCTGAGTACTATAGCCAAGAGGACAACAAAGCGGAATAATTTTAAAACGTATAATTGAACCGCAGCTGAAGGAAAGGGAAGGGAAAAGAAGAAAGAGTAATCACTAGCTATATATCTACTACCGGTATTCTTTCTTTTTTCACGTTTGTCACAAAATAACGATAAAGCAACCCGAAATATTTTCAGTACAATACAGCGTAGCAAACCTGCGTACAACATTCTATACGATAAAAAGTAGCTGCTGCAGGTAACCACATATGCCATCGAGGTAAATCCGCATACTATCTTGCATGATGTCATTTGCGAGGTACCGAACCGTGTTACCGCGCGAGGTCCCGCTCTCGAAAACTACGTTCATACATATACACACAGAGGCACGCATACGTCGTGTACAATAAATTACGTCCCGTGTGTATTATGTGGCTGCTGCTATACGCCACGCGTTCAAAATTCAAAGCGGTAGAGGATTGCATTGATTTATTTTCGTTTTCAATTATTTCTCCTTATTATTTTTTTCTACTTCTATAAATCAAGCTTGCCCAAAAGTGAAGAATCTTGACGAATGTCATACCGCATTAACGACGTTCCTATACATTATACTATATGTACATTATTGATAAACCGCGACTCCGTTTGATTTTTTTGACGTCACTTCACGACTGCCTTTCGCATTTGCATGTATGTACATACGTATATATCCATGTTACGTGTATACGAAACCTTGACCCCGAGGGAAACGGATCCCGACTTTACAGTGATCAAACTAATGTTGAAGACGGAGATAGTATGCCTAATGTACCTACAATTACAATGTTTTAAACAAATCTTTGAAAAACCATTCCAGCGCTTGTTACATTTCAATTCTTTTCTTTATCATTAGATTACAAAATTCTCAGGCCGGTTTGGATCGGAGAATCTTTATTCATATTTTATATATTTTTCGCTATTTCATCTACTGCAGCGCGTCAATTTGCAGCTCGCCACGATAGAATACGATTCACGCATAATGTACATACACTATACATATATATTGTTATTCCTCGATCATCACACTACACGATCATCGCTCGCTTTCCGGCCTATTCGGTATTTGCTTCCGGTCACATTGTCACGTGATCGTATGACCAATTCATTCTCATCGAGCATTTACATATGGCCGGAGCATTTGACGTTGACGAAGAAAAAATTACGAAGAATAATACCGTTGGAAGAGTTTTTCACGCGAAAAAGAAAACATAATAATAAAAAAAAAATCAATCAATTCTGGCTGACATTTTTGGGCGGAAACCATTTGCGTAATTCATGAGCATCCGATACTCGCGAAATCGAATGATTCGATTTTCCATGATTTTCTCGCAGTGTTATATATACAGTGTTCTAAATTTCAATGAATAGATATGTATTTATTTCATCGTAAATACATATGCGGAATGAAGAAAGCGTGCAGCAGAGCGTTCTGTTCTCCTTCTAGTCTCTCTCTCTCTCTCTCTTTCATTCTCAATTAATATCCATGGATATGCACGCGCATACCTGTATGTATCTATGTATATATACATGCGTACGTGTGCATAGATAGGCGATACATATCCTCATTTCGTTTGTCGTGATCTGATTATTGTAGATAAATATCTAGACGATACGTATATACTGTAATGAGTGATGATAATTATACTCTCTTAAATAGTGCGCTCGATATTCCCGGCTGCCTATAACTACCATTGCGAAAAGCAATAATTAGGAAAATTTGTCAAGCTTTAGGTGCTCGTTTCTTCTTTTTTTTCCCTTCCATGTAACGTTCTTTCGTTCTCCTTTCATCCCTGATTTATAAACTCGATTGGATCTATAGCGAAATTTTTATGGGTCACTTGGCAAAATTTTGTGTAGATTTAATCCCGGTTATATACGTATGCATATAGTATATCTATGTATTGTATGTATATATATATATATCCTATACATACATGCATGGATGCCTTATAATCGAATTATCTCTACGTCGTGGAGCCTCATTCGAGTTTTTCTCTCTCTTTTACACCATGCTTGTATATTACGAAAAGTTTATCCCGGTTTTATCTAATTCTTTTCAAACTCTCCGAAGAATTTTCTAATTGACTAAAAATTCTCTCACTGTTTCGAAATCTCTGCACTGCAGTTGTAGTCGTTTCATGGTTACTTCATAGGTCCATATACATCGGAAGTTAATTAACATCAAACGTCGTCCTGAGTTGGCGGTGGGAAAAAAATCAGAGCTGAACATTAATCGGTCTATATACCGCAGCTAAATTTTCGTTTACCTGCACTCCGCGCATTCACACTCAACCAGCTAGCTCTCGTATTAGGTATATATAGGTATACGCAGAGCTCGTCGGTGTAGATACAAACATATATATATATACCTATATTACGATTAAACAAACTGCTTCCGACGAGTTAATTAGAATTGATTACCTCGTTGTATTGTAATTAAAGGAATATAATCATACTATGTGGGTATATCTATGTATATATCTACGTATGTATACCACAATTGCTCCGCGTATTCGTTATAGCTGGAGCATCGCCGCGCATGTAATTGTATATATTCTGCCCCAGAAGATTAACACCTCGGAAAAAATGCAATTCGCATAAGTATGTACAGGTATAATACGATGATATCTGTTGATGTATGTAACAGGCACGCGGGAGCGGGAACATTGAGATTTGAATACCGAATAACCCCGCGCGCGCTTCCGACAACCAGAACACCAATTTCATCCGGCCGAATTTCCCTCTCTTCTCATCCGTTATTTTTAATTTTTTTTTTTTTCCCCTTAATTTTTGTTCCGTTCATCTCTAGACTCTCATCGCTCCAATCGCGCAATCCTTTGCCAAATTACAGGAATTCGACGATAAGACATGAAATACCTACCGACGGAATATCTATGAATATTATACTATGACGGCTAATTTGCAAAACTTCGAACGTGTAGGTGTATACCTATAACGTATATGTACGCAAATTTTATTGATCCAGGTTTTATAAGCGGTAAAGAAAATTCATTCGCACCGTGATATATATAGAGCTGTGTAACGCACTGTGTGATCGCTTCTGTTTTATTTATTATTATCCTTATCGTTTCTATCGCTATCAACGATCCATATAGTATATAATATGTTACATACGTATATATATATATATATATATATATATACATACCTAAGTCAAATTTATGCAGACGCGGGGTGAATCACACATATGTCACAGAAGAAAATATACGTGTGTTCCGCGAGTAGGAGAAGAGGCACGTGCGTAGACGCGTGCGAATCACATACATGTATGTGTATGTATATACTCGTAGATACAGGGCGATTCTGGTCGAGCTGGGGACACATATCGGGGGATCATGGATTATCGGGAATATTCTGAATGGGAGAAGGAAAATTTTCTTTGGGAAAAAATGATGCGACCAATGGCGTGTTCAAGCCACGCCGGATCTGGGTTCACCTGTCGCAGAGCTCGTAACGTGAGCGAGACACGGCCCGGCTCGCGGGCGTGGATCTGACCGTGCGAACACGGTCTCAGCACTGCACTCGCAATATATCAGCGTTGCGATTGCTTACCTCAAATAATCCCTTTAACTATAACCCAACTATAATCGGCCACGCGAATTTTTGCCAAAGGAAGATTCCTTACGCGGAATTTTTCGTAGAATCTATGAAGAAAATTTGTTCCGCTCGACCTGAATCGCCCTGTATATATATATATATATATATATACGCATCGACTACTCTTGAATACAATATACGTATCTACAAATACTACGTATACCTGTACAGCAACGTTGATCAGGTATCGATCGATTTGTATATAATACCTATAAGCAAATCCTCCCTCCGTTGGCCTGAACCGGCCTAAACGGAGCTTCTCAATTTCCTAGATTTTATATATAAAGAATATATTCATTTCTATACCCGTAAGAAGGTAGTGGGTGTATGTAGGTAGATATATTATTCCCGTTTCTACTTTATTTGAACGAACAATACGCGATTTTGAAAACTCCGCATTGAATTTCTCACTGTATTACAAACAGGTGCATCCGAAGGCACAAATTATACCGTATGGTAGGCATAAACATAATTTATTGTAGGCAGGTAGGTACGGTACAGTTAGACATAGAAGGGATGGAAGGGATAGTTCTGATAATCTGCCATAATCTTCCATAATCTGCCATATTCTCTATTATATTTAGTACGCATGCAAATCGTATTAAAAGGGCTTCAAGTAATACCTACGATCGCAGGTCACCGGCTACCTGGGCTCGTTCTCGGGAGTAACGAAAATATTATATACCTGGGTCCCATTGTATTCTCTCTTGCCGATATTGAAATCGTTATTATTTCACGGAGCAATTTGTTCTATAGGTATATATGTATGTATATACATACACCTAGTACATAAGAAAGGTTGTTGAAATGTCAGTTTGAATTCATCGTTGGAAAAACCCGAAGCGCCGATTCGTGTATCTATGTATATACCCATTACCTATATTATAGGAATTTTCCGTACGCGCGGGCACCTTCGTTTTCGCCTCTGTACTTGTAGATTATAGAACTATATTGAGGGTGAAGTAAGTTGATAAGGTTTCGGGGCGAGCGAATCGCGAATCGCGAATCGCGAAGAATAATATCGGCCGTTCCGGCTGCACCGAAACGATCCGGGGATAGTTCATTTTCGAACGATTTTCGGCTGAATTTTTTCGGGGAACTCTCCGAAAATATTAATTTTCGTTCGTAAAAAAATTTCAGCCGAAAGTCGTTCGAAAATGCATTCTTTCGGATAGTTTCGGCGCATGCGGGACGCGCAGCGACGCATTGCTATCTGTGATTTCGCCGCTTTATAACGGTACAAGCTTTACAGCCTCATATCATATCGCGGTACCTACAATAAATTATCAAATACAATTTTATAATACATATTTCATATTTTACCGAACAGAGACACCATGTACACCTTTACGTTTATATATACCATATCACGTAGTATGTACAAGTGATTCTATAATATGTAGGCATATATGTATTGTACATCTAATACACAGCCTTGCTTAGCACCGCGAGTACGGCTTACGAGGCAAAAGGTCAGATAAAGCGCGTGTTTATTTTCAAGATCTTCAAGAATACTGATATATAGGTATATATATATACGGATAACATATATGCATACGTAATATACATCTGGCTATGTTTATATGTAAATAGATACATATACGCAAGTTATACCGCGATAATAAGTTGCAGATGATATTTGACGGTAGAGAATTTATCGCAACATCTCGCTCCTCGTGTATCTCCACGAGTTTCGTTACGCTCAATATTTTCATAATTCTGTACCCACTTACATACATATATACATATATATAAATCGCGGATGAAATGATAGAATATAGCGATAGTAAAATGCGAAGAAATTTATGACTCGCGTCGGTATCTCGACTATGCACAATCGGCGGATAATCTGATTTTCGAATTCAATTCACAGATTGAAATTTTCCAAAACAATATTGTTATTCCTACATAGACATCTTTTCGCATTCTCACACTCTCTCTCTCTATTTCTCTCTCTCTCTCGTGTATCTATTTATGTATGTAAATATTATCAGATATAACTTACTTCCTCAGCCATTTGAACATCCCCATAACGGTAGATGCGCACTTGTAAAAAATCCCAAGGTATGATTTCACCACGTAAACTCCTAAAACACGGGCTACCACTATCCGGCCGATATTATTGTTCGTACTTCTACCGGTATCGCTTTTTATTGCGATCGCACGACCTCGCGTCGCAGTAGTAGTTGTTCCTCTTCTTGCCGCTAACTCTGTTTCCCGATTTGAAACGTTTGAACGATCACCCGGGAGAAGGAGGCTCCCTACTCCCCCGCGCCCCACGCGACCCCGAGGACCACGGCGCCCCCGCCGGCCGCTCGGCGAGCACCTGAACTCGCGATCCGTTTTTTCATCATTCTCTTCGCCTAGACGAGGCTTGCGTTTGTATAATTTGAGCATTTTTATTCCCCTATTTTTTCTACTGTTTCAATTTTTACACTCACGAATCGATTTCTATATATATAATTACTCCAATTTTCAAGTTTCGTCTTTTTGTCCTCAAATCGGGTTTACGTATATAGTCTCTGCACCGCGGTATATAATATCGCACTCGGGGAGACTGTTTATTTTATTTTATTTTATATTGTTTAATTTTCGTTTCGTTTTTGCGTTTTTCTTCTTCTTGTTTTTTTTTTTTTTATACCAACTTTTAAACCGTGCACAGATCACATTATTCCATAGACCTATAAATTTGAACAGATTTTCCGGGCAAACGTCAAAATTTCTATCATCAAGCAATGTATACCGATATTTTCGTCGGACGTCAAAATTCTTCTTAAGCTATATGCGTAGGTACGTACACCTTGAGGCTATGCGAACACCGGATACTACTCAATAGTCACAAACGATAGGATCTTGCAGGTGTTTTCGAATTCCGATTTGTGTACATTTCTGTTCTCGCATGTTAATGTTTGCTTCATTTTCCACTCTATCCCTCCTCCTCCTTCTCCTTCTTCTTCTTCTTCTTCTTCTTCTTCTTCTTCTACTAGTTCTAATACTTCGTAACGTGAAATTAGACGGAGAGCGCGATTTTCGAAAATATTATATGGGTATATATTCCATACGCCTGACGCTTCGTACAGGTAATTCCGTAATTATTCGTGAAATCATATACCATACACGTGTATGTGTAGGTATACATTGGCTTGATATCGATAAAGATTTATCTCGTATTTCTCATTGATACCTAATCATCTGATTCTCCGTTAATTATATATGCATAGATTATAAATTGAAGCGTAATTTACTTTCTTCTAACGCTTCGCTGCGCGCTCTAGAATATAAATTACTTTGTCATTTGATTTCCTTTTCCTTTGATTGGATATCTTGAATGTATAGGTATATGTACAGCATTGCAGGCCATAGATTCCTGATTTTGTATCCAGGCATTGTACATACATACATATATATATATATACATTATATAGCAGCTACTGCTATATTTACGTAAGTTGTCACGATTCTTTTCTCTTTCTCTGTCTCTGTCTCTTTCTCTTTAGAATCTTTGAATTAAGGATAGTTAATTTCTTATCTGACAAGGAACTAGAAAATTTTACACGGTACGGAACGAGATTCCAGAGATAGTTGCTGTTTCTGCGGTTTACAGTTTGATTTCTTTTACTTCTCTCTCTGTCTCTCTCTCTTTCTCTCTCTCTACTAATTTACTCGCTTTTCCTCGGAGCTATATAGTGTAGTACATAATGAACGTCGTTCTCGTCGTCTCTCCCACACGGAGCTTTTGAAGTTTTTTTCTTACCGTTATTATAACAAGCCACCGCAGACGGCAATCAGTTCATCAAATGATAAGAAACAATAATTGCAACTTGCAGTTTACCTCCTATCATTTTATCTACAGTAACAAAACTGGGACGACTGACGCAGTGATGTCACGAATGATGATCATCCTCGAGTCTCGTAGACGTGGGCAGACGACGAACGACGATAAATTTCACAAAGATTCTCAGGCTAATTTTAATTCGTTTCTTTCCTTTCGCTGTATACTCTGTATAATTAACTCAGGAAATAATACACAGACACAATAAGTCACGCAGTGGATGTGATAATTATAGTATCTAGGTATACCCAGGTACCTGAAAAACAATCAAGAATTTGACATTCTTCTTATGCTTATCACGCGCCGCGTTTATCACGCCTGGACAGGAAATTGATTATAATTGTGATCGTATTAGAATTAGGAGTATGGAATATATTGTCTATCGTATTCACATGTACCGTATAGTTTTTCAAATTCGCTCTATTTCATGCCATGGTGTTATAAAATTACGTCTTGCGTAGATCTAACTATTATTTATATTCGGGATTCATCGGCCGTACGGCGCCGAGCTGGTTCTACGGACGAACAATCAAATTTCTCTCTTATATGCATGATGTATGAGAGCGGTTTTTCGGCAAAATATGTTTCAGTAAACTTGCAAAGATCTCATTACCGATTGAAACGAAATGCGAAATTCAAAAATCAGGTTATTATTTCCTTCGACTTTCCATTGTTTGGTAATTTTTCACTGTAACCACTGACTCCGAAAGAATAGATACAAATTTTTTACGAATGATCCGATTTTGAATTTCTAGCTTTCGTTCAGATCAGTGATAAGATCTCTTCAAATCCAATTGAAATTATTAAGAATGTGATTGTTCGTCTGTAGAACCAACTTCACCGCGGATCGATCAATTTTTGAATACATCGCTTATTTATTCATCGAGCACGATAAAGAAATTCAACGAAGCTCGTAAGGAATTGTAGGAAAAATCGAGAGATAAACTTTGCGTACATTCTTACCGGCTGTGTGAGTGATCGATGTTACGAATGTGTCCTACCTGATCGATCGATTAGGCGACTTACCGACTGAGAAACGTAGATCATTTACGTAGATCCTCGTTAATGCGAGTCTCGATCCTTATCAAATGTTATTGTGTCTATCGCCAAGAAGCTTCTCACGTATCCGTATCAACGTCTCCAAATTATCCTAAAATTTTTTTTTCGCCGACACCTCGGAGCAACATTTTCGTAATCGTAGAAAGAAGTTTTTCACCAAGTTTCAACCCACAGCGCTACTATATTCATATTTCACAGTTTTTAATCCCTGTCTTCGTTACATCTGTCAGGGATACGAAATGGCAAAAAAATTGTGAACGAAGGAAACCGACCGCCACGACGTGATATACTAAAATTATAGTAGGTACGCTCTTCAATAGGACCAAAGCAACGCTTGGTCTCCGAACGAATAATTGTGTTTCATTTCAAATGCTCGTATCTTTTGATCAGAACGTCTCACGGTCGCGTTTGGCTATGCGAATCGGAGCCTGGAATTTCTCTTCACGGGCTTAATCAAGCCGATTTTCGTTATCACGTCTCACGAGCTGTGCGAAAATCTTTGGTAAATGTGCAAACTCGAATCTATGATCCAATCGAATGCACGGAAAATTTAGAAAATATCATTTCTTACAAGTCAGGGATTCCGGTATCGTCTTTCTAACATCCGTACGGAGTGATTAGTCATTATTTGACGGTGATTGACCGTGACTCAAAATATTCGTATTGTAATGACAATGTTTGTTAGTCGTCTTGGCATCGGGCAAGTAGGTAACGGAGATCGTAGCACCACAATCGCCGTTTGGCCTGCTGCCATGTTTACGCGCCTGTATCTCTGGTTGCGGCTCTCTAGGTTATGCAATATTCGGCTCAGAATCAGTATTTGATTCCACCGCTCGGAGTAGCGTCGGTCGATCAGTCGAGTCACTTATCACTAGAAATTTGGGGTACCAGGCTCGGAGGATCATACAGCACCCTGCAGGTGAATGTTGAATAGAGAATACCGATGTTGGAATCACGGAGCAATGTTAAGGAGACCGAATTCGTTCAACGAATTCGACCGAGTTCGGATCAGTCCGACAAAGGAAAATGACACGAAACGGCAAAATAAATCACCGAATACGTTACGTGTCCCTTTTTTTTTTTGTTCTCGCGCAGAAAGTGCGAGTGAGAGAGTTCTTTCAACGAGTTCTTTTCACGATTTCGCGACGAAAGCGAGCGGAGTGAAATCGGTGAGGCTATGGCGATTTGAACACTGCGCTCCAGCAAGCGAATGTCTTGAAGAGTATGATTCACGATTTGCGATAGTTACGTGCATTATATATATAGAGTCTGAATCCTAGATTGGATATCAATTTCTTCATTGATGTCAACTAAATATCTATTGAGAAATGATTGAGAAAAATTCATGAGTTATCCATATTTCACTTCTGCCGAATTCTCAGAGAATATATTCATAATTTTATCCTCACAATTGTCAGGTATATCGTTCAACCGAACATCGATCGCGCTAATTATGCAACCGGTTCAGGCTAATCGAATAACCGTATAACCTCAGCAAAATCACTCACGTTTGTAGTCAACGAAAAATTTCTCCACCGTCAAGAACAAACGAACGAAAAATCATCGAATTAGAGATTCTCACATTGATGGCAACAATTACCGCGGCGATTCAATCGTTCGTATATAATTGGATATCCGAGATCAAATAATTGTTGGCAATCACAGAGATTTACACGCCGATTATTCTACAGTGTAGATTAAAAACGAATGTTGAAGCAAAATGCGAGGAACAATTTCTCACCTTTTATTCAAACGGATATAATAATGACTACGTTTCAACCGGAGCCGCGGAGGTTCGAATCGGGTTAAAGTCGGGTTGGGGTGGGTGAGCGCTCGTGCGGTGGAAACACGGAACTCGAACCTGAACCCGACCATAAAATATTTTATCGTTAGGTCTGGATGCGGTTTGGTGGCGAACGACGAAAGTCGAATTCGGTTACTGTACTGCTGCCAACGTACGAAATTAGTTGTTCGCTGACCGATGTCATAAGAAACAATTTCTGCATATTAGCTATGATATTGAGAAATTAATGCAACCGCTCTACGATCCATGCTGTTTCAACCGTATTTAACATGAACTTAATTTTACATTGTGTATACAAATGTCAATTCTATCTGTAACTTTATGTGGTTGGTAAAAGCTCAACCTTGCCGTAACTCTGGCGTGACACCGTGTAACTGTAAGCGTGCCGTGGAAACAGGCAAGCCAACTAGACTCTGACCCGATTCGAACCTCCGGTGCAAACCTCAGTAGTCAATGATGCGATAACGAATTCGAAACGACATTTGACAAGAAATTATATTGTCTTCCTCTGTAATCTCAATTCTCATTGGCTCAAATTCAACCCCAACCCCGATCCGACTCTGACCCTACGATGGAAACGTAGTCTATGCCTGCGCCGAGAGTGTGTAACCCTTGGAAAATAAAAAGAAGAATCATTGAACTGGCATGTGGGGCGGTCACGAACGTATCCACCTATATCAATATCGTACGCACTTGCGTATAAATATGCTGTGTAGGTAATAATACTGTTTTAAAAAACCACGACAAGAACAATAAAAAGTGAACGATAAGAAATGAATATTACGGCGTAAAGAGTAAACTATTCGAACGTTTGGGAGTCAAAAAATACCTTGGTACGTTACCACCCGTGGAGAGCCGTTGGGCGGGGACGCAGGGGGGGGGGGGGGGGCGCTCAGTCCATTACACCGCGCATAGTGATCAGAGTAGAACGTAGGTGTGTAGTTTGTATCGTGGAGGTTCGGACCTCCGGACCACCACCCAGAACTCCGGAGACGAGACAACCCCAGCAGCTCTTATGCTCCGTTAAAACTTAAACAAAGCCGCACAATTTGATCCCCTTCCGTTTTTGTTTCTGTTTCTTTCTCTATCTGACGGTATGAAACGCGCTGGTTTGTTTTTGGTTTAACCCGAAATACGATGCGGATGACACACTTTCCGTCATGTAGGTATAACTTAGACCGCGGGCGCAAGATGCCGGGGAGGGACATATGTGTAAAGTACCTACAAAATTTTCTCGTCGTCTGGGGTCTGACATTTGAATTTGTTTTTCTTTCTATTATTTCCTCTTTGAGGAGAAGAAGAAGGAGAAGTAGAAGAAGAGAAAGGAGAAGGAGAAAGAGTAGGCGGGCAATGTGTTACGTATAGTATAGTACCTACTTGGGAAATCCCGGCTTTTGGTTCTTTCGTTTTCTTCTAATTTTTCAAATTCTTTGTATGGTATATGGATACGCATGTATTTATATGCACGCATATCTTCTCATCAAAATTGTTTCGGAAAATTTCATCTCACCGTTGTTCCCGGTCTTGCTCCGGCCTTTCCCTCGTCAATAGTTTTCCGCAATTACTTTTCGCGGTGCATTTCGAAGACGAGGGCTGAAGCCAGCGGCCAGAGTTGGCCGCCGAACGTGCGGTCGTCGGTGAAAATCAGACGACGAAGGTAGCCCATGAATCTAAAAAACTGATGAATATTATAGAAAGCTAATGCTTTTATACAATTATACATACAACTCCGTACCTACCGCGTGTCGTTCTATTCAAAAGAATTAGTTTAGCACATTTACATTTGGCCGCTAGCTCCAGCCGCTTAACTTCAGCTTCATATCTCAGAGCGGTGCGTAATTCTTACAAATATTCAGGTGTTCGTTATACTGTATCCAAATAATTTCTACACTGTCGTATGAATCTTGAACAATAATTTCTTTTCTTTTTTTCACTTTTTGTATAAATTTCGTATCAATTTTTATACTTTCTTTCGAACATTATTCATGCAAATTAACAACGAACGAAGATCGAGTTATACGAAGGTATATATATATATATATATATATATGACGGGGACGAAAACGACGGGTTTTTTTTTCGATTCGTTACCCGTATACTTTCTTTTTTTGTAAAAGAAAAAAAAAAAAAAAGAAAAAAAAACCACAAAACGTCGCAATTTTTTTCACGGGAGACGGCTGCGCGTGAAAAACGAAGTTGTCGTTCGTCGCGTTTGTTCGCTGTGTGGTTAAATTATCCAAACAGTAATCCGAAGTATGTATATATACGTAAATATATATACAATACCCATGTACACGTATACATATAGGTACACTCGTTCGACGCGGTCGTTCGTCGGGTCCGAGAGAGGCCTATATAGTCGGGTTCTTTTTTCAGATTCTAAACCCGGCGAGAAATTTGCATGAGTAGCAAGAAAGATAGAATTTATACGGCTTATGTTAATATTGTCCAAACTTGGAACAAAGGGGATGCAGCCCAGAGTTCCGGCTGCTCCTGCTCCTGCTCCTGCTGCTGCTGCTGCTGCTGCTGCTCTCGCTGCCGCGGTGGCCGGCCGCGCCGCGAGCAAAATTCCCACCCCATATCGAGAGTTTTGTTTTTCATTTTTGTTCATAACTTTCGGTTTTTTTTTCTTTTTTTTTTTTTTCTTACCCCCACGTATCAACGATCGCGATAACCTGCAGCCACGTGAAAATATACCTCTGCCGTTTACCTACCTATATCTAACTATACGTAGATCGAATTAGAAACATACGTATATAGGTAGCTATGTAAGGTTTAGGTACGTTATAGGTATATGCATGTATATGTACCTAAATACAGCTGTAATATTATAATTATATATATATATAGTATATAAGGTATGTGGGAACGCATATCGTAGTGATGTACGTATTAGAATTCATGCGTGCGGAGAACAGATGCAGAATATGATTGTGGCTAATGAGAAATGTAGAGAGAAAAAGAAAAAAACCAAAAAACAAAGCAACCAAAATTACGAATAAATGAAACACGCGTACGCACGTACATACATATGTATATACATATATCCGTAGATACATAGTATAGATACATGTGCGTACAAATGCAGGGAAGAAAATTTTTCATATACTTTTTTTTTCCACCTTCTTCGGAAGAAGGTAACGGGTCGGGGGGCGGAGAACAATATGAAAACATTGTGGATGATGAGTGCAGTCTAGGTACCGCACGGCGCGATGATGTTGATGAGAAAATAGTGATATTTACGTCACACGAGGATACAAATTATACGACCGAATTTCTGATTAGGCTCAACGGGTGGTTTCGATGGTTTTATTGTTTTCTTTCTCTTCTTTCTTTCTCTCTCTCTTTATTCTTTTTTCTTTTCGTTTTCCTCGTCATCGCGATGGGCCGAGGCGCGCACGAGAGTCTCTCGGTGGGGTTAAATCTTTGGAATTAGTAAGCCGCGCTTTTAGGCTCTCGTGGTGTGAATAAATGACAGCTAAATGGAGCGAGACTGCACGTAGTGCACTCGAGTAACAAGATTTATGAAAAATAAAATAAACTAAACACGATGCGATGCGATGCGAGGCGATGAGATGAGATGCGATGCGCTCTTTTACTCCGCCGCCCGCCGACGTGATAGACGCCTGCACAGGTATATATATTGGTATGCATACCTATATGTATGTACACAATACTCGCCTCGTGTACTATATAATATGCCTGATAGAAAATATTGCCAGTGAGGATCTGAAACTAACTCCCCGATAAGAATTCCAGGATTTTGTTCCCGCCCGATCGTACAATTTTACCAGACGCAGTATCCTGTGACGCAGGAGATATAATTTCTCGTTCGTTCTATTAAAGACATATTCACCAGAAATAAAGACCGATCGTTACTCATTCTTAGGAGGATTGTTATCACTTGGGAAACGCGATACGTCGCCACTCCTACACCACACAACCGATCAAAACGAAACTTCAAAGATTAGATGCAAAATTTTGGCAGAAAGTGGCTAACTATTTCATCTCGCTAAAATTTTTAGAAAATTCAGAGTTTCAGGGAGACAACTTGAATTTCCGATGGAACTCTCCTACAATTCGTGGAGATGAAATACTTAGCCAGTTTCTGCCAAAATACCGCATCCAATCGAAAAAGTTTCATCCAAATCGGATATGTGGTGTAGGAGTTACGAATGATAACAATACTTTGAACGATAAGTAACAATCGGTGCAAACGGGTCTTTAACAGCAGCTTAAATCGATCTCGTCAATATAGTGGCTCAATTTTTGTTGTCGCCAGAGTTTATTGTTTTTCGAAAAAAAATAAGCGACGGGGATAGATTTTTCTGCTTCCAGATCCGAAATTGATGGAAAATCGTATTTTTGGAAAGAAATAGTTATCGAACGTTCACTCGCGAAAAAAGCCCGTGAGTGACTATAAAATTCCATAAGAATCCAAGCGTTTCCAGGTTGCGGACAGACACCTTCATCATTATACCGGCTCCTCCTCCCAAATTTTTTTCTCGCTACATATAAGTTACCGCATGCAATATACGCCAGATAAATACATTATTCCTGTTCCTTCGATTGCGCAGCTTATTTCTCGTTAAATTATCGTCAAACCGATCGTATTCCATATTTGTCGGAAATTTACACATTACGATCGAGCTGCTTCCCATCATTTCTCATGTCTTCTCTGACTCCGGAATCGGGGTTTCCAAAAATTGTGAAGCAAGAAAAGGGATTTTTCTTTCTGGTCAAATTTGAGCCAATTTAAAAATCGCCCGAAGACGCAATTCCTCGCGACCGATCGAACGGCGACGACGACTTTTGGTCGGGCGAAATCGCTGTTACATGTTAGAATTTTACGTGATTCCGAGCCTATTTCTCTCGACAGTTCGATTTTTTCTCTCCCGTTTATCTTCTCATGTATATCGTTCGATCGAACATCCAAGAGGCAATCTTTTCACGACGGTTTCGAGTCGCGTGTATACCGGGTATACGTACCTATAATATATATGTTACGTAAATACGTATGTACGAGTATATATACATATACGTACGCGGCATGCATATATACCTACATGCCTCGTTTTCTCGCGACACGAAAGAAGCTTTTAAAATTTTGTTTATCGACTGACAGGTGTTTTTTTTTCTCTCTGATAAACTATGACACAGTTTTTTTTTTGTCTTCTCTTCTTTCTTCCACTTCGTTCAGTGCATACTGTAACCATACCTGCCATACATGGGTACGATAGCAACGGCTTTTCGACTAACCATTAAAGATATCGAGTCTTCCCATTATTATTCGATCTCTCGAGAACTCGATGATCATAAATTATTAAACCAGGTATACTGTGCACGCATGTTCGCATTCCGGGGAAAATTAGGTATTAAAACTATAACGGTATACACGATGCTGCTCCTGTACATACATTTTGTATGGTGATCTCTCCATCTACTCGGTATATAACCTTTATACTATATACCTACATACCTTAACCTACTACCTATGCAAGAAGAAGAGGGAAACACAAATATTTATACCTATACGTATGCGAGTAGAAAGGAAAAAGGATCTTTGTAGTAAAGAAGAAGAACCCGTGAATAGTTGAAACCACAAGCCGAATCGAGACGCGGGGGTGACGGTATTGTATAATATCTAATGTACTGCAGGGTGAATTCCTAACGTCCGAACACTCGGAGCAGCGTCCAGGCGGACGCGGAACCTGCGTCGTGAAATTTGCGCCGCCGTTTTTAGACAATCAAAAAATCGGAAACCACCGAAACGATTGATTGGTTGGCTGGCTATAAGAACGGCGAAAAAATTGACGACGCGCCGGTCTCACGGCGGACTGAACGCTACTCCGAGTATTCAGAGGTTAGGAATTCACCGTGCAGTAGGTATATACGTCGCGAAAAGTGCATACATCATATATGCAGATAAAAGACGATGTAATCGTGACTCTTAATCCCCGGTACGCATGCACGAGGGGTATTCCTTCGTCATTTGCTTCTTCTTTCTCATTCTCATTTCGTTCTTTCAATCTTTATTCTTCCTCATCCGCACGTACAGCGGATGTCGCGGTTTCTATACCTCGTGCCTATACCTACGCGTACATACATCATCTGTATGTGCGTGCATACTAGCTAGGTAACGTTGCATACCTGTATCTCGTATGGGATGCCTATATTTGGCTATATGTTACACACGTGGATAAATATTTTGGAGACGTTTCTCGGGTTGTTTGACCAAAAAATATAGCCAGGGGTATACGTAGTTCGTGCGAAGCAATCTTCTTGCCTATGGTATCGGGCAAAGCGAATAGGTAGGTAGGTAGGTAGGTGGGTAGATACACGCGTCGCTTCTCCGCAGAAGCAGAATTTTCGTTTCAAATTTGATTCTATACACGTCAGTGACACTGCTAATCTCATCATCATTTAAACAGATACCTACGGAAAATTTCCGATCGGTTGCGTGAAAACAGCGCGCGACGACATGATACAGAAAGACAGAATTGGGTCGCGGTCGTAAATTATTTATACAAAGTAGGTATGTAGTAGATTGCTCTCGAGTTCTGATTAGAGCTGCACTATAGGGAATAGGGAATATGGAATAGGGAATAGGGAATAGGGAATAGGCGATCACGCACGTGCGAGCGACCACCGAGGAGCTATATACACACACGTATCTGGAGAGTAATGTAATAATGATATATATCCCTTATATAGCCTCAGCGACAGCCACCTAGAACACGTATATACCTATTAGTCTGTTCTATCTGTCCCCTGTCACATAGTTCCTTCTGCATGTACATACATGTACATATATATACATAGAGTAGAGTAACTCGTACACTTTAAGGTAGCATCCGCACCCAATGTATGTACAGATTGCTGTTACACTGGCATCAACGTGAGACGACGGATGCTATATGTATGTATATTTACGTACCACTGTACCGACAGACCTGCTGTATGTTATAGGCGGAAGAAGGTATGTTGGGCTATTCAACTGTCAAAATGTCTTGATAGAGGGATCAGTATATCCTCTCGGAACATTTTCCATCACTCCACATTCTCCTACTTCTATCCGTCTTCGGTAACGTGTCGAATTATTTACAGTCTTGATACAGGTACGAGGTGCTCATGCATACATATCACAATTTGTGTGTATGTGTGTCGGTATATACGTACAACGACCGTGCGCGTTACGTTACGGCCGCGGCGCGGCGCGGCGCGACGCGACCGTGCGATATAGCGACGAGCAAACGACACTTTGACTCTCTCTCACGTGTACAGGGCGATTCAGGTTGAGCGGGACACGTCAATTGTCGATTATTGGAGATTCTTGGAGAAATTTCGCGATGAAAATTCCTGTGACGACCGATGGTTCGCGCAAGCTGCAGAATATTCGGGGTAACCGATCGCAAGGCTGATGCGCGAGTGTGCCGATCATACTGTGTGTTCACTCGCAGATCCAACCCCGATGCCGTGTCTCGCTCACGTACCAGCTCCGCGACAGGTCAATCTGGATATGATGTAGCTCGGAAACAGGAGGTCACAACAATCTCTCACAAAGGATTCTTACTTCCGGAATTTCTCCGAGAATTCATCCACAAAATGTGTCCCGCACAACCTAAATCAATCGTTAAATACTCACGGAGCTATGCGGTGTTCTATTGCTCGTTCCTTTTTCTGCTAGTTCTGGTTTGTTTAATCTATCATACTAATTCGACGATGGCTAGCGACCTTCTCCCTCTCTCTCTCTCTCTCTATCTCTGTCTACACACCGCTATCGTCAAATTGCGCAATGATTTTGTTTTTGATTGATTAATTGTCGGTTTGTTACATCCTATACATCGATGTATATACCATACCTACTCGTGTATTTGGTCGCAGCGTTTAATTTTCACATTCACGAGCATACTATATGTGTGTTACATACCTACCTACACCAGATAAGATAATATCAATATTTCAAGAGGGTGTAGCAGCTAGTCACTGAAGTAGCTGTAGCCCATACAATGTGTTTCGTATTATACTGCAGTAGTGCAGAAAAATTGGTGCAGATGTTATATGTGATCTACGAATTATACCTACGTATAGTATGGAAAGAAAAAAAGATCGACGAATGCGGATTGTAGATTGCAAATTATAAAATCATTACATATATGTATGAACGTTTAAGGTGCTATTGAAGCAATTTTTTTATTCACTTGTTCGATTATTCGTTTTTACGATCAGTCTGAAATAGTTGAATCAGCATGGAAATTGAAACGAATTGCATTTCGCTATTCGAAACGATCATCGGCTGTTGAAGTTTATAACGCCAACGCGGGACAATATACGAGTAATATGTGTGTGCGTATACCTATAACGTATGATAATAAATCGCGATTCAATCGCCCGATACCACGTCTTCGGGAAATTCCTGAAACGGCGAGACAAAAAATCAGAGCTTTTCCTTCATCGAAATATTTCACGACGATGCGACGCCATTGCTCGTCATTTTCTCGCATTTAGGTACCTTATAAACTTTGTGGCCTCGAGTCATGTGTGGAATCATTAGCCGCAATATGCAATCTCATTTTCATTGATTGTAGATTATAGTAATAAACCGTTAACGTTGCTTGATCCCAGCGTACTACACATACCTACTATACACGCAGCTTATACAATCTATGCATTCATCTACACACGTATGTAATACGACACGTAAATACGTGCGTATGCATAGGTGCCGTGAGATTACGGCGAAAGTTTCCAGAACGGAATCGAGAAGGAAACGATAGGTGCCAACTATCATTTGCCTACCATGCAAACAACATTGTAAACGGACGATAGTTGGCACCTGTCGTTTCCCGCTCGATTCCGTTCTGTAAACTTTCACCGTAATCTCGCGGTACGTATATGTATATATGTAGGTATATGCATACATTCGCGTAAACTCTGCTCTTCGGGGGATATTACGTCTCGGCCAGTAGTTGACCGTTCAGTACGTGGTCGTACCTCACCTGGGGAGGACCGAACGATGCACGGGGGCCGTCCGTTGCACCTGTCGTCGTTCTCCTCCTCCTCCCCCTCCTCCAGTTGTTAAAGCTTTTTCCAGCATTTGCTCAATTTCGGTTCGCTTTTACTTTTGTCTGCGCTTAGGTAATAGGTAATACTATATCGCTGCAGTAGACACTCACCCGCCTGCATACCAATTTACTCACTGACTCACTGACTGACTGACTGACTGACTGACTGCGAACCGGGTTCTCTCTCATTACTGCGAATCATATACGAGCCACGAGTCACGGAGCGGTGAGACGCGAGTCGCGAGTCGCGAGTCGCGAGTTACGAGTTACGAGTTACTTCCAAGTCACGAGAGTAGAGCCAACCGCGGTGTAAGTATAGGTATAGGTAACCCAACAGCCAGCCCCCCAGACTCTTGCACGCGTTCAGTATACGTTCTTCACTCGGACTGATAAGACCTTGAAATGATCGTGTCCGCACGTGTAACTTAATAGCGCGTACCCAGTAGGTTCTTCTTTCCTTTTTATACCTGCAGTAATCGCACGTATCTCGTACGTTTTACAATGATGTTATAATCTGCATTATATTACGGGGGCATGATGGAAAATGGATTTACTCACGTGAGAAATATATATGAGGAATTGAGAAGATTGCCTGCCAATTATCGTAGAATCTGCAATTGAATTGGGAAGTCTTGGATCGGAACGATTATTCCATTGACTCCGTTCGATGTTCACCAATTGTTTATTGTTCCTTCCGTTGTCATCCGTGTATTGTTCTTGTCATCGGTAAATAGTATATACGTTCGAGCAGGATTTTTGTCTCGGCAATTTTCGTCTCGACGATTGATCTTTTCGTTCGACCCGAATTGAAAGACGATACTGACCGCCGTAGAATTTGTTTCATATATATGGGAGGTATTTCTTTTTTCTCTTTTCAATTTTCTTCGCGAGTAAGTGCGCAATTACTTGCAACTTGTTTCACAATCAGCCAAATTTGAAAACCGATCTTCTCGGAAAGTGATTATATAAAAGTGATTATAAATGAATAACGACGGGGTCGCGCGCGCGTCGGCGTATCCCGCGTTGTGATAATTGAAAACGGTATGTGAGTGAAAGGCAACGTGCATCCGGCGTGGATCGCGGATGAAAAAAGTCGAATTGCAAACGAAAAGACAGTGCAGACAAGAAGAAATGAAGTACGGAACAATAATCGCTTACCAACTAACTGCAGTATAGGTATTTGGTTTTCGTTTTATCACTGAGAATCGAACAACGGTTCGTATACTTTTTTTTCTCTTTCGCTAGTCGCGCGCGAGTAAATAGCTATAGGATCCAACGCCGAGAAACTTGATATATATAAAAAGTTATGAAACGAAACCGCAGAACAGTGAAGCAGAAGACGGAGTTGAAGAAGAGGGAGAGAAAGTGAAGGAAGAAGCTATCACGTTATTGGAATTTTACCACTTTTTTCAATCAAAGTGCCTAAAGTTCAAGATACTTTATACATATATATATATACCTATATACGTGTGCAGTTCGAGTCATCGCATACAGTTTCTTCCCATAAATTTCCCCACCTCTAATTCCGACGGTTGCATCAACATGCCGCGGCATTGAAAACTACGAGGATTTCACGTGTGGATCGACACAGGGGGAAGAAACAAAAACCAAGAACGAAGAGAGCAGAACGAAACAAGAAGAAAACAAAAAAAAAAAAAAAAGGCAAAATTTCCGGATACGTCCCATTCCCGAAGAATAGATTCTGGAAGAAATTCTTCTGTTTCTCTCTTCCCTTTGGATTAGAACGTTGTTGTCGTTGTCGTTCCACAAAGGTAAGATATCCGTCGTCTTGTCTCCGCCGCGAACAGGTTATTAACCCAATTGCGTAATGATATGGCAATCAATCAATCAATCAATCAATCGTTCAAATTCATCCTACGTGTGAAATTTGTGTATACATAGGTATATATATATGTATGTACATATTTCTGCATACTTCTTTGATCGTTTTATCATTGAAACGTGATTTAAGACCTCCGCGCCAATTTACACCACAGTACGTGCGTATATATGCCTGTACATACATAGACACATGCATACGTGCATACATGCATAAATACATAATAGGATGAGTGATAAATTTTATAATTAGCCATACAGAAATTAAAATCCTCGATGTTTGAATACGGCAATTCAAAAGCTGCTTGAAATAATCCTCCGCATAGGTTTCTGATACAACGTTGAATGATCATCGTCATTCTGTGCCTATATCTTCCTACGAACCGTTAGGAGAAAAGTATAGGTACTTATATACGTGTATACATACATAGGTATATACCTATGTATACCGCTTTCAACTGACTGACTGACTCGGTCGTCGACTCGTGTCGTTCTTCGCTCGTCGCCGTTTCCATAGGCTGTACCTACACTAGGCCCGGCTGTTCCGATGTTGGATGTACATACACGTATATACAAGTTATGCATGTCAAAAATACGTATGTAGTACATGCATGCATGTAGATTATTAGATACATGTATACTGATTTTATTACTACTGTTTCTCTGAGTGTGGAAATAATCTCTTTGCTTCTTTCTGCTTATGCACATGTACGTACGTACGTACGTACGTATGTGCCTATAATTTGACTGGAATTTTTCTTCTGTGTTTCTTTCTTTCGAAATGACCGGGGGTTGCCCGGCAACGGGGATAAACTGGAAAACCTGAAATTCCCAGGCAATTCTTTTCCACGGAGAATCGTCAGGGAATTTTTGAAAATATCGTAAAATTCGAATATTCCATATCTCGCGGGTTTGTAAATTGAAAAACCAATTTATCGAATGTGATCATTTTTCGGTGCAAATTGAATTTTATTTATCATCGAGCTATAACAGCCCGGGATGAAAAAATTGCACGCGCATGGTTAAGTGATCGAACAATCGGCCGGTGAAGAAAATAGATTTACTTGTATAAAATATATCTGTTGACCGGCGTGTATCAGGTATATCAGGCTTCGGCCCTCCGGAGAGAACGGTAAACGTTACCCCGAAAAATCTGGGATTCTCAGGGAATTTGGAAATGACCAGCCGCCGGACGCTCCGAATAAACATATATCCGTGATCGATTAATTCAAATTATAAAAAATTCTCCTTCTCCATTTTCCTCCGTGCCGATACTTTTGTTACTCCGGTTTTTCCGTTTCGATCGAATTTCGTAAACCGCATACGAAAATGGAAATTGATCATCTTTCCAGATTCATGCTTTGTTTTGTAATATCGACTTCTTCAGGGTTTTTCGCTCTTCATTTTCTCTTCTGTGTACATCGCATTCCGATTTCGCTCATATATACCTAACCCTGAAGATCGTTTTTCTCGTTTTTTTTTCTTAGCTGGTTATAGAAAATGAAAAGAGCGAGAGAGAGGGAGAGGAAGAGAAAGGGAGAAAAAGAGAGAGAGGGAGAGGATCAAAGAGAATATATGTGATATTAACTTCGTCGATCTTTCCGCTCTAACGGTGGTCGCTTCGCGGATCTATCAGCTTAAAATTATACACTATACATTGTACAGGTAGGTGTATACCTGAACTCGAAGTGCTAAATAACCTTTCGGTAGATTTATGGTTTTCTTTTTTCTCTGATTCCAAATATATTTTTGAACATATGTGAAAACATTGTAGTATTACAGGTTATAATATGTAGGTATATGTAGGCAGGTACATAGAAGCCTACTTTGAGTTAACAAACAATTATAGTAGCGAGATATAATATTCAGAATTATGCAAATATACTATACATTGAAGTAGCATCATCTCTATCCGGTATGCGAGCGTATACATGTGTATGAAATAGTTGAACACGCGTTCCCCAACCTTCTCGCGAACCTCAAATTCGTGCAGTAGTTAAGTGTGTATATACTGTATACATATACATACATATGTGTATGCAATACGTAAATACGTGACCGTAGTAACGAAATTCGGCATAAAATGATGCAGCATCGCGGCTACTGCTGCAGAGGACACTGAAGAAGAGAAGAGGTATACCGTATATACGTTTGGAGTCGTGAGCTCATTGGAGCGAAAATATCATAAGCTTAAGACACGAAAGGCTATTTACTCATTAGAATATTTACGCTAATTGACTGTCAACAAAAGAATATAGGTACTAGAAATCCACGCGCATCTTCGTCTACCTCGTTTTCTTCATCTTCATCTCCGTCGCTGTCTTCTTCTTCTTCTTCTTCTGCTCCGACTTCTTCTTCTGCTATTTCTCCCTTTTCTTGTTCTTCTTCACGGGTCGGGTAGGTATGTATGGCGGACGAATGTACACGCGATTCTCCCACATGCTTACGTTTTATTATTACATTGGAAGAATTGCCGATTTCAAGTCGCCATTGGAGTCGCCGGTGGCATTCTAACCTAGCCAACGCAAAGGAAATATCCGTTTTTTTCGTCAAATCGGATCAATGTTTCGAAGAAGTGATCGAAATTCTTATTCGCTTCCTGCCGCTTCGTACTCCACGGATTCTCGATATCTCGTCAAAATCGATCGAGCCGTTTGCCAAAATTTATCATTCTCTTTTTCGAAACGGCTCCCGTGTAGATCCGAGACCTCGAATCAGTCCCGTGGCAATTTGAGAATCTGAGGAAATCGTACAAAAAAGGTGAAACACTCGAAATTCTTTATCAATACGCGAATTTCACTGATCCGCGGCGGTTATTTTTCCTTTTACTTTTCCCTTTCTCATTTTTCCAATACCCTTTTTCCGCGATGGTATGAGTACCGCTTACGCGGACTCGAGGATCACGGGGGAAACGATTTTCAGCGTATAGGTGCTATTTCTATTATTATCGCGTTCGCGTTCACCTATACGTCGAACAAGTAGCGAGAACTTGGTTATTAGTATACAATTGGTAAGCCTCACCGCGTGAAATTTACCTCATAATCGTATCTGACCAACTATTTCTATTGTTCGCCGTCGTGAGGTGCAGGACGACGACGGCGAGTCGCTGCTGCCGAGTGAGTGTTCATTATGTAGGTACTACTACTACTACTACTGTTACTGTACTTACACAGCTCCAACTTACTCTCGAGCGGATTGTTTGTTCAACGCGGCGTTGTTTTACTTTTGCGCGCGTAGTTTTTTTTTCTCTTAAATTTTTTTTTATCCCTCCCGCACCACCGCCTATGCACCTGTTGCATTTTTCTCGTCTCGCTTTTCTTGTCTCACGTTTTTTCCCCCCTCCCTCCTTTTCGTAAGTCATCCGGGCTAACCAACCGCGAGGAACCTTAGGATAATTGTCCTAAAAATGTCCTAAAATTTGATTGATAAATTTCCTAAAATGTCCCCTTTAATGCTGGGAGGCCTGCTTTTTTCTTCTAGAGAAAACTCATCATCCAACTTCTTTACTTCTTGGATAAATTGGGGGCAATCAATTTTACATACTTTCGATTCAATTTTTGATCGACCGGTTCAAAAAACAAGCGATTTGAGAAAAACCACAATTTTTGTTTGTTGCAACTGCGTCGTTCCCTTGTTTCTTTTTTCTTTTTTGTCTTTTCTCCAAATAATTCATATTCGCAACAATATTTTGCACCTGAGCGTACGTATAGGTACATACGTATAAGAGAATAAAAGAAAAAAATAAAACCAAAAACAATTTCGAGTAGGTATAATATACCTACCTACATCCTTAGTTCAGATGAAATTGTAGATGTATATGCGTACGAATAAGAGGAATAAATTAGTATATTTTTTGTTCTGTTCAGTTCTGTTCTAATCTTTTCCTTCATTCGGAATTTTCCGGCCAACAAGTCACACTACGCGCAAAAAGAAATGTAGGTAAAATATCCCATTCCCCTGATAGTATAGCTGGTGATATTCGTATATAATATCATTGCGCGCTTCCACGAGAAAAAATGTGTGTACCTACATACCGATTACACACCACGATCGTAAAGAAGAACGAAAGAAAAACCGTGCATGGGGCGGGGGGGGGGGGGGGGGGGGGGGGGGGGGGGGCGGTCGTCTTTCACGATCTCTTTCTTTTTTTTTTTTTTACTATTAGTGCCTACTTGGGTCTTAGATATTAGGGTCCGGGCGTACACGTATAGGCAGTGTCCTAGAATGAATGGTGGAAAACGAGCCTTGAGATATAGCGGTTTAACAGATCATATTATATAGTTATGAATAATAATGCAGCCTCGTCTAGGATATAATATCCTACTCTGGGGGGGGAGTTGTACGGACTCGCTCCTGCGGCTCAAGGTGCTATTGAAGACTCACGGCAGTCAATAATTTAAGCAACGATGCGTTGAACGATATGTGAGAATAGGGATTTCATGCGTCTTTTATAGGATCTCAAGGCGAATCTGGACTCGCCATCTCGAATGTACGTAGGTATGTGTACAGAAACCGTTTGGATAACGTGTGAATCGTATAGATTTAGGAAAAGGACTCGACGGAATTTTTATGAAACCCGGTGAATTCGTTGATCACGCGACGGCGGAAAGTGCAGGCTGGCGGTTATTACACTTTTTCAAAACATAGATCGTATTTGATGGAAAATTAATATTCTCTGTATGTCTGCAGCTATATATGTAGGCTTGTTTTCAACTAAAGACGAACACGGTTGGCGCGGTAGTGAAATTTTTACGCGTGCGTCGCGGTCTCGCGATTCGGTACCGTACGTCGCCGAAGATTTTCAGCCGTTGGCTGGCCATTGTATGAAATGTATAATCGACTCATTGTCAGTCTGGTTCGAAAATCTAGCTACCACTACCAAATCTTCGAGCGGTCACAATCCAATGCCCTGGGCTGGGCGTACCTCGCTACTAATATCAGATATCCTTCGATCGTTCAAAGAATAGAAGTTCATTTGATAACCTGAGGCTGTAACCGACCGCCGCACCGCGCCGCGCCGCACCGCGCCGCCCCGCCTCGCGCGACAATATTGTATACCCAATATCTATGACAATGAGTCGGACTTTCATAGCTCTCCGTGATCCTTAGATTCGATCAACAGCCTCCTTCCGCATGGTAACGGAGAAGAACTACTACTCACTTCATGCTCAATATTCCTACTACAGGTGTATATGTATGTATGTACCTATACACGCAGCATGCATGTATAGGTACGGACCTCTCGGTCGATGTGTCGTCGTATAGTTTTACAAGATCAATGTTTGTCTATTTATTGAATTTATTCGTTTGTCCGTTTGGGTGTAGGCAATATGTGATTCGCGCATTCAACTCCCCGAATTATTTCGTTGTTATCTCGGTTTCGAGAGAGGATGAGAGGATTTCCGTTTCATTTGGTTCAGTGAAAATTCAACCCTCCGCGCGCGAACTGCATCCGTTCTACGGACCTTCGGCGGTTCCCAATCTCCCAAATATAGTTACACTGATTCGAAGATACCGGGGAAAAAATAATCACTGCCGCTTCTCAGAGTTTCGGGAACACCATCCGGATGTCGAACACGCGAAATTTCAATACAGACTCTAGCTTCGATAAGAATTGAAATTTGTACAGAGATGCGGGAAAAACAGGAGTAAGGTGATTTCGACTGTTCCCTCAAAGGTATACACAGTGTTCACCGCGCGCGTTGTTAATTGTGTCGATATATTTTTTCATACTATATATACCTATACCTATGATATTAGGCAAGTCGTCCGAGGAACTCAAACGCCAGGTCGCGGGGGTGGGGGTGCGGGGCGTGATTCGAAGCTGAAGAGGCATTCTTCCGGAGATTAGAAAGAAGAGAGGGGACGAAACCTCTCCTCGGGTTCACTGAGTATGTATTTAGAACGAACGTACGCTTCGGCAATTCGTTCTAATCCTTATATACATTACTTATTTATATATATTCCCGTCTTTGGGGCTCGTGCCCGGTTTTCTCCGCACCGACGTCGCCGCGTCGCGGTCGGTCGGGGTCACCCCCTTGGCATCCCCCACCCCTCCTCAAAGACAAACATTCGTTTTTTTTTCTCCAATCCCATACGAATCTGTCTCTCGTCTCGTATCACCGGAGGAGGAGATAGTTGCAGTTTACGCGAGCAGCGAAGAAAAAAAAACAAAAAACAGGGAAAGAAAGAAAGAGAAGAAGAAAAAAACGGTTCAAATATTAGGACACGGGGAATAGGAGGAAATATGCGTTGATTCGTCAAGGAGATTAAAATGCGTTGAGGCGAGGTGCTGCCGGCCCTTAATACCTTATAGTTCGCAGCTTTATAATACCGCGCATCGCGGCTCCGTTGATTCAAACCTTCTTCGCGTTTCTTTTGAGAATTTTTGTACTCACATTCTCTTGGTCTTTCTCTCTTCTGTTATCCGAAAAGAGTAAAAAACGTGGAATGAAAATAAAATAAGCGGGAGGAGGAGGAGGAGGAAGAGGAGCAGGGAGGGTCCTCGTATTTGGATGAAGTAGGTCTGTACCTTGTGTACGTTGGTATATGTAAGTGTACATACGTTAAGGACGGTTTAATGGGCTGGATTTACGGGTCCGACGTTGGATGAGTAATTGCTGTCCAGTCATTTCCAGCTCTCTCTCTCTCTCTCTCTCTCTCTTTCTCTCTTTCTCGTTTTTTGTTTCATCTCTCGATCCCTCTCTTCTCTCATTCTTTTTCTTTCCATCTCCCTCGATCTTTCTCGTTTCTCCTAGGTTCTTACCGTTGCGGTCAGGAGGTTAAATTTGAATATTAACAAACTTGCATGGTATTTCTTTCACCTGTACATACTGCGTATAGTATACCTTGTACTGCCAGCTATTCGTACGAAAAGATGCATGTTGGGACATTAGAAACAAGAATAAACGAAATATAACCCGAATCTGTGAGACTCGCGGTATTCGTATACCTAGCTACATACATAGTACACAGGTAGTACATACGCGGATATGTATGTATTTACGTATGTATGTACATAGGTGAACGGATTCACATAATTGTTATTATATGTATATATATATTGCAATGTGCGGATTGTGAATATTGATGAATACCTCGAGTAAGTTTCGCATAGGTGCGACGTATGTGTGCCTATATACATACACGATGCTATGCGTACGCGTGTGTATACATATATGTACAATTGTACGCAGTTTTCGCAACCAATTTTCGAGGGAATAATGAATCAATTCGCGCTTTATATTACTTCCAAGAATATATATACTTTTTCTTCGAGTCGGTTCTCCTTATTTCTCGCTTTTTTTCGTATCTTCGAAAGTCGGTCGTTACTCTTACGTCCACCAGAGATCGATCGATATTGCTTTGTAAATTATTATTATTACAGTATATCTTGATTATCAAAGCTGCGCACGACACGATCTTCGAGGGAGAAAGAGAGAGAGAGAGAGATAAAAAGATATAGTGAGAAGCATGCTAACGCAATGAGTACGTATATAAAGGGTGGTACACTGGAATCTTGGATAAAGGATATAAAACCGCTCTTTCATCCATGGGGAAAATTTCTGATCGATCAACAAAACCCAGCAGCCGAATGGGATTTTCTGCTCTCGGCGTTTTGAACTCGAAAAAATCTATTCTAATGTACCGCTATAGTTGACGAGTGAACAACCTCTCGTACAATTTTTCGACAAAAACTCGCCACTTTGTGTCGAAAACTTTTTTTTTGCCAACAGTGGTCAAGTGTTTCCCCATTACGAATTGTCCAAAAGGTTTTAACGAAGATTGAGATCCGTCGAATCCGACCTACGAACTAACGGACAAACATAACCTAACAATTAGATATTCCCGAAAAATTTGGAATCTTCTTGAAATTCCAACGTGAGCCGAATAGGTACTCGGCTGAATTTCTGCCGAAATACTGCAGCGTCCAATCATAAGAGTTTCATTCGCAAAGGTTGCGCGGCGTATATATAGGAGCGCCGACGAATCGCGATCCGGAAGCGATAACAATTAATGCTTCAACAGTGAGTGACAAATCCGTGCAAATCGGTCGTCGATAGCACCTTGCGGAAATGAAATTTCCGTTGCTCGATATCTATATAGCTAGATTACATCTATAGAAAAAGCCCGAATAAAATCTTTGGAATTTTCGTAGTTTTAGCAGTCAGCTTTGCCGGGAACCGAATGGTCATTCGATGGATATAAAGAAGCGGTCGATTGTCAGTCGCCTTTCGATACCGACCCGTTCTATTTCCGCCACCCTGTACGTAGGTGAGCAACTCCGGAGTACACCGCGAGTACCTACATGCATACGCGATCCGGGTTGCAGGCTTAATTTCGCTTAATTGCATGCAAAAGCATAATATATATTAACGCGATCAGGAAGCCGGGGGTCAATCAATTCCCTATCCTATCGCACGAGATGCGCTGATAATAATAATGATAAAACGACGACGCGGAAGTAATTTGTCTCATAACTACATATCAGATACATATACGTGTATATATATATATATATATAGGTATCATGTATGTGTACGTATGTATATAATTTTTGATCGAAATGAAAAAACTAGAACGATACATTTTAATCGCGTGGGTACACCCACAAATTATTATTATCATTACGCGCCTAGTATATAGTACATTACAACGTATGTATACCTACGTGTACGGTACGTATTAGGTATATAGATACAGACGTAGAATAGATAAGAGCGTATCTCGTATATATACACGCGCTCCGGGCGCGGTGCTCCTCCTCGCGCGCTCTTTCCCGTTCCACGTGTTTCTCATTACACGCATGTATGTACACACATACGTGCCGGAGGTATGAGAGCGCGTGCGTATATTAATATATCAACCTGCCGTTATTATAGGTATGTACGTACACAGATATATACATAGATGCATACGTACATAGGTATTATGTAGAATAATATCTATGATCACATCTGAACGCAACGTGCCCTCCTCCTCGTCATATATCGTCTTTGAGAAAAAACGTGAGCCGCGGGACCCGACCTTGTCGCCCTGTCGCTCGGCAGGTATAAAACGATAAGGCTCGTTGTAAGTGTTTGCGTCACCGCTGGTACGGCGCGGTGCCTGCTTACGTCTCTCTGCGTATACCCGTAGGTATATACCTGTAAAAGCATGGATACGTAGGTCTATTTGATATGTATATGCACACGTATTCACACCTATATGGGGCGGCTAGGCAGCAGGCAGAGGTAGATTTGTACATGCATTGCCCAGGAGGTGAGTGACCCACTTACCACTTTTGTACTATACGTACGCCGGTGGGTCTACATCCGTAGATATACTCGGGTACAGGTATAACTCAATTCCACCTATCTACCTTATAAAACACAAATGTGTATATATGTAGGTACGTAGGTATAGAGGTATACGTCAAACTTACGCGACTGACATGACGCCGCGCGGTGCCGCGGCGCCACCCGCTACAGGTGTCAGGGAGTTTTCAGGGGACTCTTCTCGTATTCTTTTTCTCCTCCTTCTTTTTCTTCACGTATCGATCTGGTATAGCTGCTGCTTCTTTCTTATTTTTTTCTTTTTTTCCTCCTCCTCCTCCTCCTCCTGTTCTCTTCTCATCGATACAGGTACGTTACGCGACACGTTATACACGTAGGTATGTATATACGTGTGGTACTCTAGTATAGTATATATATATGAATTTTGAAACGGAAAGATAGCACAGGTATATAATGTGATGTGCGGGAGGAGGTCCGGTGTCGAAGACCTTCTTCTTCTTCTTCTTCTTCTTCTTCTTCTTCTTCTTCTTCTTCTTCTTCTTCTTCTTTTCTTTTTTCCTTTCGTTGCTTCTTCATTTTGACGAAAAATATTAACATTTCTTCACGATAACGTATATATAGGTATATATAGGATACGGTTTTCGCTGACGCACATACTGACGCAAACGCCTCATCCGTGAAAGATTTTTATTCTTCACTCAAGTATCGCTCGAAAATACGATCGCGGCTAACCGGAGCTCACTGCCCAGTGAAAGCACGATTGTTGTTTCCATAAAACTCCGACGAGAATTAGTTATTTGAAGGGTAAATCTACCACCGCGATTCGGATTCGCTGAGACACACGCGACGCGATATTCGTGTAACCGCGGTCCCCGATTTTTGTCGCCCTCGCTTTTTCGGCTTATACAATTTTCGCCATCGTTCTGCTGCTACCGGAGACGCTCCGAAATCCTTGAATTTCCACTCCGCAAGTGAATTCCGACTTCCGATGAGCCACTAGCCTTTTCAATGACTACGACAAACGTCGCGACCTTCCGCAAAGATTATTTATCGATTTTCCGAGACTTCAAGTATTATCGTACGACTCCCGGATACTCGAAAGTTGCTTCCGATGCCAACCTTGGTACAGGATGCTTCCGGAGTGGAGGATAGTCAGTCCCCTCGGAATTATCTCATACCAAACTTGAAGCGGTTGATCACGGTGTAGAGCTTTTCTCCCACGTCACAGGTTTGTTACGGTATCGTATACTGCTATAGGTATAGGCTCAAAAATGGGTTTTCTTTTCTTTTTTTTCTTTATTGATTTTCGATAGTTAATCAAACTCTTCGTCGGCACCGGTATGTATATTCAGGAAAGGAGAAAACCTAATTATATATAACCCGCGTGCGGAAACTCTCTCTAAATAATTTCGAAGGTTTCGGTTGTTGCAAGAGTAAGTAGCTGCAGGGTACCTGTACCTACTTCTGTACACGCCTGAACATTCATGTTTCTGTGCGCAATATCTGGTATATACGTACATAGATATCCATTTCTTACATATATACATATACATACGAACAGGGACTAGCTATAGCTAGTCAAGTGAATACCACAAAAAATAAATCTAATCTCAGATAAGGATGTTGGTTTTGTTACTTCGTCGCTCTATTACGTATTGCACATATATATATATATATGTATATATGTATATACGTATGTACAGTAGAATATGTCCCGGTGATTGGACTGTACCTGTATACCTATTATTGCCTGTATACCATACTATGTTATACCTACATAGGTTTTTCATTCGTCTATTCAGCTCTAGTTTAGTTGATTTTTTGTTCTTTCTCTTTTGCTTGTTGTCCGTTTTTCCCATATTTTTTCTTGCCCCCCCCCCCCCCCCCCCCCATAAAATTGTAATGAAGAATCGACTCGTTCCGCTTAATATACAGGGTGGGGCATTCGGAGTGTTGCCGGACGTGCACGGATGGCGGGGGATCTCGAACACCAATTCCGTTTTACAAATAAATATTTCACGAACAGAAGCTCCTACGTCTTATGACGGAGATTTTCGAGGTGCCATATTAAAAAAAAAAAAAACTACAACGTACTATATAATTTTTGATGAAAATCTGTAATTTCGTCTTTGAATGAAACTATCGATATCTAGAATTTCGTAGAAGAAATTACGAAAATGGTTAAAAATTCGTAGTAGTAGCTTAGAAATTTTTTCCTCGTCTGACACTTTATATTTGGCCCACTCTGTATATATAGTGAATATAAATAACTATCTAGCCGCCTTAAGGTAGCTAGCCTAGCTCTCTACCTATATACAGAATAGTTTGATTATTATTTATTTATTGTTCTATTTCTTTTTTTCTTCTCATTTGTACCGATATCCAACCATCCATATCATTCGATATCCGTTATTATATCCCGGATCTAATTGTTAGCAGAAATATGGTCACGGTTCAATTTAGTGGATAAATGGCTCAGGGCGAATGGACGCATTATGAAAATGATGTACCGTGGAATCTGAAAATCAATTATCAATCGAACAAAAAAGGTGTGAAACCTCGTGCTCAATCCGGGCACACCGGATAAATTAATTTGGAATTCTCACATATTTCGATATACTTCGGATAGGAACTATCTGTATGCATGCATGTATATATACATCATACCACTACGGGACAGGTTGTACGAAATATCGCATTTTTCGTCAATTTTAAATAACCTGAAAAAATGTGGGACCTAAGTTCCGAAATTATGTAACGCCGACGCAACAAATTCACGATTGACAATTATCTCCGCCAATTTGAGCGGCCGGTGCAGTGTATTGTATATATGCTTTCGCAGAAAATACCATTATTTTCGCGATGTTTTTCGATGCATCAAGTCCGCGCACAATATACGATGTAGGTATGATATAGAAAATTGTATTTTTGACGAAAAGATTTACCCCTACCGAAACAGCCTGCAGATATTATTTCACCGCGAAATTCGTTACGTTAACGTTGTCGACTGCGAGTGCGCGGTTTCCGCGTGCGGAAATTCCTATATGTACTTCGGTACGGTAAAATTCGTGTCAGACCTCCTTATACTTGTAAATTACAATTTTTCACTTTCGATTGCTATTTTTTCTTTTCGTCAAGTGTCGATGAATATTGTTTATTTCTTATTTTTTCTCTCTCCTGTTCACCCTTCTCTTCTGTTCGCTGTGTCGTCGAAATCGAATTTGAGATCCCACTCCTGCCGTGTTAACGAACGGCTCTGCTCATATCCGTACGAGGATAGAATGAAATATAATGATCCGGACAGGGTCGGTAGGGGGTCCCGGGATTACCCGGTATACGTACGTGACTGAACATGCGAAAAATGACATCGCGAAAGCTCGGCTGGCATCGATCACGTGGACAATTTTCGCGGTTTGCGGCCGGCTGGGGCCACGTGGTGCTCCAATTCATTCCAGCAGCGGCCATCACGGTATCAAAGTTTTGCACGTACGCACGCGGCGGGACTCTTGTCCGCTCGTCGTTCGATCCCGCAATAAATTTATTATGTATGCACGTATGTATGTATGTATGTATTTACACATAGGTCTATGCATTATATATATATATGCGTTACGTAAGTTTTTCAGTGCCAGGAAGTGGAGAGATGAATCGAAAGTCGTTGCAGCCGTGATACATATTATTTGAATACCTGTAATACTTATTCCTTAGATTTTTTCACTTACAATACTGTACGTATATAGGTTTGAACGTGAAACGGAAGAGATATTTTGCCAGTTAATAATTACAGGTTACCTTGGGTCAATGTGCGATCATTACGATTCCGATTCCGATTGTCATCGTCGTGCAGCGATATTGATAATCGAAAAATTGACAATATTGCCAAGTTTTAGAGACACTTTCATACTCTCCCATCCGACGATGGTTATAGGAACGCCCCCCCCCCCCCCCCCCCCCCCCTCAAATTTGTTGAATTATATCAATACAAAGCCTCCAAGAGTGGCACTCTTTCAGACTGGCGAGTGCACGATAACCGTAAATCAATGCTTCATATATACCTTATGCTTGTCAATGGCAAATATTTAGTATATAAATGTAGTATATGATTTCTGTGGACGGCGTGGCGTGGCGTGGCGTGCTGTTCGGTCTCTGGAGCCTCGGGGATCGAGGAGACAGAAAAAAGAAACGAAAAGCAGAAATGCGAGATCGTTGGGATTCTCCGGTGTTAAGTTTCATACTCGTGAGTACACGAGCGAGCGATCAGTAATTATATCAGCGCGGCGCCGAGATATTTCGTTTCGTTTCGTTCCGTACGCGTAAGCGAAAACCGTCGCCGGTCGGGATCGGGATTTTTTCTCCTCCTACTCTCACGAATTTTCCATCTTCTCGAATGCTTTTCTTTCCAATCTGCAATTTCATGAATTTTCACCGTGCTGACGCGACGACCCGCAGTCAGATATCGATCGTTTCACTCGTTCCGGGGTGAATCTTCGTTCAATGAATTTCAGTCGGGTTGTACCGTGAAACAAAAAGGAAAAAGAAAAAGAGGAAAAGAGGAAAAAAGTAAACCGAATAGCACTGCAGATGTTCGAATGTGCAGGTTAATTAATTAATATATTCGAAAATCGAACCGGGAATCATCTTCGACCTTGCGAGTTGGACCGCTCCGATGAAAATAATACCTACGCTATCTATATGTAGGTGTATGTACCTCTACCTGCACCTACACGCGGTATAGACCGTGTACAGGCGCGTACCTTGTACATCGATTTCCCAACCTCATCTTCACGGCCATCTTACTCACTCCATTCTCCATTCGCGTCGGTGGTGCGCGGACCTCTGATTGTGAGGTGGGTGGACAGATTTGTCACTAATTAAAACCACCAGCCGATAATGAGACCGATTCACCTTCCGATAGGGAGATGGGGTGGCAAGACTGGAGACAACGGAGACTCTGAGAATGGCGAAGGTGTGATATAGGTGTGATTCGAATCATCCTTCGATCCTTTTTAGACGGACTATATGTATATACACACACACGAACACATAGGTATGTATATACGTGTGGTATATACGTGGATAGATCGTTCTCACTCGCTATGTATGGCAGCAAGGGGCTGGGGGCGGGGGCGGGGGCATAGATCGTATCAATCAACGATGTTAGACCTCCTCGAAACAGGGCCGAGGAGAACCGTCATTAAAATAATTAGCCTCGCGTTATTTCAATCGGAAATATATTTCTCTTGTTCTTTTTCTTTCCTCGTTTTTCGCCTCTTCGTTTTCTCCTTCTTCTGATTCTTCTGCTTCTCGCGGAGTTACAGCAGCCGACGACGCCACGAATCCTATTCTCCTCGTAGGGGATGTCCAGACGCAAAACGGTATATGAGTATCTTTATACTCGTAATCTCGTATAATCAGGATAATTCGATCGGAGAATTCCTATTCGCGGATGGTTGCGAAATCATGACGGGAATTTCTTCATCTCATCGTCCTCCTTATTCTAACGTAATCTTATTCTAACGTAATCTAGAAGGAACACGGATGGCAGTGTGGAACGAGAAAAGAAGAAAATAAATGGGCAGGCGTAATAGAGGAGGTCCTAGCTTCTCGGCTGCCAGGTGAACGGATTGAAACGAAACGAAACGAAACGAAACGAAACGGTTGCAACAATGGAAGTCTAATCATTCTTTTAATCGGACGAAACTTGCTCGTCATTGTCCGGCCGTGGGCACTTTCCTACCTTCCTTCCTTCCTTCCTTCCTTCCTTCCTTCCTTCCTTCCATCCTTCCTTTCTTCCTTCCTTCCTTTCTTTCTTTCTGTCTTTCTTTCTTTCTTATTTCCCTCCCTCCCTCGTTCTTTGACCCTTCGCCAGTTTTCTTCTTGACTTTTTCCTACCGTTGATGCAGCATATAAGAGCGACCTAAACAATGCCTCGTCATCCTCAATGAACACAATACAATAAAATACAATAATGTGAAACGCACGTAACTTCAGAAGAAGTTGAAATTATATTCCACCACCCACGGCTCGGCGTTAGATATGCGTATGAACTTTAATATGCACTAGAACGAACGAACGAACGAACAAACAAACAAACAAACAAACAAACGAACGAACAAAGTTTCTACTTTGGGGTCAAGTGCTATTATACGTATAGTTGCATCGAGACCAACAACAGCATACCTATATCTATATCTTTATCTTCTTCTTTCTCTTTCTCTTTCTCTTTCTCTTTCTCTTTCTCTCGTTTTGTGTTTACGTTGAACAGATACGGCCGTCTGCAGTGGAGAATATCAAAATGTAATTCACTCTCTTTTTCTTCGTCCTCGTACCTACTTTATACTCCCCCGACTAACTATATCTACCTAGCTAAGTGCCACAGGACGAGGACGGAGGATCGCCGACGTGCTCAGGGCTAAGTACCCACCCGAGTACCTGTACACGATCTACCACACCTCCGTGGAATAAATTTCCATACTATCTGCCATTACGCCTGCGAGCTTTGGTCGTAGCCGGATTATACACACGCGCACGCACGCACGAACACACACACGCGAGCGTCCGAGAGACAGAAAAATGAAATTCAGAAGTAACCAATTTGACGAGGGGGAAATTACTGTTGAACGACAAATTCTCTATGAAACTTTTTCTCACTCTGAATAAGATTCATCGCGAACATTTCCGCTTCGCTGATCCACCACGAAAATTACCAACAGATATCGACTTTTGATCTATTCAACGCAGGTCGTCATGATTGACTCCGTGAATTGTGCCTTTTTTCATCCGTAATTTCGAGAGAACGGCTCACTGCCTTCATAGAAGTAGGAGGAAGAGAGATAGAGAGAGAGACCGTCTGTCTACTATACAAAAATGAAATACAACGATGCATGATTCGCTTAGCTTAGCTTAGCTTTGCCATTTTGCGCTACGTACTCTACACGTACGTATACGTACGTACGTACGTATGTATATGAAACGGATCTTCAGGAGAGAAGAGAGTGTAAATAACGTGCACGGGTACGCGGGGGGTGGCAATTAGTGAAGAAGTTCTTTTAATTAATGACCGCACTAACAGACGTCATCCCTCCCATGCTCCGTACAGCAGAATTGATCTTGTTTGTTCGTTTTTCTTCACTCGGTGATTAACATGTAGCCTGTGCGTTATTACACGGTCAATTATTCCCGTACTTTGAACTCATCTTTTTTATATTCTATGTACGTACACTGTACGTTGATGATACAGTATGGTCAATTATTTTGCCTAATCAACCGCCGAGTTATACAGCCGTAAATCGTTTGTCTTTGCGGACGTAGGACGTACGCGCGCGTGTGTTATAACAGTATCTGCAACAACTATCGACACGTACGTTTGGTACGTACCTACAGCCGGCTGATATCTGTAGTACATAGACGTGTGTGTACACCTATTTTGTAAAAATGATTAAAAAAATTTCTCCCTATTTACGATAATATGCTTACATACGTAGGTTTCTACATACGAGTGCACAGTATACCTAGGACTCGGTACTCCGGTAATAGACATACACGTCCACTCACAATTAGTTTGCGTTGTAGGTGGGCATAACGTGGACGTACCCGTACTCGTATCTTATAGAAATGTTGCTACTAATTCACGATAGGTATACCTATACCTGTACGTACGCACGTAAGTGTACCTATTGCATATAAGTCTCTAACGAGAAACACCGAACGCTGTTCGATATATATCGAGAGAGTGCGTACGCGTGTATACGGGGTGGTCCAAAATGAATGTGAACAAATTCTGACCCCCTACCTTGGCCGAATGGGTCGGCTGGAATTTTGTCTCTTCTGATTTACTTCGATTCTGTCGGGGTTTGCCGTTCGAGTGCAGCAATTTGTACAGGAGTATTTTCGCGTAATCGATTCAGCTCGGGAAACCTCTGACGTTCGATCGCGAAGTCGCGAATGGCATAAAGTTTTGCTCATTTATTAGTCGGAGAAAGATATGTTTCGTTGAATTGTCGGAGCAAGCCCCGGAGTCATCGTTTTCAACGGGAAACGCACGAAAATCAATTTCTCGCGTAAAATCCGATTTGAAAAAAAAAAAAAAAAAAAAATCCATACTTTTTGTCAATATTCTTTCATAGGAAAGAAAACTTTTTGGTAACTCGGCAAAAAATCGCTACCGGCACTCGTTCGGGAGCTGTACTACGCTTCTTTCCGCCACAATTATGTCAATGTTCATTTTACGTTAGCCGAGGGAAATCTGTTGATTCAATCGATCAATTATTCATTTCATCCGTTCTAATCGAATGCATAATTTCTAATGAATTATCTTCGATCTTACAATCTCTTTCGTTCCTATTCAGACAGAATGAATGTTCACGAGCAAAGAGAAGCGTAGTTACCAGACGAAGGCCACAGCCATTCTTTGACAAGTTACCAAAAAGTTTTCTCTTCGGTGAAAAAATATTCACAAAATGTTGAAAGATTTATGGAAATCGGAGTCTTCGAGAGGAATCCGATTCTCGTGCGTTTTCCATCGGAAACAACAGCTTGGGATGCTATACGACAATTCGATGGAGAATATTTTCCTCCAACTCGAGAAAAAAGAGAACTTTTTCCCCCTTTTTCGACTCCGCGATCTCAAACGCAAGCTTTTCGAATTATATTCATTTCGAAAGATTTCAGATTTTGAATATGAAAAATGTTGAAAATATCAGACAACGTTCATTCCGCGGAGTACCACAAGGGAAAAAATTAACAACCGATTCAGCGGAGGTCGGAGGGTCACACTTTGTTCACGTTCTTTTCGACTACCCCGTATATAGGTATGTACACTATATACACGTTGACTAACATGCAAATTAGATTTATAAATCCATAATTTATTGTGGGAGAGGGACACTTGCAAACCAATTGGAAACCCGCACCGTGCATTACACATCGCATCGCGCGTTCACGTAGTAGTAGTAGTAGTAGTAGTAGTAGTAGTAGTAGTAGTAGTAGTAGTAGTACAGTATAAACTCGGTTTATCAGAAACGTACGAGCGCGGGCGGTGGAAGTGACAATTCCAACTATACGCGGAGGAGTGGTTCAGGTTGAGCCGAGACTAATCTCGTGGACGGAGAAATTTTTGGAGAGATTCTGAGAGGAAAAGTCAATTGGGCAAAATTTCTGCGGCCGATAGTTTGCGAGTCGGAGAATATTTAGGGCTGATGAAAATCGTTGGCCGATCTTAATTTCCGATTTGAAAAATATGAAATTTCCAAATTCGCTCGATCTACGTCTCGATCTCGTTCGTTCAAAATGTAAAACTGTGTGAAAATACATATTCGGACCGAAGTGCGTGTACGGGTGAATAGCCTTCCGATAAAACAGTCGTCCGATTCAGTGATACATGAAAAAAAAATGAAAATATCGATTCCTTGATCTTTCGCTACTTCAGAATTCGTATGATCTTCGAAAGTCAGAGTCCGGGATCCGTCTACTGTTTGGTCTTACGGAATTTCCACCGCCACCCGGTATAGGTATACCATATTTGCCCCGAGGTATATCATTGAGAAAGGTTAGTATAGATCCCGATCATCGATGCAGTCTGTATACACATGTATAATCCACGCATGTAAACGATTCTTTCGCTTTCGTTTGCCTCTCCTTTTCCTCCATTCTCCTTTGGAATCTGGATCATACGACATGCGCAGTATTTATGGAACAAGTTGAATTCTTGTCGCAGAGTATCGTTCCTCATTGTAAAATATCCTAGGGCGTTTTTGGTCGGAGCTTGCAGGTCGGAGAGAAGTTATGTGTCTGGGGTTTCTGTCGAGCTTTGCTCGGGCAGGCACGGGTTTTTTCTACGTTTGTCTCAACCGCTGTGGCATAATGGGATCGTAAAGTTTAACCCCGCGGTTATCAGCCTACAGATTTTTTTCTTCTCCTTCTTCTTCTTCCTCCTCCTCTTCCTCTCTCTTTTGAACGTAGGGTGCCGGAAACCTCGATGATGGATGATAGAGTAATGCAAAATTCAGATTTCTTATCTATTCGGGGGGGTTGTTTTTCTCTTACTTTCTCTCCTTGTTCATCTCTGTGCAAGATTTCATACTCCGAAGTATCATAGGTGTCGTGTAAATGAACGCCTCTCATCCGCAAATTGTTCCGCATCTACTCGCGTTGTGTTCATAAATGTTACTCGGTAAAAATGTTTGAAATTCAATTGATTTCGATTTTCATCGAAATTTCGATAGGAAAAGTTAGCCCTCGATCGTGCCCAGTGAATGTTCTTTTTCATTCTCTTGTCCGTCCGTTACCATTCATCCGGATCCGCGATATGTATGCAAAGATAAAATAAGAAGACGAAGAAGAAGAAGAAGAAGAAGAAGAAGAAGAAGAAGAAGAAGAAAAAGTAGGAAAAGCAAAATGAAAGAAAAAAGCAAACCAAGAACTAGGTCGTAAACGTATAATATAAAATACGCGGAGATCCGGAGACTTTTTTCTCAAACCCGGGACCTTCGAACTATAATATTTCGAATCGCGCGTCATTTTTTTTTCCTCACGAATTCGCAAAGTGAATGTTTCTATTTGGAAAATGAAATGCGGAATGTTGTGGACGACCGTGCGGTTGAATCTCAGAGCATCTCACTCCAATGTTTGTTACATGTATGCAGAGTATATATTGCATATATACGTACGACGAACTATATGCGAGAAGAAATCTCATGCGAGAATGTAATACAAATTCTTCATAAAAAGAAGAAACCGGCCGTGTATCCCGAGGCGTGACTTGGTCGTATACCCGCCGCCTACGCAGAGAGCGTTTGACTAATATTTGGTAGTTGAAGTGAAACTGGAAATTTCTTGTCTATTTCTGAATCTGTAGTATTGAATAATTTATAGATTCTCCGTACTGCTTAGACTAATTCTCTCCTCGATACTACACGCTGCGGGTGCGGGGGAGAGCAACTTCTTTTTATTCGTTTTCCTCCGCAATTACCATAGGAAAGAATTGGAAACAACGAAGAACCGAATGAAATCAGTCGGTTAGCTAGAAACAGACGCCTACGTGGTTACATACATACATACATATATGCGTTAGTTTGGGAATGAAAGAAATTTTACGTCTGTTGGAAATTCGACCAGTTTTTTCCCTGTTCGACCTCTGATCACTGTCACGGGGTGTTCTGCAGTCGCCATGGAAATTTTTCGATCGTGCGAAATCGCGGTGAATTTGACGGTATCTGGTAGAAAGCAGAAAAATTTCAGGGAATTTTTTCATTCTGTTTGGTATGTGTTAAAATTTGTACGTCCGCGTATCAGAATTGAATTTCAAATAAATCAGTCGATTTCGGATGATCTCTGCTCAAAGCATCACTCGCGCGTTCCTCGATAGGTTACCCCGGTTTGGAAATATCGGCGCAACGGCACCGCGCTGCCTACGATCTATGTTTTTGAAAACGCGGAGAACAGAGCAATTGCAATTGAATTGAAACTGGATGGCTGTTTTTTTTTTTCCCGCGTATCTCGAAGGTTGTCTTCACGGTGAGACTGCAGCGTTCGAATAATTCCGTTATCTCGTAATTTTCATTCCGCTCCGACTGATCGATAACATCGGTAAACACAGATTTTCAGTCTGCAGTGATTTGTCTACGTGATTATTGCCGGTTTGCTGATACTGAACGGAGAAAAACTATAGGTACTATTTGTGGAAAAAGTTTGCTTTCGCAGCCAGGAGAATGCTACTTCAAATTTGGAAAAAAAATCTATGATTCCAGTTATACGGTCGATAAAAAAAACCGGAACAAATATTTTCGCATACATTCTTCAGATTGATTCATCAATTGACAAAAAAAAAAAGAAAAAAGAAAAAAGTTCAAAAATGAAGCAGAAGTTAAAAATTAAACGTTTTCGTCATTTCCCCCCAAGATTTCAAATGCAAACGTCAACGGAAGTGTACGTATTTTTTTCATCGTTCCAACGCCTTGACGAATGAAAAAATAATGAAATAAAATCAGACTCAAGAGGAAAACTTCTTTTTTTTTTCTTTGTCGACCGGTGTTAATCAACCGCTTTCAGCCGACGTCGATGCAATCATTCTTCGCTGCTATGGTAAATTGGCTTTTAAATGCCAATTCCAGCAACGAGTGTGTTTTACGTTCTCGGGGGTTAACGCCGCTCGCACATTGTCTGTGTACGACGGTTCAGGCCGTCGTCCCAGTAAGGTTTGGGGTCGACACCCTACGGTGTTCGGTCCGCTTAGATGCAGGGCTGCGGGGTATATATCCTATCCTGTCCGACCGACGAACCAACCCCACAACAGTTGGGACAACTGCGAGCAAAGGAGCGCACACCCAGTGCGTTTCACAATGGACGTGCGTCGGCATTAATAATAAGTCACGGAAAACAAACTAGGGTTCTGGGTTATCTTTGGATGCATTTGTCACCGAAAGGGTTGAAGGAGATTTGAAACTGTTTCCCTGAATTAACCGCACGAGAGCTGGCGCGGGTCTCCGCTTTTCAGGGCAGCTCGGAGGGAGCGCGCGACCCAGCAAAGATTTTTCATTTTATATGTATATACATATGCATGGATACAGGTATATAAATACTTTCAGAAATTTGATATTATCATTTATCCGTCGTCTCCGTCTCCGTCTCCATCGCCGTACGTGTGTACGTATATGATACGATTTTTACACATCTTGACACATTCCGTGGACAGATTTTTTAGAGAAATACGGATGGCGAAAGTGAAGTCATTCGGCGAGAATCCCTGTGGCCGATAGTTCGCCGTTTGGAGAATATTATTCGACGCGGTGATACGCGAGTGCCCAAAGACTGTGTTCACTAGCATATCCGAACCTGCCGTGTCCCCCGGTCGCGTACAAACTCGGCGATAGGTCCAACCTCGATACGATGTAGACTGAAAACCACACAGAGAAAAAGGATCAATCGAATGGAACGATTATTGGTTTAAATAGTGCCAAGATAGCATTTATTCCACTTTTATAGTATATTCGTTCGGTTTGAGTAATTATGCCGTTGGCAAAGAAAAACGTTGCTTCGAATCGTAGTATTATCTATTTGCTCCGCGGTAACGTTATTTACATTGAACGAATGTTCTCTTGGCACTGTTGAAAGCAATAATCATTTGATCGAACTAATCATTTTTCTCTGCGCAGAGTCACACGAATATCTCCCAAAGGACTTCTCCTTTCGGTATCCCTCCAAGAATGTTATCCAGGAAATGTGGTTCGGTTAACACGAATCACTCTGTATATGTATCGATCGATTACCATTTTACCGTATAGAAACGGAAAGTTCATTCTAATAAAATTGTAATTCATTGCGAGAGTGTTGAACAATGTCACGCCCGGGCGCCCCTACGATATACCTCATCGTCCGTCCTTCTCTTGCGGCTCTTTGAAATACTGAATGACAATTTTCGTAATATAAATAATGGATTTGGAACCCGAACCGTTTCATCTTCCCTTACTTACCCGCGCGCGACGAACGCGCCCGAACCGTTCACTGCGGGAACTGTGTCATCTGATAAGAATTGAAACCGAAAACCCAGACTGATTTTATTCGTCTCGAAATAAAACAACGGGGAAAGGAACAAAAAAAAGCGCGGGGTGGGGGGAGGGGGAGGAGGAACCGGACGATGGGACTAATTTTACAGCCCCTCAGTTCATAAATCAGTCGTCGGGCGCCATATTATACAAATACTAATGTTGATCGTCAATGGTCTTGTGAAACCGGTTGTGATTTTTCATTGCGTTTTTTTTTTTTTCTCTGCACCCCCACTTTTTCCTATCTTTCTCTCTCTTTCCTACCGGGCGTGGTGCGTCGATTTGGGTTAGTATCTGAAATTCGAATGAGTGCGTATTATAGGGTTGAGAAAAATACGAGGGGAATAAAGTGCTTGAAAATTATTTCATCGAAGCTCCCTTTAATCCCTTGTTCCAATTTATATTAAGGGTGAAATAGATGTATAACCAAAGAATTAGATAATGGGAATGACTCTTGGGATCCCTTTTGATCCTTTGCCACGCACGTGCACCACTATACCTATACTGTAGTATGTTGTGAAAAGGGGACGAGAAGAAGATCCTTGAGGGGATGATTCCGTGTGACATACTCTCTCTCTCTCTCTCTCTCTCCCTCTCGCCCCGTACTGCGGCAGCAGCAGTCACAGGGCAAGTCACCTGTTTGACCGATTAGATACATCCATCATAAGTCGCAGAGGGAATAGGTATCTGATTTTTAAATTCAACTTGTGTGGTATTTGTCTGACGTGCCTGCGTCTGCGCCTGCGCCCGCGCCCGCGCCTGCGTACGTGTCGCACAGGGCGGAATTCGACCAACTCTAACAACGTCAAAGGGTGCTTGAAACGAGTGCGGGACGGTTTTTCATTGTCTAGATTTTCTGGGTCGATGGCGCATACTCCCCGACTCTTTTGTGCTTTTCTCATCCTGGTCATCCTCCTTCTACTCCGCGTCCTCGTTCTCTTCTTCTTCTTCATCTTCTTCTTCTTTTTCTTCTTCTTCTTCTTCTTCTTCTACTTGCAGATGTTTTTTCTTCCGGGTATAAGATACAGCGGGAGAAGGTGGAGGTGACGGGGACTGGAGGCCAGCGTCCAGGCGCGCGTGTATCATTTTCTCAACTCATTTTCAAGTGGCTCCGCAGCCTAGTGGGTATAGATTTTCTTTCGTAAAAATCGTATTGCTTACTTGGGTACATACCTATATAAGTAAATTTTCCGCATAGTAGGTATACCTGTATTACGAATTTATTCATCCGTTACCTGAATTTGATCATTTCGCTTTTGGGTTTATGGAACATCGAAATGTACGATGGAACTCTACCAAATTTAATACCCAACTATGTTTTGGACGATTTGGAAATCCTTATCAGATCCATCATCATAAATCTACATAAATTTTATCGGCAGATCTAGAAACTGTAGAGATTCGTTGCACGGGTTTCTTTTCCGCATGCATCCGTACGAGCACACGCGTCTAACGGATTCATTTACGAATATCTCCATAGATTATAAATGGTAATTCATAGATGTGAGGAAGACGGAGAAAGAGAGAGAGAGAGAGAGAGAGAGAGGAACCGAAATATATTGAATCCATGAGGTTATAGATAGAGGTAAAAGATATACGAAATTTCATGGATATCGAATACTTTATACTCTATGTTATACCGATCAGCTACTGCAGGTTCGTCGTTTTCTAGATTCAACTGCAGCTTTACGATCTTGATGGCTGGCTTATGTCGGGGATACGTGTTGTTGAGTCGTGAAAATTTAGATTCGGATGAGAATCTATCGTCTCGCTCGATTTCAGGGCAGGTTGAAATCCCGTCGGAAATCTGTTTCAAATGGCGGATGAAAAATGGGTCGTAAAATATATTTGTGATGTTATTTGTGAAAAGTGCCATTTTTCTATTTTTACGATAGGTATATATTTAGAATGGAATCATTATCGGACGGAATGCTTTTTCGAATCTCTTCAAAATGGTTCGAATGTGAAAGGCTGTAAGAAGCAGGTATTGAAAATGACGAACGGTTTTCCAAAAAGCATTCGAATTTTTTAAATGAAAATATAATTTCCATTTCGAATATCTATTGAAAATGGGAAATGGAGCTACTCTCGATAAAGGTTCAGTATCCAGTATTATTTCCTTCTTATTTTTTTCGCAAATGTCATGAAAATCGCGACTGATTTTCAATTTCGACTTACGCGATTCATCGGGTGTCGTCCGCCGTACATTTCGAAACGTCGGATAACGAGACAACTCGACGAGAGCCGTCGAAGAGAAAAAAAGTGATGGGTGTTATTATCATGCAGCTATTATTATCTCAGAGAAAGGCTGTAGCGTCGCGTCCGCGTCCCCGATTTCGAGTGTTTGAGTGTATAATTTGGTAATCCGTTTTGTATATTGGCTACTGTTTCAGCCGTAGCCATAGCTCCTCTCCAACTCCAACATTTATGTATTCGAGGATTATATTTTGTGTACGTATCTACTAACAAAACTGATACCTACTCCGCGGTCGAGCCGCGTCGTTCGGGGCGAGCTTAATCCCGAATAGAGATTACAATAAAGGATAAAGAGAAATATAGAGAAATATTAGGCATACCTACTACGATGTAAAGAGTTATGGTGAGGGCAGGAACGAGCGGGGGACTACACTTCACCCGGATGATCACGTTAGGTCGATTTTATAAGCTGAATAAAGTAGTTTAGTTGAAATCCTATTGATTTACTAAGAGTAGGTAACTTTAAAGTTCACGCTCTCTCGTGGAGGAGCTTTAAATTCCGAACGATAGGTATTATTACGAAATCTCAGTCCGAAGATTGTATGCATGTGGTATAACGTACGCCTGTGCCGAAATCTTTCGGTAAATAGCAGAGATCTGGGAGTAGAGGAGACGATCGAGAGGTCCGCGGGGCGAGAAGGAGGAGGCTAATTATCGGATAAATCCCTCGCAGTTTATATCCCTCTAATCGATGCGCGCGCGCTTCAATCAGCTCCCCGACTAATTATCTCCGTCTTTTTGTTCACGGATCTTTTAATCTCTGTACGGTACCTGTACGTATCACAGATATTTTTAGTGTTTATGCAAATCCGAATCGAGTTCACGCGCATCCGCCATTCGTTCATTTGTATATATATAGGTATATATTATATACCGATCATTTCACTTAAATATGTGTACGGTATATAGGGTTTAGAAAGGTAAATGAATGCCGGTCACCTTTGACGTAAACAAATTTTCTACATTCAAAAACAACTTTCGTAAGATTAGAAGAAGAAGAAGAAGAAGAAGAAGAAGAAGAAGAAGCAGGGGAAAAAACACTACGCCTGCACGCCTCAGGTTATTTTTTAAGCAACGTCCCAGCTTATCGCCGTAATTGCTATATACTCGTGTATTTTATAGATATGCAGATATAATATATATATATATATACACACACACATGTAATACATACATACATGTATACACATAACTACTCGAAGGGACTTTTAGAAAAAAGGGCGCGGAATTTTTTATATCCGTATACCGACGCACGTCACGCCTCATGGACATATATAGGTATGTGTGTGCATGCGTTTGCATACCATCAAATCTCCGAAATCCGGGGTATCAGTAATCAAACTACCTGCGTCATGGGAAGAAAACTGTTTGGAAGTCGCGAGAGAACGCTGTATTCACAGTTCGAGCAATGATTTCCGTTTACTTTGCATTTTTTTTTTTCTTTCTCGTTTCCTCATTCCTATTTTGATCTGGATACGAACGAACGAACGTACGCGTGTGGAATTTCATTTGCAATTTTGATAGTAGGTACATACGCCGAAGAATCTCGGCGATGAAGATTCCTCCGATCTATATCTCCGGCCGGTGTGGAATTCAACTTCTCACGCGATTCCACGCGCGTCCATCAATCAGGTTGAAACAACGTTCGGCAGTTTGTTTGCTATACCTGCAGCTGCTTCTATGTCGCGTTTGAGGAAAACGGCCGCGGACGTTTTAACTCTTTCGCTTCCTTGACGCAGGTGTATTCCCATACTCGCATGTTACGCGTAGAGATGTTTCGATATATATATATATATATATATATATACACGATTGTATAATATAGTGTTTGACAAGTGTGAAGCTGCGCAACATCTGATTCCCACTTGACGATTCCCATCATCCATCTAGCTTCAGATGCAGTCGGTTAACGGCTAAAGCCCCGTCGCGTCGCATCCGCTTCCCTCATCGTTTATTATTCACCAATATAAATGGGACGGGCCGACGCACGGGTGTTCGCGTATATTATTGATTCTCTCCGCCGCGCCGTCGATCGTTGTCACTTGATCTTCGATTTCACATCCTTCATACGAAAAGTTAACGTGACGTTTCGTTGTACTTTCGTCGTTGTTCCTCGGGCTTGCTATGGTTCTCGTAACACATTTCTTTCGAGCTCTGCGCGCTGTATATAGTGTATACCGAAAAACTATACGCCACGCGGATGAACTTTCGTCCTTTTTGTTTTGTTTCTGTTTGTCTTTTTGTTGTTAGTTGTTTGGGAGGGGGGTCCCCTTCTTTCTTTTTCATTCTTTTATACCTTCTCGTTCTTCTTCTTCTTGTCTTCACCTCATTCTTTCACCTCGAGTTCATTCATGCATACCGAAACACCGTGGCCAAGTGACGAAGAAGAAGGAAGCGGCGGCGAGGGGCAGGGGAGAGGGAAAGGGAAAAGGAAAAGGAGATGGAGATGGAAAAGGGCGAGTGGAACACGTCTCTTGGACCGTCGAATTACAATTCATTCCCCATTATCGTGAGAAGAGACGCCCCTACGGCTTATTCCCTCCCGCGCCCGCGACCGCGACGCCGTCATCGGCTTTGCTTCGTGTACTTCTATATTTGTTCTATTCTTGTTATCTTTATGTTGTTGTTGTTCAGTTTCTTTTTTTTTGCTGTTTGCTTCTTTCTGTTTGTTTTCATTCTATTTCCTCGTTTGCTGATATACATATACTGTGACAGGACCTGCTCCTTTCGTCGTATCTATATGTATATTATGGCATATGTGTGGTGTATAGTGATTCTATATACATATATATTATACGTACTGTATGAAAGAGAGATTGAGCCACGCCTTTGGTGGTACGGCCGCCGTTACATCGTCGAGCGTCCTCCCTAAAATGATTATAACATCATCATTATCTCGAACCATGCGAGGAACTCTTCTTCTTCTTCTCCTTCTCCTTCTCCTTCTTTTTCCTCTTTTTCTTTTCCTTCTCTGTCTTCTCCTTCGCCTGGATATCGCCTTTTCAACGGCGAGGAAAGAAGGAAGGAAAGAGAGTAGAGCAGAGAAGAGGGTAAAAAATAAAGCAAACTTTCTCCCTTCCAATACGTTGTCCAATTAGCTGGTAGCGCGAGCCCCGGCTTTTATTTCGATCTGTCCGTTCTACGTTTTAGGTACACACCCACACATATATATACACATGCACACGCATATGTATGTACGTATAGTTTTATTGTACATAGTTTCAAATGAAAATTATCACGAAAAACACCGTGCAGCTTGATACATTGGTGTATACTGTAGCGTATCCAAGCTGGCTGTAACCAATACCGATAGACGGCTTTGAGTCGCGTTCCTTATTGCCTGAAACATGTATGCATACATATACCTGCACCTTAACCTACCGTAGTAGTAGGTATAGCCATCGGTATCTAGTAGAGTGAGAAAAGATGAAGAGTATCGTTTGTCATGATTATGAGCGATCATTATATGACTTTAGACGGATCGAACTATTCGATACCATCTACCGCCGATCCTGATCACCGTCCTCGGAGCAGGTTTTTCTTTTTTCCGGTTCGATCTTCTTCTTTTTCCTCATTGAGCGATCACCATACACTTCACGAGGAATGACACTTTTTCAGTAAATTGATCAATAATTTATCCCCTCGATCGCGTCCGTGACGCTTTTCTTCTCTTTTTGTCTTTTCGTTTCAGTTTCAGTTTTCTTCTTTCTTTTTTCGCCTCCCTCCCTCCCTCCCTGCCTCCGCCTTCTTGGTTGTTTTTTTTTGTTTTTTTTCCGTTTTAACCCCGTCCGTCGTGAGGGAAACGACGTGTTAATAATAACGAGAGAGAGGCACTCTCAAGTTGCTAATTACGTGTTTAGGAAAGTTGAGTCCTATATAGGTATATATATGTATATACACTCCTCACCAGAGAGGAGAGGAACGAGAATTCTCACGAGGATGTGGCAGGCTTAAGTGAAATTTGGCACACGTCTTTGTAAAATGTGAATTTGAATCTATAATAATCACACCAGAGTACAGCCTTTAGGTATAGGTACGGTTCTGTAACTATTCACACGTAACTTTGTTCTTCGTGTATTTTAAACGAAACAACGACTCGCCCTCCTCCTCCTCCTCCTCCGCCTCCTCCGGGGCAAACAAAACTCTTGATTAATTTTAGGAAAGAAGTAAGCAAGTAAATAAATAAATAAATAAATAAATAAATAAATGAATAAATAAATAAATAAATAAATAAAAAGAAAACCGAAACTTCAAAGGCACGGGTGGTTTTCCATGAAACGAGTCTCTTTTGGGGTCGTAAACTTTGATCAAACACCGCGGTTGCTAGGTTTGTTTTCGCACCTACCTACCTGCCTACCTATCTTATACCTAGGTACCTGTAACTTTAACCGTATCGTGTTTCGCCGAGTGTTTGAATTTTTGTTTTCCATTTTTTCCTCCATTTTTTACGTATTGCAACGTACCGGCCCGGGCCGGGCCCGACCCGCGTTACTGTGCCGATTCTTCAGCGCGATTCTCCCAGACGTGGAGGTATTTTTTTCGAAAAAAGCAACGAAATAATATACCTAGTGACAATGAAAATAACGAAGGTAGAAATTCAAGTCTCACACGTCCGCTCTAATATAATTATCTCATAATTTCTGTCCTATCCCGTACGAAAGCCATCGACCGACGATATTGACGAGGCTGAAGCTAGCGCGCGGCCAGAGGCGACGAAGGAAGCCCAAAAATCTTGAATACTGATGAATATCATCGAAAGCTAATGTTTCTATGGAATTATAGATACCTACGAATCTGTACCGCGTCGTCCTATTCGAATGAAGTTCAGCACATATGGCCGCTAACTCTGGCCGTTACAGCTTCAACTTCATATATATACGATATTGGAATACCGAAAGGAATCGGGAAATTTGCTTCTCTTCTTTTGTGCAAACTTGTTAGACGCGGTTATAGTACGAGACGCTGTTAGACTTCGAAATTCCATTCACGGGGTGATTTTCATCTTCGTTTGGATTATCGTAGGTATACAGAAGTAATAGACTTGCCACTTAATGTTATGCCATTAATTCTCTAACAATATAATGAATGAACGGTCCTATCAGCTTCTTCCTTTTTCGGGGAATAAATCTTTTCTCACGTATTTCCGGGTCTCCGTTTTTATTCTCGTTTTATTTTGTTCTTTTCACCTCGCTCCCTTGCTTTTTGACCTGTTACAAAAATTGCAAAATGAAAGATACAAAATGAGAATAATCTCACAGATGATTTATATCGCCGGGTATAAGCCAACACGCGAGCGCAGTTATTATTATATCGTATACATATCATACATCTATATATATATATATACCTACCAGCGCGTTTGATTACTGGAGCCGGATTTGAACCGGTATCCGTCAGTTTTTTACACGGAACGAAATTTGTCTTCATCCTTATCACAACGTTGCGCAAGGTGTAGGTACAGATATACGTAAAAAAATATGTAAACTCGATTCAACAACGAAATCAAATTCGAAAACGCAAGAACCATGGGCGCCGAGGAAAGATGAGAAAAGGGTTTGAAAGTAGGAAGAAGAAGAAGAAGAAAAAACAAAAACTGTGTAATCGAGTCACTTTCCGGTTTTCAAGTCGCTTGGACTGCATCTGTTTTCTCTCGATAACGCTTCTAAGAAAGTTCTTTGTAAACTTTTGATAAATCGACATAACCGGCGAAGGTGAAAAACGAAGAGGAGAAAATTTCGTGGATATAGGAAAGAGAGAGGGACTTACTACCGCGTGGGTTGGTAGATATATTTTACGTGAAATATCTCGGTGAGGGAATCTGCAAAATCCTCAGAACGCATCGAAAAAAGAAAAATTGTGGATCCTGCACGTTCTTGAAATGAAATACTTACTTGTTACCAATAGCTTGTATGTACGTACCTGTAGCGGTGGATCAACGGTCGATATAGGTATAGAAAGTATTTCGAAACTTTAAAAGGCAAACTCAGGAGAGCGTAAAGAGTTTGTGAGGAATGTTCATGGTCTTTCTTCAAGGACCTCCTCCTCCTCCTCCTCCTCCTCCTCCTCCTCCTCCTCCTCCTCCTCCTCCTCCTCCTCCTCCTCCTCCTCCTCCTCCTCCTCCTCCTCCTTCTCTACCGAGGAGGGATGTCGGAGAGCGATAAAAGCACCGGGGGAATGAGGGATGAAGTACGGTACAAGCATTCTATTTGCGAGACGGTTTTCTTAGGTTCTTACAAATCACGTTAGTAGTTTGCTTTGGTTTACTAACCGTGTTGTCATAGTGGGTAGATACATTATATGCAAAGTGCCAACGGTGTTTGAAACACCCTTTTTATACACACCTATCCGCTCCTCCACCTAATGGGATACAGCATTGGCACCCCAACCTCAATTCCATGGGCTTATGTTATACTTTCTCCCCTCTATTTTATTCTCTTGATAGATTAACGGACCCTGCAGGATTGATTTACGAGCTAAGTTGAGTGAAGCAGAGGAGGGAGTAAGGGAGGGAAGGAAAAATGTGGGTTTTTCGGGTGCGGGTGAAAATTCCGAAAGACCAAAGAACGGACGGGCCGAGATTCCGGAAGCCGAATCACCGAAAGTGCAAAATGTAGTGAGGCCATAAAATGTAGGAAGGCTATCAGGTAGAAACAACAGAATAAAAACGCAGAAACGTAGAAATGAAGATACACCGGAGATTATTCCTCCGGATGGGCGAGACTGCGAGCGGTAGAATATCCGATTGGTCGAAATATCAAACGCTTGAAAAGTCGCCTGTCCGATATTCAGAATCGTGTGCCTATTACGAAAGTTAACGAATCCGAACTCATTGATCCGAAAGACCAAAAACTCGAGAGGGCAGAATTCTGAAACCCGTTGGAACGGAAGGGCGTACTGCGAAAATAATCGATTAATGGTCGTTTTTCCGGAATTTTGCTCTTCCGACATTTTGCTTATCGAAGTTTTACCGTTTCTGCACCTTTATTTTCGTTCTCCCTTTCTTCGCTTCATTGGCTGATAGTAACGTTAGCCGCTCTGAATTCTCAATTTCAAAAATAATAATTTCCCAAATTCTGTCAATCTAGGCTTCGTTCGTTCGGAATGTAAACCACGTGAAAATACATTTCCGGATAAAAGCGCGTTCGGGTGAATAGCCTTTCGACGAAACACTCATCCTATTCACTAATACATGAAAAATGAAAACACCGCTTTCCTGATCTTTCGCTACTTTAGAATTCGTATCTTTGAAATTCGGAATTTCGGCCCGCCTACTCTTTGGTCCTCCGGAATTTCGACCCCACACCCTTTTTCTTCTTCTCCTCCGCTTCCTTCTAATAGAAAATTGTAATCCGCTTCTATACCTGATTGCGTCACAGCAGTTGCCTACGACCGCTACTGAGGCTGACGGTCGTTTGGTTATCGTTTCATATTTTCTGCCTGTCAGCCGAGTCGGCAATAGTCCAGGCTCCGGTCCATGGGAGCTATAAGTTTTGGTAAAGATCTCTTCTTGTATCGCGACGAGTTTACGAGCTTTTTTCCGTAAGTGACACTCTTTCGACCCAGAGTGACATTAGGGAGGGAAGGAGGGCTCCTTTTTTCCCTTTTTCAAGAAACTATACCACTGCCGCTCATGCTCGTACTTACTACTACTCTTCCTTTTCCTCTTTCTACTGCTCCGATCAGGCTACCAAGTTTAAACGTCTTTTTGAAAGACGGTTGGGATGACTGACGAGCTAACCTCCAGTGGATATAATCTCTCCAAGTGGCGTCAAGACCGCTTCGCTTCGCCTTGCTTTGCTTTGCTTTGCTTTGCTTTCCTATCCTTTCCTTTCCTATGCTCCGTTTCTCTTTGCCTTGCTTCTTTTCTCTCCTCCCTGCCCATACATACTATAGTACCTACTCTCGCCTAATACTACCGAGGACTTGCACACGTATAACTTGTTATATATCTGACACTAAGGACCCCGGAGGACTAGGTATTATCTATCTCGGCAGCCTCCTTGGAACACTATCCGAAAGCGATTTTACCAAAGAATTCCAAAATCCTGATCAATGCAGTGGTGCAGCTACCAGGGACTAGACGCTCGACTATTAGTACTGTATTAGGCGTACAGTTATGTGTACGTACATGTATGCTTGTACGTACAATGCAGAGGTCGTTGTCTGAGGTCACATGTGCTTTTTGTTCGATCTCTCTTTGACAAAAATCGTAGACCCGAGACCCACGATCCACGATCCACGATCCACGATCCACGTTCTGCCTATAGACGGAGAAACGATTTCGTGTATAAATCACATATTTTCTCACTACTCTGTATACATAAAGTTTTTGTGTTTGATTTATATTCTCAGAGATCTCGCAGAGCTCAGACTCAGACTCTGTGCAGCTCTCCTTCCTCCTCTCGCTCCAATAAACAAACAAGTTTCTTTACGAGATGAGTCTGCGTGGTTCCACCTGAACGGTAATTCGTACGACGTTACCGTTCTCTTTCGAATCCGACTATGTATACACACTCTTTCAATTTTCTACCAGCTATTACCGGTATACATCATAATGATGATGATAATGTTGCTGCGGATCGTGTGACTTTTTACATTAAACCATGGCGAAGGTTACAGGTGCCGTGTGTATATCGGGTATCGATCACGGAAGATATCATCGTCAAGCTTTTTCGAATTGTGATCAATGTCGTTTGCGATCGATCGCATATATCTTCTTTCTCACAGAATTCTTTCTGTACCTCTACGTACACGTACATACGAGATGCCAACGCGCGCAACTTCACGGAATACAAAATTTCGATTATTGGTTTTATAGTCTTTAACCGGGAGAAATTTCAAGACTTTTCAGTGAACTTTCTGCCTCTCATATGCCTGCATATTGTGGGAAAGAAACATTGAAACATTGAAATACGCCCGATGTCATGATAATTAAAAATATCTCCCTCGCTATTTTAGGAGTTTGAAATATTTTTGAAACATCGGGATTCCGGCAAAATTCAGCATCCCGTTGATTCGTGGTACACCGTATTATTCTCCCCGCACTTCGTGCTCATGCTTGTATACGTATCGGGGTGCAGGCCGCGAGACCTGGGAAATCTGGGAAACCCGGAAAAGTCGGGAAAGTCGAAACCACAGATTTTTTCGCCGCCCTGTATAATATGTACGGGGAAAACGAAAAGCAGCGAAAACGGTATTGAATGGTTCTTCATTTTTCTTTTTCTTTTTTCTCCGCATGTTGCAGTCGAGTACCAAACGACAACGAGAAAGAGGAAGGGGAAGGAGGCGGCCGATACCGATTGTGATTCAGTTTCTTGAAAAAGAAGAAACGACGAACCGTTCAACGATACGGAATAGGAAAGAGATCTGGTTCCGTCCGCGTCGCGTGCTGTCCGAACCGACTCGCCGCCAACCAACAAACTTACCAACCGACTGGCCGGCCGACCGCATACTCGCGGACGCACGCAGACTGTCCAATCCGAAATGAGAAAAAGAGATAGAAATATATTGAAAGACTTGGGCTGGCGCAACGGATGCTGCATGCGCTGAGTCTGAATCTACTCTGCCGTTCCCGTCGTTGATGCTGTTCGTCGCTGCTGCTGCCGCTGCCGCTGCTGCTGCTGCTGCTGCTGCTGCTGCTGCTGCTGCTTGATGCTTGATGCTTGATGCTTAATGCTTGATGCTGCTGCTGCTGCTGCTGCTGCTGTTGGTCGTCGCATCGCCGAACCCGTACCGTACCTCTACCAAGCAAGCGTTCTTCGTTCAGTAGTTTCCCGGACGTCGTACCGGCATCATCCTAACTCCGGCAGATTCTCGAGTGCCATCGAGTACCGGAACACGGCGATTTAGATTATCGCGTGCCGGGTGACAAAACAAGAAATAGACAAAAACAAAATAATTATATTTTTGTTGGGGGGTCTTCTGTTTCTTCTTGTTGGTTGGTTCACTTCTATCTTTCTCATGAAATTTTTCTTCTCAAGTGCGATCCAAAGATTTTTTTACGTTGACTTTCCTCTTTTCTTCGCTGTCTCTTCTTTTTTTTTCTTCAAGTTTCCCCTTGTTTAAAAAAAAAAAATTTCTCATTTTTTTTTCTTTCTCCCTCTTTTTTTTCACCCTCCCCCACCCCCCTCGTTTCCGCCGCCTCTGTTACTCGACGTTACGTGGCTGCGCACCGTGCGTTCGATATCATTTTCGCACGTTGATATCATATGGTACACACAGAATTAGTCGGTCGGTCTATCAATTATACAGTGCGCGAAACATTGTTATACGTGGATTATACATCTCTCAGATTCGTTCCGTTCACTTCAAACGTCCAGGAATGAACGTAAATTGGTTTTTCTTTTCTCTCGCTCTGCGCACGTGAAAAATTCGCGGGTCTTTCGTCCTCGTTCGTCCACTCTTACGGGGGGGAGGGGGGTTGTTTTTTTTTTCTTTTTTTGTTCTTGTGACTGTGTGATCGGCTGTCACCGCGATAAGGATCTGTCTCTTTCGAAACAACGTTTTCTCAATTTCTAATTCAATCAATTCTGCGTGGCTATAACAGTTTTCCTCGGAGACGAATAATATTCGATGGAATGATACCGTCACCATGAAACGAACATAAACAAACAAACGAATCTCCATCCTCGTTCTTTATCTCGGTGACGTAATACCTTGTAAAGTGACATCAACCCATACGCGTGTCTAACTAAACCCGACGACGATTACACAATACCAAAAAAGGATCTCTACGCGAAAAGCTGCGGAAGGGGGAGGGCGAAAGAAAAGAGGAAAGAACGGGAAGGAAAAGAGAGAAAACAAAAACAAAAAAAACAACAACAACATAATAGAACAGATGAAAATAATCGAAGCAATTATTCGATCGAATTTAGCGTGGAAAAGTTCGAGCAGCCGGTAGACAAACAAAAAAACAAGTGCAAAATATCGTGCAAAATTGAGGTGTGAATCGTCGGCTTGATCGGCGTTTGAATTGGTTTGATTGGAGAGGGGGGTAAAAAAGAGAAGAAGAAAATATCGATCGAAATTTTGTATCTTGTGAATGGTTGTGTTTGGTTTTTTTTTTTTTCGGTTTTGTCGCTACCGCGTACACGTAGTGAAACGGACGTAACGACGAAATAAATTTTCCACGCGGCGAACGGAACAGAATACGAGGGGGGGGGGGGGGGGGGGGGGGGAGATCAAACAGAAGACAAATCTTAAAATTTCGAATCTCATCGATCTGTGCAGGTAGCAAATAACAACAACAACTACGACAACAACAACGACGAGAACAAAATAAATAGATGAATATAAAATTGTGATAGGAGAAAAAGAAAGATAACAAATGCAACCGCGAAAACCGTTACCCTGGTTTCCAATATTCGCGAATAAACCTTTTTGAAAAAAGTGGTTATACGTGGTAGCAGAAAAAAGAATAGAGGAAGAAAGAAAAAAAAAAAAAAACAAGAAGAAGTAGATCGAGGTGAAGATAAATATATATCTGCTCATCGTTAGGCCTTGGATTATTCTCTGAGGTTTACAATGGGTCTTCGAGAATTGATGAAAATTTGTTTCTTCCGGACTATACCAGATCATTTCTCGTCATTTTTTTACTCGGCGATGATCATTCGTTGACAAGGAGAATAGAGGGGGAAGGAAGAAAAGAAATAGAGGATAGTAAGAGAACAAAAAAAAAAAAAAAAAAAAAAAAATCGTCTCAATTATCGAAAATTGAACAAAACTGTGAAACATAGACGTGAGAAAGACGGAGGAGGGTGACGAACGATATTCAGGCGGGATGGGGGGGGGGGGGGGGGGAGGGAGTTTGCTCCTGCAGCGGTGAGACGAAATCTCGAAAAATAAAAGGAAACAAATTTCAATAAAAAAAGTGCGTGAATATTTAAAAGTGTAAACTAATTTTTCTGACATCGAAGATAAAAGACAAGAAAAAATAAATGAATGAAATAAATAAATGAGATAAAATAAAATAATAATAATAATAATATTAATAGTAATAATAATAAATAAAAATAATAAAAATTCTGCCATACAGCAGTTTATCGATCGGTCTACGTGAGGGCAGAGGAAGCCTCATCATCGTCAATGAGACCGTCATGCTGGCCTTGACCTACCCGGACGGGACCAGGGTTCAGCGTTGCGATTACCTTCCCGAAAATCGACAAATATCGCCGTTATTTGCCGAGCGTACAATATCGTCGTCGACGTCGAACGAAATTAAATCGAATACTTCAAAAACAACAAAAAGAAACGACTACGCATTGAGATTTAGACGTCGATTGAAACGACGGGGACGAGGAGGGGTCGGAGAAGGAGAAGGCAAAGGCGAAGGCGAAGGCGAAGGCGAAGGCGAAGGTGAAGGTGAAGGATCAACGTTAAAACTCGACCAACGAAGTGAAAATAATATTAATGAAAATTATGCGGCCGGTGAAGGATTTCAATCCTCATCATACTCGATCACGATCACGATTTCGATTTCGTCACCTCTGCGCGGTTTCAGGTGTACCGATAAAGCATCGGTCGATGATGAGGATAATCCCGTTTACAAATCTCGGGAATCTAGTCAATCCGGAACGAGTGATCGTTTGTGTTGTAAAAATGACGAACGCGACGCGGATAACGATAACGATAACGATAACGAGGACGAGGACGAGAAGGAGAACGAGAAGGAGAATGAGAAGGAGAGCGAGAAGGAGAGCGAAAACGAGAACGAAAACGAGAAGGAGAACCTCGGAGATGATGCTAAATCGTTGCAAATATCTTCAAATCTTAACGATCAGAAGACGGCGGAGGAGGAGGAGGAGGAAGAGGAGGAAAAATTATTCGAATCTTATACGCGGAGTCGCGAGCTTCCCGGAAGAGAGTCCTGGCCGGGAGGCAGCCACCCGAAGGACCGCTGGTTTCTACAGCTTTTGTTAATCGTCGTTCTAATTATAATCGGGTGCAACAGACACTGTTGTGGACATTCCCGGTCAACGGGAAGAATCATGGATCGCGGTAATACCGCGTTCGGTGTTTTCTTTGCCTTCGGTACAACTTTTATCGGGCAATATGGCTGCGTCGATTCTGCGCCAATTGATGTCATCAACGACACCGGCGTCAGGTCCGAAAGATCTGCAAATTTGTCTCACATTACTGGTACATCGAGGAAAATACAAATGTACATCAAACATCGACATCTTCAGATACTTCCCGATGGTACCGTGAACGGATCCAATGACGACACTTCCGATTATAGTAAGTCTTTACCGTTTTACATTTCTATTTATTGATTTGAACGATTCGTGTTTCATCTCGTTATTCTTCTTCTTCGTCTTCTTCGTCGTCTTCTTCTTCTTCTTCTTTTTGAACTACGCGAAAAACAAATCACTAATGAGCTGTCGATTTCTTGGCTCACAATAGAAGAAGACGACGACGAAGACGACGACGACGACGACGACGACGACGACGACGACGACGACGACGACGACGACGACTCCGCCGCCTATTTGGTCGGTCTAAATATACAACATCTTCTACTAAGAACCTATCTTCTCTCCTGCGGTCTAAAACATCTTCTCATTCGCGTTTACGATATACCTACGTTCGCGTTCATCTTCTATTGAGTCATCCTCTTTGACCTTTTGCTTTCTTTTTCTGCTTTTGCTTTTGCTTTTGCTTTTGGATAGAAAACGAGCAAGGGAAGAGGCGGACAGTGGAATTCACTGATGTGGGCTTTCTCATGCAGAAAAAATCATATAGGTACTAGAGTACAGATTCATTGATTTCTGTTTCTGGTACGACGACGATACGCGTATTTTCAGCAAACGATCATCGTACGGTCGATGAACGATAAAGCGACTAAATCCGTTGGTTTTCATTCTACGGAATTTTTCCAATTCTCTCGCGATTTGCTACCGGCGAACGAGGACGGGAAACCATTCATTCAGTCGGCTTCGAAATCCTGCAGTTGAATCAATCGAGCCTGCGCTCTCACGGGGCTGACGTTTTATATTCGAACAGGAAATTCAGATCCATTAATTCGAAGATGTCAGTACTACACGAATCAAGACTATACTAGCTCGCGTTCTCCCCGAGGTGTAATAGGATCGCGATAATTGCGTATACCGAATCAAACTGCAGGTGTAATGAAAAGAGAGAGAGACGAGTAAAAGGAAGAAAATAAAGGAAGAACGAGTGGCAAGAGGCGAGACTGTGAGAGAGCGAGCGCCACGGCGCGGCTCGGCGTTCGTCGTGAGATACATTGATAACTCTTCAGGTTCAGACTCTCTATACCTATAAGTAGTATATTATAAGAGGAGTAGTAGCAGCGCGCTCGTTTATCTCAAACGTATAATTCATGTTCGTTCGTTCGTTCGTTCGTTTGCTGGTTCGTTCATGGAATGAAAATACTGGTTTTATGGTTAGTTGGTTAGTTAGTTAGTTACTTAGTCGGTTATAGTTGTTGTACCGCGTCCGCGTTAAGAATAAGCAGTTCGCGTTCGGTAGGAATGCGATTGCAACGTTGATAATATATATTCTTGATTCAAGTTCTCTCACAATTTCCTCGTCCTTCTCGCACGTCCAACAGCGAGGATCCCCCAACTGAAATTCAAATTATATCACTCACGGGCTCTTTCGTGACGTAGGTAGTTCTGCATCGATCATCGACTCACTTCATTCCTTACTTCCATCCGCGCCGAAGTATAGCATATAAAAAAAAAAATCTCCTAATTAATCTGCACCATACCTAAGATTTAACTCTTCTTCTTCTTATTATTCTTCTCCTTCCTCGTCTTCTTCTTATAGCGTTCTTGGCCAGCCAATCCCTCATATATGATTCTGCCCGCGGTAGATTTTATCACTTGCAAAATACACCAGCACTACGCTGGACATCAATTTTAATTACCTGTGCGCGGTTTCCAGTGTAGGTAATCAATATTGATGGCTATTTTCACTCGCTCGCTCGCTCGCTCGCTCGCGAGAGATTGTCATTATTATTTATTTACTCGCATAATGACAACATATTTGAACGCCTATAAGACGGACAGCCAGACCGACGGGCAGACAGACAGAACGCCGAGAACAGCGGCAATGATAATAACATTGGAAGTTAATAACGACGAGTGAAAGAATACTCTGCGAACGTTCGAGAGCCAAGATAACAAAATATCTCAATTTATTGTTGCATCGCATATATATATATACACGTCCAGCTCCAAAGAGTAATAGAATAATTAAGATCGTATTGTACTGCTGCGGTGTTCGAGTGCACGAAACTCAAGAAGAGGCGAGAAAGAGAGAAGGGAAGAAAGACGGAAAGGAAGAAAGAAGGAAGGAAAGAAAGAAAGAGCGAGAGAGATAGATAGCAGGGGGGAAATCTTCTTATCATAAATCGTACAGCGTAGCGTAATGCACACATGTGCTTGTACGTGAGTACGCGCATACGTACGGCGAGACATGAGATGAGATATTACGATATTACTCACGTAACAACCGTACGCATCGCGAGAAGCTTTTAAATATTGTAGAAAATTGTATAACTACTTTACGAACTCTTTTATTTTCCGGGTGTTTCTTCTTTTTATTTTTTTGTCCTTTCCACTGTCGAGGCGATCGGGCATGTATTAATGTACAGGGCGATGCGAGGTACGCGCTCGCATTACATGCGCGCATGCGACCCATTGTGTTTTGTCGCAATGTGTTTGAATGAACGATCAATTTATTAGGTATAGGAAGATGTGTAGGTGATGCTTTACACCGCGATTCGTTTCGTTTCTATCACTCTCTTGCCCACGCGCGCTCGATGTAGGTATACCCATGACCTACCTCAAACCAAAGGATTTTTATAAATGTGTTACGATCAGCGGTCGAAGTTCGGGTCATCTCTCATCGTGTAACCTCGTGAGGCTCGAGTTCGTCACGTCGACGAATCGGAATCATGGAAAAATAGATTTTCAAAGAACTTTTGACTGACGTTTCCCTCCGTCGAAGCGAAATGTTCATTCTTCCTTCGCCCTCGTCGCGGCGATTTGGAAAATCTCTCGAACGTCGGAGGATTGGCGAAATTGCAGAAAAAGAGAGAAGAGCACAATTGAAAATCGAAGGTTTTTTTCTGCTTCGTAAAATGTCAGCCTAAGATCTCTTCGAAACCGGAGTTTGAAAATTTTTAAATTCGTACATTTTTCGTGATTTCGTTCCATCGACGTTGTACCTTCGGGTACAGGCGCCTCGTTTTTATTCAACCTCGGCCACGAACAGTTCGTTTATCTGCAGGTCCGTAATTCTGGTCCCATTCGATTTCGCTAGATATATGATCGTTCGTCTTCGTCTGGCGGCTCGTGCGTGAATTTTGTAAAAAATTAGTGAACAAGTAAACGGATGAACAGAAATATATATATATATATCATCGAACGCGAAATATTTTACGTAGGTGTATATGTATAACCGAACTTTCGACGCGGAGTGTTACGCCGCTGCATCCGCAGCAGCAGCAGCAGCAGCAGCGAAAGTTGAAAGGAAACGGAAAAAATGTTGTCCTCCTTTGACACCGCAACGCGGATTAGATGATAAATCGTTATGAGGGGGGGGGGGGGGACCTCGAGCCTGAAATATTGTTAATGTATAATGGGTGGAAAATGTTGAGAAAAAGAGAGAAAAAAAACGAGGCAGGCACTCGAACAGAGTAATATAAAGCCTCGGCCTCATAGATCATGTACGATCGCACGCGCCATTCTTCCTCCCGCGCCAAAGAAATTGAAACATTATAGTATACAAGTACAGGTACAGAGATATATCGCGCTACAAGTTACATCTTGATCTTGTGATTTGTGAGTAAAATTACTATACCCTATACCTACGCATCTACATACCACCGCGGGTCGCAGATAAACATCCTCCAGTACTCTCGTGGTACTGTAATTGCAGGAAGAAATAAACCGAGAATATTGTGTGTTAGCTTAAACGGCGAAGACGCGAAGATTGCAGATCGTAGATTGTAGATCATCTTGCCAGATTTTACGAGTCTGGTAATCTCCGATCGATGCTTATTACTGCAGGTATATAATGTGAATGAAATCCATCGTTCGAACACCTCAGTTCAATCTCAAAGATTTGTCATTTGTTATTCGGTTGTATGTATATACCTTCGTCATGTTCGGAGTGGCCAGTCCGAAGGAGTAATTGTTCGCTCGAGGAATCAATGAGAAATGACGAGGAAGTCGATGAGAAATCGTTATGGATCGCGGGAGTCCGATTACGGATGCACCGAAATCTGGAACACCGACGATTCCTGACGATTTCCTGATCAAGTTTCTCGTGAATTCTTGTACGCGGTTGTCACCGATTTCCTTCGATTTCTACCCCGCGATTGCCTGTAGTGTTGAAAAATTGATTCTCCAAGATCAGCGCAAACTGGAAATCGCTGGAAATCATCTACGGGGAAGGGAAATTATTGGTAAATCGCAATAATTACGAATTCCCTTCAATCATTGCCGAGAGAATAGCCCTGCATCGGCGCGCGCGGTGTCTATATGTTTCAGTTCAAATACATTCAGAGGGAACAGTTGACGAAAATTATCTGGAATACCGATTTTTCGCTATTTCTTCTATAGCTCTCGATACACGTACGACAGAAGTAATGGTGGGTGAAAAATGCGGATAAACAAACGAACAAACGACGATGAAACAACGTTCCGAGTTGTAAAACGCGAATGAAATCTACGAACGCATCGATCCATTCATCCGGCCTTCGATCTTCGTGTCTCTAGAAGTTATCCAAAGTAATGGTAAAAGAGATTTTTCATTCGGGATTCGAAGATCGATAAATTCGAAAAATTAAATGCTCGTTAGCGAAGAAAATGCGTTTGAAAAACGAATTTTCGTTCTTTTCTTCCTGTTTCTTTACTCCCGGTGTACCTACTTCGATTCGGAATCAACAGGTGGGCTCTATGGGCGAGCGAGCTTCTTTCCGCTGCCGTGGTGCAGGCTAGCGGGATATTTGACTGGAACGTGATTGTTATACGCGTGCAGTAATTGCGGACATAATTAGGTGGGAATTGAACTCGTGTCGAATAATTAGACTGTAATATAACAGCGACGAAGAGGCCGGTTTTGGAATAGTCTTCCCGTAGCTGGCTATAAATATAATGAAATCAAACTGTGAACCGATGAACGGGAAATAGTGCGGTTGGTCGGTTGATCGATTATGCTAGCAAACGTCGTAGCAGGTTACAGGTTACACTAGTGTCTGGTTTTCTAAAATACTAGGTACCATAGGTACGGCTGTAGCTATGGCTACCAAAAATATCACGATCACGATCACGATCCTCTTATTTCTTGAGGAAGTTTCGGTGTTCCTCGCAATTGCACGTTACGTGGGTGGCATGAATGCAGAAGTCGAGTAAACGTGGAATTCGACCGAGATTTTAGTTCGCGTACTGTATACCGTGTGATATATTTATATTTAGAACTAACGATTCAACGTTCTGTCTGATTGCGAGTCACGTATTCGGAGAGTGATATACCAAGGTGTTAATTAGCCTGGAGTCATCCGTGATTTAATCACTTACTGACTAGAACGAGTAGGTGGTAGCTTCTGTGGTCATTCGTTCGTACGAAAGGCGTTTAAGTAGTTGTATACGCTGCCGCAGCGTTTACAGACGGAGACAAAACCGACCTCGTTGAACCAACGGCGTTGTGTAAGGCTTTCGAACTCGCGTTTAAAAATCTCGTTCCTCGGATTCCTACGGACCATAAAAACGCTGTGCTGTGTAAGTAAACGAATTTGAAAATTCCACGCGCCACAATTGTACATATGCGTCCCCGTTACCTCTGTCTCTCTATATTTCTCTTTTTCTCTCTTCTCTTTCTTTACTCCTCTTTTTTACTCCTTTTCTCATTCTACGACGCCGAGATTCCGATACTCGTTCAACTATCAGGAATTTATACCACATGTATGGATGTATGCACGTTCATTCATCCGTTCATCCTTCAAATTTGGATCTGACGAAATCATTGGTGAAGACCTACATTCCCGTATGAAGAATAAAGCGCTCTTGAGCGTCGGGGGTTGCGACGTTGTTGGCGACAATTTTTCGTCGGTGTGAAAGCGAGCGCGGCGAAATCGGCGGCTGCGCGCCTACACGATCTGCGCTGCATGCGTTTGCGAATCAGAATGATCGCGGTGCTGCATTTTTCCTGTACCTACAACTAACTTTCGTCGAAGTTGCGTCAGGCCGATCGCCCATCCAACAAATGAATATAATTATTCATTTAGGCCGCATTCGCAGCGTGTCCAATCGGCGCCGGAGCGCAACTCGTAATAGTTCGCGAAATGTTCGTACTCGAGCTAAATATGATCAGAGCTTTTGTGAAATTGTCGCACAGATCGCACCGAGCTCGAAAGTCGACTTGAGGGGGAAGGATGGAGTGTAGAAAGGACTAAACGGATTTGTGCATTATGTAGGTGTAGCCTCCTCGGTCGATGCACCCCATCAGTTATTCCTCCTTCTTCTGCTGCTGTTTATTTTGTTCGTTTATTAGTTTTCGTTTGTTTAAGTTTCGTAACGCTCGTAACGCTCTCTCGCAGGCATAGACAAAGGTGAAGTACGATAGAGGAGTGGAGAGAGAAGGAAAAAAGTGAAAAGAGAAAAGGGCAGGGAAGGGAAGGAAAAGAGGTGGTGCTTCCTATACGGTGTTTTTGTTCTTTCTTTATCTTATTTTTTTCTTGTCACGCCTCGAAATAGTCGTAAGTAAAATTATCCTTCCTTGCTTGTTTCCTTCTTTTGTCTTGTTATGTTTATTCTTCTTATGCCACGCATGCATACATGCATACGCATACGCATACATGCGTGTATATATATATACGCGTGTGCGCGTGCGTGTGTATATTGTATGCGTAGGTGTATTTTACACCTAAATGAACATCTCATATCCTCGTAGACTAAGCACCGTATCCAATATATATATACAATAGAAGTTTGAACAAATTGTCTAAAAACAACTTTCGAAGTTGGCTTTCGTTGTTCCCTCGTCGAGAAATCTCCTCGTGCGCGGGGTATGAAAAAAGGTAAAATAGGATACAGGAGAGAAAAGGAGAACAGAAAGGAGGACAGAAAAAGCAAAAAGAAGAAGAAGAAGAAAAAAGAAAAAGGAGCGTCGGAGAAGAGGGTTGTAAATTTTTCTTTACGAAACACACCTACAAGGTGGTCCGCGACTCATGTGGAAAAAAAAACAAGAAAAACGTAGATGTTGGTATATGGGAGACGTTACAAAATCACTACTTACCTACATCGGTTATTCTTCGACGATACTCTATCATTCCCGAAATAATATATTGGTAATTATTATCAACATTGTACAGGTATATAATATTGCACTTAATATCAGGTCCGGTTGATTGGTCATCGCGAAAATGATCTCCAATCATTCAAAAAGCACTAAATCAAATTTCACTTCAAATTTACTCGTATACCGAGTCTCAGCCTGTCTAGTGCGCGAAACGAGATGCAAATTCGCAGAAATAATATATATCGTTACCCGAGGCGACGCCGTCCATGCGGACGATGGAGAGAGAGATACATGTATGCCCTGAGCAGTGAAATTGATTACTCTACATCGCTGTCGCTTCTCGTACAGCCTCAAGGGAGTAAGTTACTTGAATTTTGCCCCCCGACTATTGATTGCTCTTTAAAGTTTGCTCGGAAATTTCGAAGCTTAAAATTAAGTACAATTCAATTTTCGTCTCTCCGACGAACGAGTCAGAAGAGGGGATGGACGCAAATGTTATCGCGTCGTATACCAATGCCGTAAGGAGGCGAGCGACATTTTGAGACCTTTTCACGCTTCTGATGCCAAAGGATCGTATAATTTTGAATTCCATTCGTCTAGAAAGACGAAGACACGCTCGGAAAAAGGTAATTTGAAAATTGGTCCGCTGATGCGGAAAGATCGTAACCGGAAATATTGTTGTTCTTCAAGTATCGATGAATCCTAGCGATTTAGACGTTTTCGATGCATTCGAAGAAACGTACAAATTTCACGTTCTTAATTCCGGAAGTGCGTATCCGATGGCACGCACGGCCATCAACTTGGCTTCGCAACTACTACAGTCGACCTAGTTTCCAATTTCGATTTTCCTAACGTTATCTTTATATTTCTCGATGAAAACAAATATTGTACAACATTTCGCGCGATATCTATATTCTTAATTTCAATTCACCCTCGTTTTGTCACAATTCTAATCTCACAATAATTCAGCAGCCTATCGTCGTCGCCGCATAATGATTCCGCGATTTTATCTCACTCAGCTTGAGGATCTTTGAGCCAACGTGTAAGTTGCTTTCAAAAATTGGCAAAATTCCATTGAGAGAGTGATTTTGATTTCGCATGTATATTGGTTCGTTGGTAAAAATTCTTTACCCTCTAATATGTAATATCTGCATCCTTCATATTCTCATCCTCGTTGTCGGTATAATAGGACGAAAAGAACGGGATAAAAAATTCAATTTCATACATTATTTCCATCAGTTGAAACGGAGATTGTACAGACGATTGTACGCCGCGCTGGTGTCCTGCGCGAGAGCAAGCTGTGCGCGGAGATTAGTGCAATTGAAAGATTGAAATATCGTCCGGTGTATAGTGTAGACGTAGATCAGGCCGCAGAGCATGCTCGTGGATTGATTCGAGAGCTCTAGTCTCTCTTGTCGGCCAATGGTTCGTAGACATGACTGTTTTACGATTCGTTGATTATCCGATTGTTCCTAGCTCCTCATTGATCGTTCCTTACGGAGAGGGAAATGTAGGTAGAATTCTCGTTAGAATGAGGGAAAAATTGATCGATCGAAATTTTCTCGCCCGTATTATCGATTCTGTATACGCTGTATGATCATCCGTCAGTATACTCTGTATCCGTAAATCTCGGTCTCGCGCGTCGCCCATAGTTGTAATTTCTATCCTCTTCTTCTCAAGCGAACTGTGTAATAATCGCTTATGAGAAATTCAGATAACACGCATCCCGGTCTCCTCCTCGTCGTCGTCTTCGATCTTCGTCTTTTTTTCGTCCTCGTTCGCGTTGTCCCTTGTCAATGAGAATATAGCGCGACAGATAAAAACCAATGCGGTAGCACTGGAGCAGTTAATTAATCCAAGACGCGCTACATGCTTATGGGGAATGGAAAATCTAAAGTAGTTGCCGGCTGGGTTACCTCTGTTAGTCGGAGTCACAATCCTGCTGGGCTGAGAAGAATTAAGCACCAGAAAAGCTACCGACTTTCTGAGATTTCAGATAGCGAGCGAGTGAACCTTCATGATTTCTTTTCTCTCTCTCTCTCTCTCTCTCTCTTTCTCCCCCTTCTTGTTTCTCTTCGTTTCGATACGTTTGCTCACGCAACTCCTATCGGACGCAGGTCTAATATACGCAATTACTACAGAACTTTAGAAATTTCAACGAAATTCTACGCCGATATATAATAAAACGATTTGTCGATTTCTCGTCGATATCAATCGGTCTGACGTAAATGTTTGTTCGCGCTCGCGAGCTACTCCGAGCCATCGCTAGAATTGATCGCACGTTTCCTGTCATTGAACTTTCACGAGGCTTCGGTCGCAACTCCAACCGGAGGAGACGAGGCTTTTGGTCTTTTAGCCTCGTTTCAAGTCAACGAGGAATTCGCTCGATTCGTTTGATTCCCGGGTCTACAAGTGGGGCCCCTCGCGGAGATTAGAGGGCATCTCATATTCCTCCGCGTGCATCTTTCCAGACTTTTCTATCAGCCCCCCCCCCCCCCCATCCAATCTTCTTTTCTCTCTCTCTCTCTCTTCAAAAATTTACTCGTCACTTCTCAGTTTATTTTTATGTACCCAAAGCACTCTCGTCTCTGAGGTCGCTTCGGTATAAATTGTCGTAGGTATATCATACGAAGTGCTGTACCTAACCTCCGCCTTACTCCACATATCTTGACTTGACACTGCGGACGGGTTTGAGGGTACCTTATCTAGTATTCAAAGAGTCGTTGGTCTCTAGACAAGACTGAAGAATGAAAGAAGCAAAGAAAAAGAATGAAAATTTGGACAAAAATGTCTACCGCGTCGATGGTTTTTTTCTTTATTTTTGTTTTTTTTTTTTGCAAAAATTCAAACTCCACTCGCATCGAATACGCAAAGACGTCCCGAGTGTCGAATCGTCGCTTAATATGAACCCCCGGATCCCAGGATTTCGCGAAAATAGATCGAATCCAATATACAATCGCGTGTAGGTGTATTCTCTGCGGAGTGGAAAAAAAAAGATTGTTATCCACCTTCTTCGCGATGCCGCGGGTACGACATTTTCTCCGTGAGATTCCGCATTCGGAGCGGGCTTCTATGTACTTCTATGGTTCGTTCGTTACGTGAGCCGTCCGGCGCGGCGCGGTGCGCCGGCTATATACCTCTACGAACACACGGGGTGGGCCGTTAATCAGGGTATTACGTCGTTGACACCCTACGGAATTCCATGGACGAATCTCGCCCGCCCCATCTTGATTTTAGGGGTTAATAAACCTTTTACGATCTCCCGTACAGTGAACATGGATATAGGTGCAGCGGCGTATGCGTAAACCCTAAGGTGGGTATACATGTGTGCATCTGTATACGTATAGTATATGCATCGAAGGTTACCACCGATCTCTTCTATAAGTTTCCCCACCCCCCGATGATATAAGGATGTTACATGAAGAAGATCATGGGAACTTCATGCCAAGAGTTTGGATTGGAATTTTAGCCTTTTAGCAAATTTTTTTGCGATAGGCATTTCATATGATTGCGTGTGTACACGAATTGTTCGCCGTTCCTCCTACCTAATTCTTGTCTCTCGTTTCGCTGTTACGTTGGTATACCGCGCGTGAGAGACTGAAAATTTGATACTCCGTAGAGATATGGTCCGTGTGGATAACCGTGATGATAATAATGATCATTTTCCATCTAATTCTCGTTCTAGTTAACACGGATAGGAGGAGTACAGTATATATACGAGCGTAGTTGATTATCGAGTTATACCAAACCTAAAGCGTTGTTTCATCAGGGGATCGAGGAATTAAAAAGGAAAAGGCGCGCCTTGTGGTTATAGCGCTTTGTTCATATTCTTATCAAACGGCTTGATCTTGACTCTTCCTTTTCTCCGTGTCTTTGTCTCTCTCTTTTCTCTTGTAACGAGGTATATCGCGGTACTTAAATATACTTTTACCCAATTATCATCAAAATACAATTTTATATTGTACGTGGGGTTCAGAGTATACGCCGCGCCACGCCGCGCCGCGCCGCGGTGGTGCAATTATATATACCTACCCTCCGATTACAAAGCGATTGGATAATTTTCTTCGTCGTTTTTCCTTCTCCTCTTTCTTGTTTATCTCCTTTCTCCATACTCTCTTCTTGTTTCACGGTAAATGGTCTTTGACATTTTTCTGGTGTTTTCTTCCGTATCGTGGGCTCGTGCCGCACGATCGTCGCGCGTAACTTGTTTATACGCAGCTTTTCATAATCCCGAAACACCCTGTATATCATATATATATATATATATATATATATATTATACATTATACATTAACGCATCGGGCCTAAGGATATATATAAATATGTATAAATATAGGATAGTCGTCCGATGACGCACGCGGTGGATGTGTAGACCGTATCTGTATAATACAGGTGTAGGCATGCAGGCACCTATACCGACGTAAAAATACTAGGGATCTCGTTCCATAAGTTTTCGATAATCCTTTGGAAACGCCGACACGCGGACGCGACGTATTGTAGGTAACTTTCCCTCCAACATCCCTGCGCGGCGCTGTCCGTGCTCCAGGTACGAGCATGCGGTGTATATAGTAAGGCATATATTCATATATTATGTATCTTTGAATCTGTCGTCGAGAAGAAGAAGAAGAAGAAGAAGAAGAAAAAGACGAAAAAGACGAAGAATGATATAGCAATGAGGAATTAGAAAAAATAAAATGAAATGAATAAATAATGGATATACGCGGAGATTCATTTTTCAATATTACCGCGATATATATCATTTGATAATAAATAATAATAAACGGGACACAAGTCGCCTCAGAGACTTTCTGCCGCCAATCCGATTCGATCCTGATTAGAAACCCTTCTTCAAGGGGACGCTGCTACGAGCGGGGGTCACTGACTCTTTATTCTTCATTCTTCATTCTTCATTCTTCTCCTTCTCCTTCTTTTTCTTCTTCTTTACGACCCGTTTGCTCCTGCTCGTTAGAAACGTACAATAATTTGCTCACAACGAATTTCTGTTGTTATCTTCTTCTTTTTCCCTAGAAATCTCAGCGTTAATTTGTGGAATACGTTTCTATTTTCTTCGCTTTGTCTCGGTACTACGGGCGTCGCGTAGTCTTCTTCTTCCTTGTTTGTTTGTTTTTTTTTTTTTTACTTCTAAACATCTAAATTTCACGATGTCAGGGCGTAACCACCACCCTGCCCATGTTGTCGCCCACGGGATGACGAAGGCGTTACCTACGCCGCGGCTCTGTGGGGGGTCGGCGACGGAACGCTTGTAATTCTTGTGATCTCACAACCGAAAGAAACAATCGATCGGTTTATCCAATGATCTGACCTCTTCCACCTTGAGAACCCTTCGAGGGTCTCTCGTGTTATATGAAGCGTAACGAAAATCACGATTTCACGACGAGTCACTACGAGTCGTGTTATTTTATATCATCGGTACCTGTATATTATGTATCTATAGGTATTTCTCTCACGGGCCAATGAATTCTGGCAATGAATAATAATCAAATTGCAATATTTCTTCACCAAATCGTACACCTTTCAACTATAACCATCGCAATGTTTATTCATACTTTTCTGCAGATCTCGTGTCATCCGAACGTTCCGCGGTTCCGTGTGTAGATACGCGTGCTTCGAAAGAATAGAGTTTTTTTCACTAAACTCGATCGAATCGTGTTACGTGCTGAGAAGAAGACAGAGAAAAACGAAAAGGAAAGTTGAAAATAGTTAGTAACGCATAGGATTGGAAAATCAAAGTGCTATTTTCGTGCGACGATCGATTCTCGACTTCCGTTATATCATACCCCTCCGCATCGGCTTCTCGACTCACTTTTCTTATGTACCTATACGTTCACATTTCCGAATTATTACACGTACCTATATACCCAGCAAGACGAGTTGTAATCCCTGTTCTCTCTCTCCCTCTCTTTTTCTCCCAGTGATATACTGCGTGTTCACCTGTTCCAGATTATATATTCTCGAACGCGGCCATCTCTGACTGGCGAAAATAAAAAAACCATCGTCGACATTCGTGTATCAAATCGAACGTAGAATACTCTCGAAAGTTTTTACTTGTAAAAATTTCGCACTCGTCAGTCTCCGAACGTATGCCTAGGCAGAGAAAAAATAATCGGAGGAGAAAAGGGAACAGATGTACGCGAGCCCCACGGTGGGCGCAAAAAACAAAGTATGATTTATCAAATAGTAAAAAGTGAAAGGAAGACAGAAGGAACTTTGTTGGTAAATTCGAGTATCGCAAAATTGTACTCTAGAGGCGCAAGCTCTCGAACGAAATTGAATTTACTCGCATGTCTTGGTCTCCGGATGTTCCCCTGAACAAAAAATTAGGATTGAAATGCATAGCCTCGAGTTTGGGGCCAAACAAATCTATTCTTCTTGCGTCCAACGCGGGGCCGTGCAATTCATTGGTTTTGATCTTCTGCCTAATTTTATAGGGGTAAAAGTTCAGAGACCGAAACCGTGTACCTGTATACGAATATACCTGTATATGATAGATTTTTACAAAATCACGGAGAATCTGCTGGGATTTTGAATTCGATATGATTCAGAGAGACGATGGATGCTTTTACCTAACTATTCGATGAATCACTAGCACCTCGTACACATGTGTGCCGCTGACGTACGTGCAGGGCTGCGAGACGTCAGAGATAATATAGGATTATAATATCGGATGTGAGATGACGAGGATCAGGATTGTAGAACGATAAGTGGCCGAGGCAGAATCGCACATGTTGCGAGTGTCAACCTGCGTTCACCGTTCATTATACGATCTTGATATTTTAATCGAATTAATTTTGCAAGCGGCTATTTAATTCGTTCGCGAGATACATCTACCTATACCCTATATATATATACTTATACCTATGTATATATATATATTTATTTAAATACTCTTACGGTTGTATATTATGTATGTACATTTCATAAATCGCAATCGTGTACGACAGCGTCGCGGCTTCGCGATCTCGACGAATATACCGCGCGGACTCGCCTCCATTCGCTCTCATTTTAGTCAGTCCCGGCTTCTTCGTATAATAGCTGTAGACACTATACATAGGTTTATGTATACCTGCATGGAGTATGTTCCTATGCCTATCTGATGCGAGCCAAGTACCTATAGCTGCAGGCTCACCAACGTAACATATAACGTAACGTAACGTAACGTAACGTAACTTAACTTAACTTAACTTAACTTAACCTAACTTAACTCATCTTCTCATGAATAATGCGTCGTAATACAGGCATGTACGTATGTATACCTAATTTGCATACGCAAGCGGTGTAGTATGTACTAAATATTGATTCAAGGTGTTTGAGACGGTCGAGTAGAAGTGCTCTCGAATCCGAAGCTGTAAATTAATAATTCCAGTTGATCCTGTCAATCAATGATTCCACGATGAGACCACAGCGCTCTACCTATCTCAATATAATATCTACCATTCCATTATATTGAACTACAAAGTTATCGTACCGCACGAGCGATAGAAAAATTAATGTCCCTACGCGCACAGAATCTTCTCACAGTTGTTTCGTTTCTTGTTTTTTTGGGGGGGGAATTTCTTCCTTTCAACAAGCTTCGCGATACCTCAATCAATTTTGCTATACCTTGTACGTTCACTCTCTCGATAGAGCTCCAAAAACGAAGAACAACGCGAAGAAGAAGAAGAAGAAGAAGAATGAGAATGAGGAGAAGAAAAAACAAAATTCGTGACCCATAATATCAGCGATCGGCAAAAAATTGTAATATCGGGTTCTGTTGTAATGTAGGTACCTAATATAGAGGAGAACTGTATACGAGTAGAGCAGCTAATGATACGGGTCGTCCTCGAAGATCCTGATTAGCTCGGGGCTAGAAACCAAAAGTATTAGGTATAATAATGTATACAGTATGTGTATACATGCGAGAAACAAATGTATCATTATAGGGAGTAAATGAGAAATTCTCGAAAGATTAAACGAACCCACGATGCTGTACGATAGGCAAGTGAGTGGTGCATGTATATAGGTACGAGTAGGTACAGTAGGTGCAGAATTATCTACGCGATGTACGGTATTCACCCTAACCTCAAATAACTCGAGAATACGGAAGCTGGATATCTACGTGGTACAAGAATGAGATAATAAGACGAAGACCCTCCACCCAAAGAATCGCTGCCGCGCTTCGACAAAGAAAAGAAGAGAAAAGAAAAAAAAAACGAAATGAAAGCTGAAAACTGAAACGAGAAATAAGGAACGACAACTTTCTTCTTTTGTTTTTTCTCCTTCTCCTTCTCTTCTTTTTTTTTCTTCTTTCAAAATCTACTTTATTACGTATCGTCATCGCTCTTGTTCTCTCCGTCAGATATGAACTATGCCCTGCTACGTGGACCACCCCGTACGATCTTGTGCCATACTATACCTGTACCTAACTATATACTTGTCTTATATCAGAATTTGGTATGGGGATAGGTACCAGTGCAGTGGCATCCTTTTCGGAACGAAAGCGGCGGCTCCTATGTATATATACGTATTATCCAAATATACCTACCTAGGTATGTCTAATTAATAACTTGCCCCTTTCGGCGGTGGTGTAACTAAACTATCGCTCGAATGATATATTATGCGTTCGTTATCATAATTACCAGAATATGTATATATATATAGATTGAACATTTTATAGAGATCATCCTCTCTTTCTCCATACTGCCGCATATATAGCTTCTCTATACCTATTTTTGTTCTCTCTCTCTTCTCCCTTTTGTTCCTTTCCAAAATGAGTTACGGTAGGGAGATTCGGTGGAACGGTACCTATGTTGTGTGGCAAGGGCGGAAAATAGGTCTATCCGCTCGAACCACACACGATATTTTTTGTCGCGCCTGCCGGAAAAGATTCGGGTTTAAGTGCGCTGTAGAGCTTGTCGCGCGTCCGTTGAAGGCTGGAGAAGATAGCCTGAGAAGTGCAGACTTACACTTATAACTGTATAACGCAGGATAAATTTCAATCGCTGAAAAATCGGTTGAAAAATAAGTGGAATTCACATAATTATATGCTAGCATAGCTGCTACCGTCGTCGCCTCGTCGCGGTCTTCCGCGATGTAGGTTGGTGTGGATGATAGCGAGTATGTGTGTACATACCTATTTTGAATGAGACGTTGTCTTTTCTCTCTGGCTAGCGAGGCACGAGAGAACCAGACAGCGACGGCCTCCATTTGTCTCTCGCGATCTCGCCGAGGCCAGCCTAAAAGTATAGTTATATTTAGTCTATTGATATTTCGGGACACCCTGTAGCCTGCAGCGGCACTACCTCCACCTCCACCTCCACGTCCACCTCTACCTTACCTCTACCTCTACCTCTACCTCTACCTCTACCTCTACTAGTCTACTTTGAAGTCTGAACTGTGTAGCAGCACACTGTGGCAATGTCGGCACTCTCTTAACCTATAGCTCGTACTCGTAAGGAATTGGTAAAAGCCAAAATGCTGCACCGAATAGATTCGCTCGTCCTCTTATCACATATATTTGGCTTTCTCTGGTGTTTTCTTCGTTTTCCTTTCCGAGGGCGGGAGCAAGCCTTCTTCATTTCGTTCTCATCTTACGCGTCCTATGGTTTTACTTCCTGCATCTACCCATAGTTTCAATCTTTGCCTAATTTTCAACGCGATATTTCTTCCTTTCTTTTTTGCTCGAAATTTTTCTCTCCCTTCGTTGGTACCGCACAATCGGAAGCTCCGTAGGCATCCGTGTATCACAAGTCAAGCCAGTCTTTCTCGATCGTGAATTATCGCCGATGAGACGCGTACATGTACATATATTCTATTTTCATTACGTTATACCTACCGTATCTTTTTTCGCCTTTTTTCCTCTCAGTTTTTCACCTAATTTCTATTTCAATATCGACTGTTCTGTAGCTGCATCGGTAAGCGTAGTATCGGTAGAACTTGAAACTCGTTTTACGTTAAAAGAACGTTGGAAAAATCCGATCCGATCATTTCTTCCTTCTTCATATATGGACCATATTTTTCGTTCGGGAAAAAAGTTTGGTTCTAATCTTTCGCCGGAGTTAATTGAGGATAAAGTGAGAGGGATGGAGGACAAGGTGGAAGCGCGGGAGGGGGACTTAATGAATTTTTACCCTTGAGTCGTGAAATCTTAATTACTATAGAGTTTCAATCTTATAGGGTGTTGAACAAAAAAAAAGCATTTCTCATTTTTTGTACTACAGTATGCACAGTATATATTACTTCAAGATATACTGCGGGCATTATCGCACGGATACCTACGTTTCTCGATTACAGGATATCTATATATCTATATATATATATATGTATATGTATTTAACATGTTTTTGATAAGGTATAAAAGTTATGGTACATAGTTAGGTACACATACTGTATATACGTATGTATTGCTTTCGGTTACAGGTGCAGCGTATATAGGTACTGCAGTAGTTCATAAATTCTGTTTTATATACATGTAATACATATATTATATATACCTATATATCTATACACGATACATAAATTCCATGAGTTCATTACCGCTGTATAGTATGATATATGTATACCTATACTATACAACAACCCCGGGGTTGTCCCACTCGAGGGGTTTTTTCTCTTCGTATGCTCGTAGGTACGTGTATATAGGTATGTACATGCAACCACGTTACAGGGAGTGCACGAACTGAGAACCTTTTGTTGCGATAACCTTGCGAACGGTTCGAACTTTGGGATGAAATCTGACGAGTTATCGTAGGTATAACATACCTATAACCTACTGCATAAAGTATGTTGTAGATACGTGTAGCTATAAATATTTGAAAATTATTACAGTTTCAAGAATATGACGATATAAATCGTTCATGTTATAATCATATATGTATTACGAATCGATACGTTATATTTTGAGAAAATTCGATCGGGCGTGAGAATTGCATTTCTGCGAGACGGCCCCGAAGTTCGTTCGACGTTTCGACGTAACAAAATTACGGCGGGGGGGGGGGGGGGGGGGGGAACAAAAATCAAAACGAACGATATCGTCTGAAATTTTTCCATCGACGACGAAAAGAATGTCTATTTTTCATCCTTTCCTGCAGCCATTTCCGAAATCCCCGAAATGCTGCAGACATTTATTATAACGAGATGATACGGCGAAAGTATACACTCAACGGAGCATGCGCGAAATAATGCACTCCTGTTGACTGTTTCGAGCTGTGAAAATCGAAACAACCAATAGGAGTTGCATTGAAATATTGACATATCTTTCGTGATTTTGTTACCTCACCGTTAGGTATAGGTAGGTATAGGTATACCGAACACTTCAGCCTCGTGTATTCCGTCTCACACCTTTCGTGTTCCCGTCTCCCGGTTTCTCCTCCACGATCGACTTTCGATTGGTAAGAAAAAAAAAAAAAATAAATCAAAGAAAAGAAAAAAAATCAAAGATCGGGGACGTTCTTTCTTCGCCGTGCGGGATTGAATAGGTGTGGTATATCTGCCGCTTTACGATTTACCTAGCGACTCTTTCTATTATACTCGTACACTTCCTCCTACTCAGCCGCGACCTTGACCTCGAAATTCATATGGTCGCCGCGCCGCGGAGATCCGCGCTTTTCGTTTCACTTTCATATTATTCGAACTTGGTACGATTCACAATCAACATCATACCGTCACGTCACGGAGTTTCGTTGTTATAAAAGCGAAACGAACAAATGGGATGCGGAGCAACAAAAAGAGAGAGAGAGAGAATAAGGGGAAAAAATATCGGTCGTATATGTATGAGACGATAATTACATATAGAAATTAGGCGGAAGGATAAAGAACGCTTTATGGGGTGGTTCGACGCTTCGAATATATTATACGTATAATTATTCTATACATATATGTATGTGCGTATGTACGTACGCATGTATACAGGTACAGTAATACAATAAATCCTCGTGGATGTATAATATTAATAATTGATTATTAATTGAACAGGGGATAGTTATAGATCATATCATATTCTGTACGTAGCGTAACACACCGGCTCGCTCCTCCTCGCTCGGTTCATTCTTCTCTATCCGTTTTCTCTCTGTTTTTTTCCTTTTTTTTTTTTGTTTGTCTTTGTTTTTGTTCTGTTCACTTATCTCGAAGGAGTGATTTGATTATTCTTATTTCTTCGTCCGTTGTAGGCCGCGCCGCGGGTCACTTTGGTTATTTGGGAACGAGTTCTATACCAGGGATTCGGTTGGGTACCTCAGTTCCTTATCACGAGCAATGTAGGGTATATACATTTGCAGGGTAGAGAGACGCGCACCGCAGTCACTTGCTCGATAAACTCGGATACATTAATGGACTCGACTCGACTCGCCTCGCCGGGCCGGCGGGGTCACTATCTGGACCAGTGTGTGCTCGTGTGCCTGTACAGAATATACTTTTCTCTCTTGTAAATTTTCTTATCGCTCTCTTTTCTCTTCCGCTTTCCGTATCTCTCAGAAATCTTCTCCGTAGGTAGGTATATCTGTACTAAATAACGGTGAGACGCATTGTTGAAAAACGAATGGAAACAGAAGTGGTCGAGAGAAGTACGGTATACATGAAATTAATTGATGAATTCGCAAAGACAAATTTTATACATATAGACAGACGCACGCACACACACACACATATATATATATACAGGGTGACCCCGCGGAATTGACGCGGAGATTTTTAACCGGTCATTCTTTGTTGAAAACTGGATGGAAATTGACATCTCATCGATTATTTTACAAAATGCGTAGACTTCGTGCTATACGGTCGATCGTTATCTCGAAGATCAGACCAATAAAAACGCGTTACACGTAAACGAGAGGAGTTTGTTTCCACAGATCTGGGTAGGCTGGCTGCTGTTCGTATGGAAACGCGTGTCATTGCAGGCTAATCTTCGATCGACCGTGAATATCCAAGAAAGAAAGGAGAAAATATTTAAGAAACAAAGAAAACAAAAAGAATAGAAAGAGAAAAATTTCTATCCATATTCGTGGGGGTGAAAAAACAAAAAATTGCAATTATAGGGGAAACTTTGATTCGCGCTTTAACGAAGAATGCCCCGTTAAAAATACCCGCGCGTCGATTGCCGCTCACCCTGTATAAGTATAAGCGATATAAATAAATGACGCATGATTCACGGAACGAAACGATTTTTTTCGTCTTGCTTACGCGCCATGTACGTATATACATGTATATACACAATGTTGCATGGAATTTGTTTATATTATGTGAAAATGGTTTTGGTGCTGTTAACGCGCAGTGTTAACACGGTTTGAGACGCGCGCGTGTTCCGATCTCGAAGGTATATATGTTTTACACGTCGAACCAATCACCAGAACCTCGCGTTAATGTGTCCCGTTTGCAAATGAAGGCGCTCGATCCTCCTGCCGTGCCGTAGTAGATGCAGATCAAACGTGCGAATCTATAATTAGCTCTTTGCTCTCTCTACTATGCATATTTACTCATTCTTTATTGCTTGTACACGTGTGTCTCTAGCGATAAAGATCGCGTAGGTAGCGTGTACCTATACGTTTGCATAGTCATATTGCATAGTATTCAATATTTTCAGCATTTTCGCCGGAAATATACCGGCGATGATGTACACCGCACACGTTTCACATATCACGGTCGATCCAACTTCGGACGATCGTGACCGATAATCGTGATACCAAAATCCCGCGATCGCTATATCCTACAAAGGTTTCCGTAACGAGGGATATTCTCATTTCATTGCCGATTGTATATAAGTGAAAAATCGGTACAGCTACGACAGTATTCTATAACCTCTTTGCGCTTCGTCCAAGTCTCTCAATTCCGGATTGCCGATTTTCATTTTCCGCATCATCGTTAGAGCCAATCCCCGTTTCGGCCCGCGCATAAGCCACCGCAAGTGGCATTTTCTCCATTGTTATATATTCGTTGCTACAAATTATATATATACCTATGTAATCATATTTCAAGCTGAAATACGTGCTATAGAGCAGCATCTGTCTTCTCCCGCGGTAACAAAACGTCCCTAATCTGGGTGCGAGTTTCCGATTTCCGATTTCCGATTTCGATTTCCATTTTCATTTTCTACATTTCGCGCTCTTTCCTTCTCTTCGTCTTTTTTCCTTCCCTTCTCGATACAGACTTCGTTTTTCATTGTTTGCGGATTGTTTGCTACTCGTATTACCCTGCGTAACGCCGCAACACCAGATCTCCCCACAATTATTCGATCTCCGGGTATATGACCCATAGATATATCCTGCATTTGGTACCGTGGTTTTTTTTTTTCTCTTCTTTTTTTCTTGCCCACCACGGGAGTTTTAGGTCATCTGACCGAACAGATGGCTCATATATATGTATAGCCGCGCTAATTCCGATCAGACATCACGAACTCCTCTGCCTTTATTTTCGTTCCCTCGATTTTACTCACGCTCTTTTATTCGAACTCGATATCACGGAATTTCCCCTTCCCCGTCCCTTCCGTTCCCTTCCCCTACCGTCCCTTTTCTGTTTTTCTTTTCTTCTCCATTTTTTTTCCATGTAGATATTCAATTCTCATGATTATTATGCGGTTTAAAATTCTCGAACGAAGAATCGGATAACCGGACGTTTAAAGTCATCATCCGACACGATTTATCCTCTCTACAGTATCTAGGTAATTTGACTCCGAACAAATTTCAACTGCAGGCCAATTTTCAATCTACTTTTTTTATTTTCGAACATTTTTTTTCTTCCGTTGCTTTTGTTCCTTGTCTTCTTTTTCTCGACTCTCAGGACATATCTCACGCGATTATTCTCTTCCTCATAATTTGTCGACGGTGGGATGGGAGAAGAAAAAACGGTTTTCTTTTCTCGTTTAGTTTTTCTGTTTTCTGTGTTTTTTGTTTTGTTTTTGTTTTCTTTTTTTCTTTTCTACTTTACAAGATGTGGATAAAATTCGATATTCCAGAGACTCGAATAAGTGAGTAATGAGTAGAATCTGTATACATACATATTTTCGTATACGTTTCTTTCATTTTACAATTGTTGTTAAACTCGGAGAATAATTATAATAGCGAGTTTCATTTATTAACCAAAAAAAGTCGTAAACAATTATCGTTCGCTCTTTCTTCAAGATTACATTATTATACGTGTGAGTTATATAGGTATGATGTACAGCTTTATTACTTTCTTATTTGCCAGACGAGAGATAGAATGTATCTATTGCTTTCTTTCTTTTTTTTCTTTCTTTCACATTTGTTGCATGCGGACACAGTATATATCCTGAACTCGACACAATTTAACTGTATATGTACGTATCACACTTTATATACTGCAAGGAGAAGATTAAGCAGAATAAGTAGAATATTAATTAATAATTTTATCACGATTTGTTTTTGGTTTTTTCTTATTACGGTTTAATTTATCACTGTAATATAATTAGCGAATAGGTTTCTTTAAGGCGACGCAATGGTCCTTCTTTATCGACGGAGATTTGCAACAGCTGACTGATTTTTATATTTCTTTCTATTTATTAGACTAGCGATTGAAATGGATTCAAATTTTGAGATGAAATTTCTTCAGCGGGCTGGCGCAATATACCGTGGGATGCGGTGGAAAGTATCACATTTTCCGAAAACCATACACAGACGTGAAACAATGTAATGTTTAATGTAACGTTGATTCGCTTCTCATTTCGCAATATCTCCGACTCGAAACAGTTAACTACTGTTTTATACATTATCGTTTTTTCCACGAGACGCACGCGGGCGTCAAGACATGTTTCATTTCATGCCGGGGCGGCGCGGTCGTCCGGATGTATACCAATGTACAGATACCTAATTTATTCGATTGGGAAATCAAAATACGTTTTATCTTGCTTCACGAATGTGGAGGATAAAAAAACTGTAATTTCATGTTACCGACGCTCCCCGTTCATGCGTTTGCCAACGACTCTTGGCATGCATGGCCTTAATCGCCGTGATGTTTACATAGTAGCCTCATGAGTACATAGATACGTGGCCATACTTAGGCGTACAGATCCCTTAGTCGAAATGAATCGATTAGCTACGCCATAGTACGCATATCTAAATCAATGGGGCGAACATCAGATCGCTAAATTACACAATTTCATTTATCATCTCACGGTATACAATTATTGGTTCCTGCCATAATGAGCCGATGTGGCATATGGACCAGCCGTCGCGACGAGGCTGGAGTTTGTGACGTTGATTCGATAGAATGAGCGTGAAAAAAAATTGGATGTAAAAATCGGCTGTTTCGACACCGAAAAGTAGCGAAAACAAAATATAACGCGTTTTGAGGCGAATTAGTGAAAATCCGCGCACATGTGATGTGCAACGGGTGTCTACTCGATATTCGACAAATCGCCGGTTGACACCTGGGTCAGGTTCCGTTCTGAATGATTCTAATCAGTGATCGAGCCCAACGCGAAACACTCCAGATATATCTGGCTTGATCACATACGGATCAACCTCATGCTCCACGCATCAGGTATACGATGTAAAATTATACAGAGGTTGGATATAGTATAACACGGGTGAAAAATACATCTAGGTATTTTAATGTATACAGTACTTATATGCAGTATATTTTCATGTATGCAATAGGTACGCACCCAGCTATATGTTCCATCGTATTACGGGCAAACATATCTACCCATATGCATATATCCAACGCATTAAGAAATCGCATTTCTGATTCCGATTGATAATTGTTTCCTCCGTTACATACAACTCGTAGGTATTATATAACTACAAAGAGCCTCACCGCCTCGTGATATACATACAGTCGAACCTCGCTAACTCGAATCCCAGGGAAAAAGCTGATTCCTTTGAAAATTCAAACCGATCATCCATGTGGCTGACAAGCATCAGCTCGTGTGACATGTATTATTGCAGAGGTCGGGTTCCTTCGAATTCGAGTTGCAGAGGTGAAATAGTTGCCCGCGATGCATCGGAAAACTTCGAGTTACACTCCGTTTATTCTCCGTTTATCCTTGCAGGAGAATGCACTCAATCTCAAACGCATAGAGGTATCCGAGTTAACGAGGTTCGACTATATCTACATATAATTGGTTTGATAGAAATATTCGAACATTTATATCGCATATTATCCTCGAACAGTTTGTAATTTACCTAGTTTGAGCGGCCGGAGCAGGGGCGAAGGAAAAAGAAGAGAATATTAAGAATATTCTCTCTTCTCATATACCTATATACATACATATTGGTATAGATGAATCTTGGCCGAAAGAACTTGAAAAATGGCAAACCGCTAGGTATATCTGATGTATAAGGTATACAATATCGATGAAGGAAATTCTCACGTAAAGATTATACGGCCGTTACGTAATCTATTCGAAAAACGTGTGTACGTAGGTACATTCAAAGCAGTTACTGCTCAGACGTTAAGTCGTACCGGGGGGCGTGGGGTTTTGGTTTTTCGAATCTCGTTCAAATTTCACCGCATATACTTCTTGCACCGCCCGCGCGCCCCGTTCCCTAGTCTCCTCTTCGTCGTGAAGATTGTTGCCCTGCACTGCTCGTGTGTCGTTTACGATTGGAAATATGCGGCGAAAAAAAGTTACAATGTCGCTCGTTCGAAATTAATCTCCTCTCGTTCTCTAAACCCTGAATTCTCACGATGCCCAGCGGGGCGAAAGCCTCTTCAACAAAAGTTAGAGGTAGACAGATAGATGGATGGATAGATTGAAAGAGAAAGTGACGAATAGACGGCGAAAAACGAGAGAGGAAGTGAGCAAGTGAGAAAGAGAGGGTAGTGCCTCTGAACCACACGACGGGGAGAGCCGATTCTATTTTCGAGCAAGAGAATGACGCTAAACTGGTGCTTCGCAGTGACATAACCACCGGGTTACTGGCCTGCTAGATCCTACGCATACTAGAATCATACATTCTCTAGCTAGAGTACTCCTGTGCCTATATGTTCTCATTTTCGTGCCGTTTCTTCTCCCTTTCCAATAGTCGGTTCACAGTTGGATACGTACAGTGTGAATTCGGAAAGAAAACGAAAAGCATTATGAATAGAGAATTTCTGGAGACACGCACAGCGTAATTGTCGCGTTGATGAAATTTTTCAACGCAAAAATCTGACGTTTTGTTAACTTATTTTATACCGACATCTTATGCCGCTATTGAATTATTTTTGTGCGTACTACGTAATATTGAAACTTATTTCGATTGTCCGTAAGAGGCCGATTGCAGTCGCCGCGACGGTGGCAATCTAACCTAGCTAACGTAGGCAATATTTATTTTTCATCGAATCCGATCAATGTTTTGGAAAAGTGAAATACTCGGCCATTTACTGCCGTCGTACTCGATGAATTCTCGAAGTTTCGTCAAAATCAATCCAGTCGTTGGCGAAATCTTGCGATTCTCGTTCTTGAAGCGGCTTCTGTACATTCCAGATCGCGAGTCCTGTGGCGCCTTGGACTCTTATGCATTATACCTACAAGTATAATACGGGATAATAGTATGAGAAGCTATTTTCGAAAATAACGTTATCCGCATTCTTATTACTCGAGACGACAACGTTAATGGATAGAAATATAGCCAGGCTGCGAAACGTTTAAACTTTGTGCAAATCTGTCATCGTTCTCTCAACCCCGACGCGACAGGCTACACGTCGTACGACTTTCATCAATGCCTGCTGCACGTTGCAAAGAACTTTTTATTTCCGTTTGTTGAAACGTTCGCTCTCTTCCTATTATGTTTATGATTATTTTTTCATTTTCTTTCACTCTCTCGCTCTCCCATGCACGCATTCGAGAGGGGAACGATGCTCTCGTGTTTGCTTCTTCTTCTCTTCTTCTGCGTTTTTCATTCCAATTCTGTTTCATCGTTCTGGTCGTGTAAAACGGTTTCAGTTTTTCAGCAATACTGGAATTGGCATATGAAATACGGATTTGAAATTGCGACAAAATGTCAAACAGTAATTGAAATATAATGGGGGGGAAAATTTATCGAACTCGACTTATATTTCGAATCAATGTATGATTGTAATAATCAATGTCTTATTTCGCTCTTACGTTTTTTGGGGGGGTTTCGTTCTTTCATACTTCCTCTCCATTAGCCTCTTTTCTATCATACTAAGGACAGAGTGATTCTGAAATGGCGCAGCCTTGCATCGGTACCGGCGGATTCTTCGTGAAAAAAAGCGTATTCGGATTCAGATTTTGAGCATAGACTCAACGAATACCCCTGATCATTTGCCACTTCGTGCGATTTCTCGCTAGGAAATCTGTGTGACCGGTAGAAAAATACGTATACCGTAGAGAAAATTGCGAATAATCAATGTTCGTTTTCTCACGAAGAATTGGCTAGTAAGTTGTAGGCACGCGGAGAGAAGTTCCTAGGAAAATTGACGATAATTTTATAGCAATCGTGGAATATACTCGAGTGTGAGGCTCCGTCCTATACGAAATACAGAGAAAAGCTATGTTCGTGGCAAACCTCGTCAGAATTGCAACAACGCTCGCAAAACCGTACATAGGACAGAACCTCGTACTCAAGTACATTCCGCAATTGCTATAAAATTATCGCGAATTTGACTATAAAATTCTCTCCGTGTACCGACCGGCTGCGACATTTCGGTTTCACACTGTACATCAAATAACTGCAGCGCGATAAATGCGGCAGGTGCGGTGCGATACATGCGCCTACGAACGTTTTTATCCCCATTACACTTAACCTCGATCGACTCGACGTCCGGACAGAGACGTTAACTATAATACTCTATCTGCAACCTGTCCAAAGCTTGAAGAGACTCTCGGCAGGGGTGATTGCGTCCGAGGTAACGCGAGTCTATGCACACGTATACTTCACCGTTACGCTAATACAGGTATGCAGCTTCGAGGAGGTTTGATGTGCGGCTGCGGTGAATCTGTGCTGCGCTTGACGCATCCGCAGATCGCGGGAGAAGATATAACGATCAAAGTTTTTCTTTTTTCTTACAGTGAAAAATTTACTCATACGTCGTGTTATTATTTCATCGTTTCGCACTTCGCTCGCCTCGCGTCTCCGGCTGAGATTCCTGCATAGACTGCAGATATTACCTATAATACAACTTGGCAGAGAGGCGAATCCCGGATGAAATGAAACACGGTTAATATTAATCCTGTACCCGCTCGCCACAGTCGCGAAGGAGATAATTTCCTTTTCTCTTTATTAGCGGTTCTTCTTATTCTCTTTCTTGTGCATCGGAATCTCGGTGACGCGCGATTTCTAAAAATCGAACCTCTCAGTTCCTCGACTCTATGAATTACGGCTCTTCGGATATTCTACGTTCGCGTCGACTCGACAACACGCCTGTACCTGATAATAATATACTTTCGAAACGGAATTTCGATCAAGCTGGGTGTACATAACATAACGCGCGTGGAAAGGATTGCGGAAACAAATGCAAATTTTCCTCTTGCTTCGCCACGTTTCGGTGCAGCGGTTTGATTTTTCATCAGCTTTCGATATCGAAACTCGGAACAACCGATACCATAGCTATCCAATCGTTTTCCACGATTACGTTACGTCACGTCATGGTCATCGTTATAAACTTTTCAATCTCACAAATATTTTCGGAACCACCTGAATGCGCCGCTACCTCATCGAGCCGGTTGGGTCGCAGAAAGCGAGAGAAAAATGTAAAGTTAAATGAAGAAACCGAAGAATTTAATGAGATCTACCTGTTATGTAACAATCACGGAGCGAGGGATAAATTCGATTTCGGTATATCGGCGATTTATTGGTACAGCTGAACAGCTGACCAATATACCAATGTATCGTATTCATGTATATGGATACATCGCGTGCCTGCTGCCTATTAATGTACAGACGTACATATATATAGACATTATACTATACGAGTCAAAGAATGAAATACAAGTTGGCAAATTGACGCGGCAAGCGTGACATTCTGCACGTAGACCCGCGCGCGGACCACGTCGCGACGATGACACCGCGACTGCGCCTCGTCTCGTGTCTTGTGACTACGATATACCTATACTCATGAGATATATGTTACGTGGACGCACGCACGCATGCATGTGTAATGTATCTTATGTTTGCTTGCTAGACGAAATTCCCGCAATTATTAAACTCGTGATTCGGTATACGACGGTATACTGTACTATACGTATGTTATATCAGTATTGTACAAAGTTATAGTGTATACCGCAATGCGCCCCGAAACACAATGATTGTACAAATTTGACATACATATGTAGATCATACCATTTGTCGGTACGTAGGTATATATATGCATGTGGAAGCGCTTCTTATCGAACAAACTACTTCAGTGTATGCTGTAATGACGATTCCCTCTTTCGTGCGCAGTCTTACCTATAATTCTTATCTCGCTGTAGCTAGAACGGAGAATGAAAGAACGAAAAATGAATTCAACATTGTTTTTCTGTTCTTGTCTTTCAATTTTCCTACATTCGTAATCGCAACTATATAACTCCGAGCATTGTTGTATTATTATAATAATATTGTCTTGATCAAGTCAGTGAACGCTCCAAACGCTACTCCACGTGCCTGCTACAGACCCGAGTTATTCTCATTGTATACCTACGATACTGTTGCAGTTGGCGTTATATCTGATGTTGAGCAATGCCGCCGACCGCTAGTGCACCTACGGGGTACTGATTCACAATTTTGACTCGGTTATAATAACCGAGCGATCTTATCTCTTAGCTTCGTTTCGTTTAGTTCAGTTCCGTTGTGATTCGTTTCGTTCCTCACCTCTCTATCTTTCGCTCTCTCTCTTTCTCTCTCTCTGTTTCCTCTCCGCATCAGCCTCGACAGGAGAGATGTCGTGGAGAGAGAAAGAGAAAGAGAAAGGAGAGAGAGAGAGAGGTAGAAAAATTTGGAAGAAATACTATGAAATTTGGTAAATTGACACACAATTATTGGTTTCACCTGCAAAAGTTTGGTAAGATTACAAATTCGATCGCGAATTCGGTGAGAATGCTTAAAAAATGCAAAAAATTTCCTACAAATTTTAGCGAGATGAAATAGTTAGCCGCTTTCTGCTAAAATACTGCATCCGATCGAGAAAGTTTCATCAAAATTAGTTGTGTGGCGTAACGGTGGTGACCAATCGCGTTTTCGAATGACGACAATACTTTGAACAATAAGTAACAATCGGTGCAAACGGGTCTTTGATAGCACCTTAAATTAGATCCAGTATTACATCACGTATTTATGTACCTACAGATTCAGGGGCAACGCGCGTACGAGTAAAGAGCGATGAGTACGTATATATATACATGAATATTCATATGTAGGTAAGCAGGTATCCGCCGAATCGGAGAACCAGTTTCATTCGATTTCGAACCGACCGAATATTTTCTCCGTGTTATTTCTTCAGCTATTTTGATATACGTTATACGTACATACATACGTGGATTTTACATATATAAGATAGCAAAAGATGTAAGTTGCATCTGCATATAGAAGTGACTGTAGGTATGTACATACGATACAGGTATTCGCGATATCGGGCGCGAGAGAAGGCACTCGACGATTCTCCCATTAGCTTAACCTGCACATCGCGGAGATCGCATCGCTGCTAATTACTAATTAGCTTCCGTAATTATACCGCGGCCTTGACTTAACCTCTCCCTCATTCTCAACGAATCTGTTTTGCGTTTTTTGTTTTTTCCTTTTTTTTTTTTTGTTCTTCCGTGCAATTTTGTTGCACTTACGAGTTATAACGATGACGATAATAATGGCAGTAAGAATAGGGAAAAATTATACTGTATATATTTATAATTATAATTATATACATACCTATAGCTATATATGTAGGTATATTTTTATATTTCGAAAAATCTTAAGTGCGATATATCCAACCTGCAACTGAGGATTGTTGTTGACGGCACAGGCGTATAATCAATCAAGTCTGCGCGCGTAGGTGTATGTATGTGTACATACCATTACACATTATAAATTATAATCAAGGATTTTTGAACGTCTCCAGAAACAGCAGAGCGATGGCGATAGCGGCGACAATTTTAATGGCACAAAAAAGCGAGTGCGGCAGATCGGGGGACTGCGGCTTCACGATACGCGTTGCGAGTGCAGTTCGCGGATCGGAATCGCGGTGTTAGATTTTTCCTGTATACGTATAATCAATAATTCTCGTCGGAGTTTTATGCAAACGATCGTTATTTTACTGGGAAGTCAGCTCCGGTTAGCCGTGACTGTATTTTTTTACCAAAACTCGAGTGAAAGACAAAATTGTTCCACGGGCCGAGGCGCGTAATTATAATTATTCGTTTCAGTCGCATTTTCGTGGTCAATTGACGCCAGAGTGCGATTCGTAATACTTTGAGGAAGTTTCGTAGTGGAGGCAAAAATTATCGGAGCTTTCGTGGACGGCTAAAATACCCGAAATTGTCGCCCCGATCGCTGCGCTCACAAGCCCTTGAGGGGAATTTGGGGACGCCGCGCCCGCGCCGCGGCAATCTAACCTCGCTAACACGGGAAACATTCATTTTCAATCGAATCCGTTCAATGTTTTGAAAAAATTGAATACTTAGCCACTTTCTGCCATCGTGCTCGACGAATTCTCGAAGTTCCATGAAAATCGATCGTCCCGTTTCCCTGAATCTACGATTCTCGTTTCCCATACGGTCTCTAAACATTCAACATGGCGAGCACAAATTCCCCCGGATAAGCGACTGATTTAAGTCTCGATACATCGGCAAATGATTTGAATAATTTTCGCCATTCGTTTTCTTTCCGTTCTGGAATCAGCTGCGATTTTTTTGCATCAACTTCTGTTTCGATCGAAAAGCTCCGTTGCGCGAAATTGTATTGTCGCGAGCCTTCCACGACCGAAATATGCATAATTATCATCTAGGTGTAGAGATATACATCTGTTACAGTTAGAGAGCTTGTAGCTTGTATATTCTCGAATTGCGCTAGTCAAGTAGGTATATACATACCTATGTATTTTCATATCGGTACACACGCAGATGTAAAGTGATGAGCCAACAAGGTTTTTTGAAGAAGGTTTTTTTTTTCGTTCGCTCTTCTCACTCTGTCTCCTCTCCTTCTCTCTCTCTCTTCTCTCTTTATTTTCTTTCAGATTTTTTGTAGGTATATTCACTCACGCGTAGACGTATGGATGGGTGTACCTAATGTGGCCCAATGTATGAGGTGTTGTTTGAAATTTATCTTGACTCAATTAGCACCTCGCGCGTGTGGATACGATGTGTGAATCTTTATTTCTACTTTGCTCTCTATCCCTCCACATCTCTTCCTCTTTCTGATTAATTCCATACAGCCGTATATAATCCGTTCAGGTCGCATACACCTATACCTATGTATATCTCTCAGCTCGATCGCCTGAAAGTCTACAAGATCATCGGCTACCACATACTCCTCATGGGTATTTATTTCATCCAGAAAGAACGAGTTTTTTTTTCTACTTTCTTTTTCTTCTTCTTCTTCTCCTTCTTCCTGGCAGGTACTTTTGTTTAGATTGTATAAATTTTTGTGGCTGGAACGAACGAGAAAAAAAGACGAGAAGAGTAATGAAAGGAAATAAAAACACACTACTTTTATCAATATACCTGATGTTCAGATACATAGCCGCAACAGCGCGTCTCAAACGATAAAATCGTGATGCTGTTCATAAAATGATATCAAATTACTTCTTCGATTTATACAAATATGTATTATATGTATAAAATACTCTGTATATAGGTATACGTATGCACACCACATACATATATACGTATTATAATGCATATATGTACACACGTACGCATAAGAATTGAAAGATTTGTGTATCTGGCATATTTTTATCCGTTGCATAACCGTTGTGCATTATATATATACACACACACACGTATATCCTATTTCTCTGCCCACACGTTTTGAAAAACATCTCCGAGGTGGCTGATCCGACCAAACAACTAACTAACTATATTCTTTTCTCTTCTCTTCATTGTCTCGTACGAAACGAAAAAATGAACGGAAACTACGCGATACCTAAAATTCGAAAGTTCAATACAATCTGAGTATAGGTACATACGTGGAGAGAAAAGTTTTGTTAGATCGAAGGAAAAATCGCGTTGCACCGCGGTCGAACGAATTTTTTCGTTGAATGAAACGAAAAATTTGTACGATTCGAAAATGATTTGTCAATTGAAAAAAAGAAAGAAAGAAAGAAAGAAAGAAAGAAAGAAGAAAAAATTTTCATCTTCTTTTCTTTTTTTCTTCGTTAATACCGTTTGCGGTAAAATTCTTTACCCGAAACTCAAGTTGAGGCAATTTGAATGGATGTATGGGGTATAGCGGTTTATGGTGGCGGACAGACAAGAATCTTCAAGCTGGGCTATTACGAGATGCAGTATGCCTATATCCACCTATACCTAAAACTATAAAGAGATGCTAATGTTATTCGGCATTGAGATTCGGGAGAAAGAGCCAGAACGAGAGAAATGGACGAATTACAATAAAACAGAAATTGTTCAGAGTGGATTTTTGTTCGTTCGGTTTATTTTTTGGTTTTTTTTTCTTCATTTTTTCTCTTATCCTCATCTTCTTCTTCAGATCTAATCGCGGATAGGAAATATATCTAGAAAATTCTTCAAAATCTCTCCGTCTCACGTTGTATGTGCGTTTTTTTTTTTTGTTTTTTTCTCTGTGTGCTCGTGATACCGACGCACGGGAAGAGAGAGAATGCACTTTCCATAACTCTCTTCATCTGCGAACGTATACTATATGCATTAGAGGTGGTCCTTAGACAAATGGGGAGCCGAAAAAATGTCACGTTGCATCCCTTGAAATCGGATCCAAATATAGCAAAAAATAAAAAATGCCCTAATTTTTCTCGGATTTTTTCTTCTTCTTCCTTCCCTTCGCCTTTTCAGTTCGAGCGGGAATTTTCGAATGATTCAAAAATATGATCATTCAGTATGTATATCCATGAATGTTCAGTGAGATTCATCTGCTTCTCATTTTCCTTTCTCTTTCTCTCGCTTCTTTTCTTTTCTTTTCAGTCGACTTGTCGACCGATCACAAGAATCCTTGAACGCGAAACGGAGATGAAAAAACGTTCGTGAGGCGAATCGTCGTTGACTGTCGTAAAATTTGCCTCGATTCGCATGAAGAGACACTGCCGTAAAAATTTGAACCCGACGTATCGCCGATCTCATTTCGTATACTTTGATTAAAAACGGGGAGACGAAGGGGAGGTGATAAAAATCTGAAAAAATCGGGGCGTATTTTTTCTACCATCCGGAGCCGGATTCGACGGGATCCAAGATGAAATTTTTTTGCAGACCCGGTACAGGGAGACCAACCCTAATGTATAATTGTGTGGTATACATTAGAACGAGCCAGCATTCATACTTAACCTATGTTAGTTACATCGCGTGTCTAATTGTCGTTTATCTTTGATTGGTTACAGCTATACTTCAGAGGGCTTCGGTATCCAGAGGGCAATTAAGGATTCAGGGAGTCGCCACGTGCCTGTACCTATGCATGGATTCATGCGGACTTCTTTACGGATCGGTAAGATCGTCAAGTAGCCAATTAAAACGAAAACAAAGAAGAATTAAAAAAGTAGAATACGGTCCGACTGCTGGTCATTGCCGGATTTTCTTCTCCGTTTCTTCCCTTCCCGTTTATAAAGAGAGAGAGAGAGAGAGAGAGAAAAAAGAAAATGTTCGATTCGGAGTTTCATAAGACGAATGATAATTCGTAATCGTATTTCTCACCTTCTCAATTGGGATTCATGATTTGCAAATTTTCGTATTCGTAAAATTGTATCGGGATACTACAGGTACACAGTTTTTTTTTGTTTTGTTTTCTCTATCTCTGTAGATACGAGCTGAATCTTTCATTCTCAATGGAAAATAAGATGAAAATGAAAACGTGAATGAAAATGAGAATGAAATGGAATGGAATGGAATTCTGTGTTTCGCTCGTCATGTTCTTCTCTTGGTATACTTACGTACGCCATATATATACATGTATAACTACGGGGGCGCGCGTCTTGACCCTTTAATTATTTCATAGATAACGCATCGGCGTCGCGTCTTGTCGGCTCTGAGGAGGATTCGGTTATGGGTGCAGCTCCGTACATACCTGTAGCTATATCTACGGAAACAAAATACCGAAAATTTCCAATACGGTTGATTATCTTAAATACTTAATTTGTAAGCCAAAGTTGCGGGGCGAAGCTATTCGTTTCATTCGACACTTCAGAGGCGGGGTGGTGTTGTCTTTTTTTTCTTCTTCTTCTTCTTCTTCTTCCTCTTCCTCTCATTTTTTTTGTCTCTTCTTTCGAAGAGATTTGGAATCCGAACGAGAACCGTCAACCCTCCCTCTCTCCTCTCCTCTCCTCTCCTCCCCTGCCCCCCCCCCCCCCCCCCCCCCCCCAACGTGAAAAATGTAATACAAGATTCGAACGAAAAAATTGCATACGTATGTAGTATACAGGTATCTGTGTTCCACGGTGTTAGCCGCGTATCGAGACCCGACCAATAGATTAAGGGGATACTGTACCCTATTGCACAGTATCTCCGTTTCCTTAATTGCCGCGTCGAAACTAATTACAAGAGAAGAAAAACAGAAAAAAGGAGAATAAGAAAATTAGGAAGACAGAAGAATAAAGAAAGAGAGAAAGAAAGGAAGGCATTTCTGTATACGTACAACGCTGCGCGCTGTGTCCCCCGTGTGAGCTGCGAAACTTACCTTATACCTCACCTAACCCTCCCATATCAATAACGAATCTCGATTTAAATACCGTGAAACAATTAATATTAATTAGTCTCCTCGCGGTCGGTCGAGTCGCATCTGTGAGGGGAATTCGGATAAAGGTAGTCGCTGTCGGAAGACCTGAATAATCGAGACAATTAGGGCAAAAGAGAAAGAAAAAGAAAGAGGAAGGAAAACCGATGAAAATGGAAAAAGGATGAAGAAAGAAAAAAAAAAAAAAAAGAAACGGGTTTGAAATTCTTACCTATTGGAAGTTCCGAGCGTATTTTCAATTCTCATTTCACACTCATTTTTTCACCTCGTGATATCGGAATAGGTTATGTACGTACATACCTAGATACGTATCGTACGTACACGGGGAGAAAAGTTTCGTTCGCGTCGAAGAAAAGTTGCTCCGCGTCCCGCGGTCGAACAAACATTTTTGTCGTTGGATCACCGAAAGAAATGTGTTCCATTGAAAGGGGATTCGTTGATTCGAGGTGAAAATTCGTTCGAGTCTGAGAAATTTTGTCTTCAATTTTGCCCTTTGAAAATTTGTTCGACCGGTAAATTTTGTTCGATACGAGAAAATAATTATCCCGAGTGTACGTATGCGTGTACGATGGCGCGGTATTGGCACGGAATTCGAAGTGTCCTGCGGTTCAAAATTCATTTGCAAATTTTCATTTAATCCTGGTTTTCGTGATTTTTCTTCTTATTTTTCTTCCCACCTTTTCATCGATCAAAGATATTCGTACGATGTAATTGCTCGTCTCGCGGGGGTGAGATCTCGAAAAACGGGGGAAAAACGAAAAGTGAAAAAGAAGAAATAAAAAAAAAAAAAAAAAAAAAAAAACACTCTTCCGACCAAGTCCTGCGGTCGGCGGGAGTCTCGACGCCGCGCCGTATGGGACCCCGTAAGGATTCTCAACCCGCACTGTATATAGAGGATACCGGTTGACACTATGTCGTTCCAGGTTGTCTACGGGTTGTGGTTTTCAGTTTAATTGGCTGTCCAGCTATCGGTCTCTACCTCCCATAAATATACCCTGAGGGCGGCAGCTCCCACTACCATACCTAGTCGAAGATCTCTCGAAAACTCTTGAGATCTCACTTTCGAGAAGGTTTTTTTCACTTTTATTTACTCGTTTTTTTTCGTTCTTTTTTCCCTTTTTCTTTTTCTTCTTTCTCTCTATCTCTCTGTCGTTGCATCTCTTCTCTCTTTCACCTCCGCGGCACGTCACGATGCCGTTTCAACAACGACGACAGAAATAACAAGGAAAAAATTCGCTACCCGCGGGTACGAATTTTTTTCCAGTTTTTCTTCCGTTCGAATTTACGTCATAACTTGTATACGCACGCCTACATAGTGTACGTGGGTGTGTATATATATACGCCCAGAAAAATCATGTAAACGATATTTGACTATTTATTCCGTGTGTTTTTCTTTCTTTTTTTCTTCTGTTTTTTTTGGGGGGGGGGGGGGGGGGGCTTTTTTACATAATTTTTTTTCATTCCGAGGGTTAACGAAGTCGCAGGCCATACGAAAAGGAAAGAAATTTTCTCGGAGAACGCGAAGGAACCTGGTAGAAAAATAAAAAAAGGAGCGAACAAAAAAGATAAAAAGAAAGAAAGAATAAAGTGTTTGTAGCAAAGCCAAAGCGAGTGGTAACTTGAACCGTTGACACTAACACAAATATTATGATGCATGGATCGTGTGCGTTTAGCTTTCGGCCGTATACTAGCTCCTTAACTACGGTGGGCGGAATCGGAATGCCCCTAAATAATCCTGGCAAGGATTAGAAGAAGCAGAGACGTAGCCCTGACGACGAGGCTTAAGTTCAACCCTTTCTTTTTCCTTTCTTCTTTCTCTCGTTTCTTCGCTTTTCCTCTGTTTCATTCGGGTTCTCAATTGGGAAAAAGAAGGAAGGGAAAAGAAGAAGGAACGATAGGTGCCAACTATCATCTGTCTACCGTGCAAATAAAATTGTAAACAGATGATTGCTGGCACCGATTATCTCCCGAACGATTTTATTCTGCTAAATTTTACCATAAACCTCGCGGTATGTTATCAATCCCTTTGTGTTCGTATAGAGAGAGAGAGAAAGAGAGAGAGAGAGAGAGAGAGAGAGAGATTCCATCGAACCTCATCGATGTTTCGTAAGGGCAAAATACTCGGCCGTTTTCTGCCATAGCACTAAATGAATTTTCGAAAGTTTCGTCGAAATCGATCGCGTCGTTTGCGATAATTGAACATTCTCGTTTTCGAAACGTCTTCCGTACATTCAACATAGCGAGTCACGAATGCCACCTTGAGTATTTTGTCAATTCATAAATCGCTAGGTAGGTACTACATAGGTAGAGAAATGGCTCTTTTGCCTCCGTTTCATTTTATCATTTCACTGTACGATAAGAAATTATTGTTTTTCTTTTTGTCTTGGTTTTCTTCTTGTGGATTTCCTTGATCACTCAGATTGATGAAGAACCACTGGCGGGTAGGTGGGGGTGGGTAGATGGTACCCCGCAGATTTGGATCACAGTATACAGCGTCTTTATCGTCTCGCTTATATGGGATGAAAATAGTGATATCCAAGATACCGCGCGAGATAATGACAATTTTCGAAGAGAAAAAAAAGATGTCCTTCCCAAAAACTTAGTTCGATCACCCTGCACGTACATACCTAACCTGTACGAAGGCATCGTATATTGTATGTCATCGTACGTTATTCTATCGTTCGCGGTACGCGAGAAGATTTTCTAGTTTCCTTTCCCTTTCCCTTTCTCTTTCCATTTCTTCTTTTTTCCGCTCCTTTTTTCTTTTCTCGTTCGGTTTTATCGGTTACATAGTACCTCACGGTGTGTTTGATCCTCGTGCCATGGCTGTGTACGGACACACAGGCATTGGTATATATACATATATGTATACGCATATATAATACTTGTGAGTCTGCGCTAATGCGTCTACCATGTACATACAATATTCCTAAATCTATATAGCTATATAGCGAATGTCTTATATTTTTAGAATTTCATCTCCTTCAACTTGAGATACTTAATTTTCGAAGATTTTCAAAAACTCTCCCCTTCTCTCTTTCTTTCTCTTACTCGTTATTTGCGTTACGATTTTTAACCCGAAAGGAGAAGAAAGGAAAAAAAAAAGACTAAGAGAATTATTCTCATAATTTGTCGACGATGACGCCCGCCCAAGTCAGGTGCCGGTGACGATGACGAACTGACAAACTTTAAAACGAACGCCTTACCGAAATAGAATACGTCAAAGCGTCGGAGATCTGTGTCAGGATAATTTTGTGCTTTCCAATCTTTTTTTACTTCCAACTATTCTTTCAGTTTTCCCATTTTTTTTTCCTCCTTTCTCATATCTTTCCTCGTTCCTTCCTCTTTTTCATACGTTTTCCTTCGCGTCTGTTATTAGTCTCCGCTGCAGATTCTTCTTTCTGTCTGTCTGTCTGTCCGCTTCGACGTCGAGAACGTGAACTTTAACAAAGATTATCGGCGAGGCTGAAAAAATGTGATCAACGAACGAAAACCTCGATTCTCATATCTCTCCGTATACATGTACCTATATATATGAAAATTTGTGGTAAATTTGATCTGCCGGGAAATGAAAATTACATACTATACACCGAACAATTATCCAGCTGCGCGTAATTGGTGAAAAATCACTCGTCGTCAGTTAAATCAATGTCGATCGGATACTAGAAAAAGTAAAAAAATCTCAAATCGCTGTTCTTGTTTTTCACTTTTATACCTATGTAATACAGTGTATGTATGTACGATGATTTATCTAGCCGGTATAATTGTCGCTATTTCAAGAGTCGGATGGTTTAGTTAAAGAACCACAAGCGGGGCGGGGGATGGGGATGGGGATGGGGATGGGGAAGGGGAACTATTGGCACGACTTTGCATTCTCAAATCGTAATTAACTAGGACAATCGTTCTTATTCGATTATTATACGGCGATGATCAATCGACCGTAATACCCAGCGCTCGTCTATACTCTTACATCTCGCTGCGTATACTGTATAGGTATTATGCGTCGTAAAAATCGGTATACACAAATTATATTGTCCTCGAAGGATTTGTCATTCGCTGTTCACACCGCTGGAACACTTGCGCGGAATAGAAACGCAGCATCAATGGTCACGGGTTGTCATCCTTCCGAAGGTCAAGGACTTTCGAGCGTCTGGTCTCCAGCGAAGGGATCAGAGCGATGGCGAAAATTTTGATAGGCGAAAAAATAGGCGCGACAAAGATCGGGAACTGCGGTGAAGCGATTGCGTCACATTTTAGAGGTATATATATGCGAATCGGAATCGCGGTGGTAGATTTTCCCTCACCTAACCAATTTTCGTCGGAGTTTTATGAAAACGTTCGTACTTCCGCTGGGAAGCTCGATCTGGTTAGTCGTGAGCATATTTTTTGCTGACATGTTGCTGACAACTCGTAATACTTCGAGAAAGGTTCGTACTCGAGCTAGAAATGATCAGATCTTTCGTGGAGACGTGATCCCCGTTATCACTTCGGAAATGGAATTCGTTGCTGAACCTATACCAAACAACCGATCGGAATGAAACTTTGGGGAGTGGATGCGGTATTTCGGCAAGAAGTCGCTGAGTATTTTGTTCCTACGAAATATTGAATCTTTTATCGATAATTAAAATTTTTCCAATCTAACCTAGAAACGAACCTAACCTAGCTTTCAGAGAATCCCGAAGAACTTTGAATTCTCTTGGAATTTCAGCAAAATGAAATATTCAGCCACTTTCTGCCAAAATTCTGCATCTAATCTTTGATGCTTCGTTTTGATCGGTTGTGTGGTGTAGGAGTGGCGACGAATCGCGTTTCCGAAGTGATAACAATGCTTCTAAGAATGAGTAACAATCCGTCTTTATGTCTGGCGAATATGTCTTTAATAGCACCTTAAACAGAACTGGTTCGTTGAAAATTTCTCTCTTTCTCATCTTTCTTTACTTCTCGATTCCTTCTCCATTTGTTGTCTTCGAGTCCTCGGAGCAAGGTCTCACGTGGTGGATACGAAATCGGCAAATTATCGGCGTGAAATCAGGATTCTGTTACACATATAACCTGCTGCACCCGGCTAATTTCGAGCGTAACAAAAGTAGCTGGATACACAAACCACATTCAATATCGGACGACAAAGACGCGTTATGCTGTACCTACCATCCGCAGCTCCGGCGCAGATAAAGCTTTATGTAGGCAGCAGGCAGCAGGCAGACACGCATTACGAATATGAATATATAGGTACTACCTGTCGGTCGATATTAAAAGCCAAAATTTGAGGGGGAAACGAAATCGCAAAACCAAAAATGAAAAAAAAAATAAAAATAAAAAATAAGAAAGAGAAAAAGACAGTTGAAACGCACAACTTGCGCTAATGAAGCCGCTGATCTGCTGCAGTAGGTATAGCTATATAATTCGGTACTTTCTACACGTGCGGCGTACGTACTCGCGTTACGGCTGTAGCATGGTGCAACCAGGGTAGTACATATACTATACCTATATAGCGTAACTGGGTTGACTTTGACCCCGTGTGAACCGTCCGTCGTCGGTCGATCGAGAATGAATGGGTGACAACGCAACGTAATACGAGAATTGATGTGCGTGTGCATCGGACCCCGGGCCGCATGCTTACACGCGTATATACACATTCATATGCATATAGCGCTAGTATATGATAGTATAGTGAAACATATTCATGCGTATGCGTATGTATATCGGTTCGAACGCAGGAAGGCGTTCATTAGAGAATTATGTATTCCATTTTATCGTTCCTGCTGCATGCGCCGCGCCGCGCCGCGCCGCGGCGGGTATAACGCGTATGTCACGTCATCACTTCACGATATCGCGAGGGTCTCTATTTATACCGCCCACGCGGCACCGCACCGCGTCCATCAGTCTATTTCATTTATATGGATTCTTTAATCTCAATTTCCACTCTCTCGAGAGGTGAGAGTCTCGAGGTTCTTCGATTACCTTTTCTCTTGAATTCTTCCACTTTCGTTATCCGATTTTCTTATTCTTCGCGTCGATCGGTCCGACGACGTTTGTGGCCGGAAATCGCGGAGATACGCATTTCTGTAAGACAATGTTTAACGGAACGTCGAGGATTTTTGAACTTCAACTATTTTCGGGAAACAAACCGATATCGCGAAATTATAATAGCAGTGATTTTGTTTTTTTCCCATAAAAACAAACATTTCGGACGTAAATTGTTTCAGCTATAATTCTAGATCTTTCCCTATTCTTCATTGTTAGTTCGTATAGAGACTTAATCATCCTCGTCGTGTTTGAATGTTGCTTAGACTGCTACAGACACGAAGAATTTTACAGAAACACGAGGCGTTCGTTCTATTTCTTTCTTTTTTTCTTCTTGTTTCTTCTTTCGTCTTATTTTTTTTTTTCTTCTTTTTTACCTCAAATTTTACGTATACCTCTATTTTATGTCGTAAATTCTTCGAATGTCAAAACAGTCGGTGGTTTGTTATTTCAATGGAACGAGCTAAACTAACGCTTTCTTCTTCTCCATTTTTTCTCTCTGCCACCGCGCATATTCGAATCGCATCGAATCACTCGAATCACATAGTGTATGGTACTCCTATACACAAGATTGATTACAGACTAAATTCATGCGAGATTTCGCAGGATTTTTTCGTACACAGCTCGATCTTGCATCGCCGCGTTCGCCAGGGTCATTCTATGCGTGGCGATAGATGCGCTTTGCTTTAAATTTACAAACTCCTCCGTATTCGAGAGGCTCCAGGATCGGGAGGACCCGGGACTCATCTTCAATGTGATGTTTCTAAAAAATGGAGAAATAATGGAAAATTGATCGTTGAAACGAAAATATATACATGCAGACGAAAAAATTCATCGTGTAGACTGTTATAGTGTAAAAGATCGTGAAGAATGAGTTAGTGAAACGCGCGTCGCTCTTTGACTACTCCGCTCGCTCGTTAGAAGTCCGAAACGACGTATACCTAAGATAAATCTACGGATCTTGAGATCGGACTTGGATAGGCTTTGAACAACGTTATAATGGGACAAGTTTTATTGGCGCCTCTATGTAGGTAGTATCTACTTATAACGAAATGATTAACCGACGTAGCGTCTGTCTTCTATAGGTGCAGTAGGATAGGGTAGGTATATATATATTATAGGAACGCAGCTCCTCCGAAATGTAGGTCAAGATCCGCGCTAACTTATTCGCCATTCGCGATTGATACAATTTTGTATGTAAGGAAAATTTGTGATATAATTTTGTCTAGTTTTTTTCATAACTTGTTTTATATTTTGTGAAAGAAGACGCGATAATTCGAAACCGGGGTTACGATTATTGAAGAAACTTTCCTACTCGTTACTCGATGTGTGTGCGGTTCATCGTATTAATTAGCCTTTAAACGATTATTCGAAAATCACGATCGTTCGGATCCCATGCGATGCGGAGAGGAAGAGGGATAGAGAAGGAACGAGGCGTCGCCAATTACTCGAGAACGCGAGCTTAATCTCTGTGCCATGCCGCCTCCCACTGCGTCGATTCAACGAAATCGCGTGAGCATTGAAAATGCTATAACCAACTTGCCATAAACTTATGTTTGAAAGAATCCTCTCTTACCTCTTATAAGAGATTATCTTCGCAAGTATTACTCCTCCAGTATACTATAGTATAGTATATTCCTTGCTACTGGTATGTGGAAAAACAAGAAATCCCGAGTATCGACAACATTTCGGGTGGGCGTCGAAATTCCGGAAAACCAAAGATCGCACGGGCCGAGATTCCGGGAGACGAATTTTCGGGAGTACAGAATGTCGAAAGGCCATAATAACGGAAGGCTGTCAAGTAGAAACAACTGATTCAGAACACAGAAACATAGAAACAAGTATATACCGAAAATTATCCCTCAGAACGGGCGAGACTACGAGCGGTGAAGTATCCGATTGGTCGAGATATCGAACGCTTGAAAAGTCCTCTGTTCACAATTCGGAATCGTGCTTATTGCGAAAGTTAATGAATCCGAACGGAGAGACCAAAAACTCGTAAAGTCAGAATTCCGAGACCCGATGGAAGAGAAGGACCAAGGGAGCGCGAACTCGGGAGACATTAGGCAAACATTCATTGATTCGTACTGAGAAAATCATCGATTAATTGTCATTTTTTTCGAAATCTGGTCTTTCGACATTTTGCTTATCAAGTTTTGCCGTTTCCGAACCTCCATTCTCGATCTTGTTTTCTCAGGTTCATTGGCTGATAGCGACGTTAGCCGCTCTGAATTTTCAGTCTCGAGAATATTAATCATCGAAATTTTGCCGATCTACGATTAGCGTTCGTTCGGAATGTAAACTAAGTTGAAATACGTTTACGGATAAAAGCGCGTTCGGGTGAATAGCCTTCCGATTAAACAGTCATCCAATTGAGTAATAATTGAGAAATTCGGTATACTTGATCGCTGTCGCTACTACAGAATTCGTGTCTTTGGAATTCGGAATTTCGGCCCCGCCACCTGAAATGTCAATCCCCCCCCGCCCAGAACGAAAACCAGAATATAGTTTCAAATTAATGAAATTTCTTTGTGTTTCTCTTTTTCTGTTTTTCTTTCTTCTTTTTTTTTTCCTTCGAAATCTAGAGGGAATACACGGAGGATTGCGTTTTCAACGAGACTCTGGAGCAGCACAATTACAATACGTATAGCTCGGCGCATTGGTCAACACCACGGAAGACTTTATACCTTGGATTGAGCGGTCGAGGTCAACCACGAAGAGTTCAAGCCAAGGGTCACAATCTAGGACGTTTATCAGCTTACGCCAGAGTGCTGACACAAGTCGTAGCGCAAGATCGTGTGGAAGGTTTACACAGGCGGATGATGGGAGCCAGACACAATGTTAGACACCATCACGGTAGTAGTCAGCAGACAATATGCCCGGCACCGACGCCGCAGGAAAAAGATGGTAGGGATAAATTCAGGTGTAGAAAACGTAAGAAACGAAAGAAGAAAAGACGGAAGTGTAGACCCGGCGAAGTTCCTGGCGCGCAATGCGATGTCAGAGAAATATCAAACGCCGGTATCCATCACGGAGAAACGCAGTCGAAACGATCTTGCGAGGGCGCTGCCGTGGACGAGGCTTGTCGAAGAGAGGCTCTCGATACATCGGCTAAAAAACGTAAATCACGGGTAGAAGACGAGGAGACAATTTTACTCCGGGAAAAGGGGGGAGCGGCAGGAGGAGTGGCAGGGGGAGGGGGAGGAGACGGAGACGCGGAAGGAGACCCCGACGATGTTCAAGACGAGGAAATTATCGCCGAGGGAAAATCTAGACGATCCAACGATCGGGAGAGCGGATCGAGAAACAATAATAAAAAGGTGAAGAAATCGCCTTCTTCGATAACGGGTAAAAAATCCGGTGGTCCCGGCAAAAGGAACAAGAAGATCAACGGAAAAAATGATAAAAATTCAGGGAAAAATAACAAGAGAAAAGGTAATCATCAGTCCGCCGGAAGATTCGTTAGGACTACTTACCGTCTTTCTTTGTCGCCACCACCGACTACGACGCCGATTTCAAGGTTCTCCGAGCCCACGACTAAAGAAACAACTACAGTTAGTGAAGAATCTGGTAATTCGGAGGCTTCAAGTTCTCATTTAATTTTGAACGATGATGCAGATATTCCAAAATCCTCACCGTCGTCGTCATCATCTTCTTCTTCTTCTTCTTCTTCTTCTTCGGCTGTATCGGCCGTATCCGCACTCGCCGCGACCAGTTTAGCGTCGACTTTAACACTAACAGCCGTTGCCGGCGGTGAACTTCTTTCTCGTCATCTCACTACCGTCACTACACCCAAAGATACTAAAACTCAAAATATTCTGGACCTCGACGAGTTTTTCGATGACAAGGACCTCGATCCCGATCCTGACGACGACGACGAGGAGGAACGCGCTGACGACGACGAGGATGATATTATTAGGGATAGGACTAAAAACGATTTCAACAATTTTCCTGCAACCAGAAATCGGGCTGCCCAACGGAGACTGGCGATGTGAGAAAGACTCAAAGAATGATATTCCCTTTTTCTTTATTTTCTACGATAGTTAGGCTATGAAATTTTCAATTCATCAAATTCACTTTTCTTTCATCACATTTTCTCTTCTCCTTCTTTCCGTTCTCCATACCTGTGCATACTCTGTATGGATCTGTGTTCAAAATTACGAATCATTCAATATTATAATGATATCCGCATGATCGTAATTCGTACGATCACTGATACATGCGCACACGTACAGACGGAGTATTTCTCGACTGCTGTGTATATTTATATTTATATATATATATATATATATATATATTCAGACGCGTTCCTCTTCCTCCCTTGCCCCTCGTGATCATGTACAGGTATCAAAGTGACGGAATATATAATTTTGTGAAAAAACAAACTAAAAGAAATTGAGCAAGACAACAGAAGAGAAAAAAAATAAATAAAAATTTGAAATTACAAATTGACGAACAGGCCGAATATTACGATGAAAATAATTTGATATATTTATAATGATTGTGTAGATTAGATTATGCCTATGTTATGTATAGTTATAATAGGAGAACAGTCGTGTGCATGTGTATACGAGAATTTAGAAACGGAGAAAAGTGCGCTTTGCTGAAGATATCTGTAAGAAGGTATTACATAGGTATATAATATGCGAGACAATATAATGCCAAAATGAATCTATAATATATATAGTGATACAATCATTCTCATTCATCAAATAGGAGACAGTTTCATTGAATTAATGAATTATGAATTGCAGCACGGCACATAAGCACGTATGTACATACATATACCTACATATACATGTATATACATATATATGTTATACATAGAATTACACGAATGTTTTTTATGCATGTATACTAGATATAATAAGGTACATATATATATATAATATATGTATATATTGGTATAAGATGCAGACAATAAATAAAATGAATGAAGCAAATTATCGAATGAATGAATAAATGAACAAACGAACTTGACGATCGAATTATTTATTATAGTTGAATGAATTTATTAATCAACTGATCAATCAATTCACTCATTCGTTCGTTCATTCATTAATTCATTAATTCATTAATTCATTCATTCATTCGTTTATCGCACTTGTGCTTCAAAGTTTCAAACACGAACATTCATATTCATTGATGATCGCCATATATGGAGAAGAACTGTAACGATAGTAATAATGATAATAATAATGATAATATCGATAACAATAATTGTAATCGTAATTCGTAATTGTAATTCATCTAGCTGTACGGATATGTATGTGATAGGAAATAAAATGAAATCGATTTTAATGATTGAATATGTATCATGTATGTAACTATACTATTTACACCGGTATTGTAATTTATTATACTGTATGTGTACTACATTTAATAACGGTATACCTACATACTATATAAAACACACTTCACTGCCTGTTATTTATTTATCTATATAATATATAGTATGTAATAAGAAGATATAGTACACTGTACATTATACAATATGAAATGAAAAAAGAAAACGAATAAAAGAAATTGAATGAAATGAAATGAAATGAAATGAAATGAAATGAAATGAAATGAAATGAAATGAAATGAAATGAAATGAAATGAAATGAAATTGAATTGCATTGAATTTAGATGAATAAATAATAATCAGCGCTCTTTGGTAATGTATCGAATAGCTGATAACGTACTATATATAATATGTATAATCCCTCCAATTCATTCGCTATTATTTCTCGTCCGTGGCTACTTTTACTCTCTTGTTTTCTTACACCCCGTTTTTTTTCGTTCCTAATTTTTGCGTCAAATTTGTGTAATGATCGAGGAAGAAACGAGAAATTCATCGTTTAGTATATACCTACTACTATATACCTATAGAATAGAAAAAGACATATACGTGTATGTAATATATATATATATATATATATATATATATATACAATATATATATACCTATATACATATATATATATATATATATATATTATATGTATATCAGAATCAAGTATTTCCATTAGTTTGTAGTTTTCGGAAAATAAAGACAAAAGTAGTGTTATACCTATATATATATGCAAACACACCTGGTATATATTTGCAATTTAATTTTTGGCAATTGAAATTATTTTGATTACTATAGGTACTGTTGTTTTCTACCCTCCGCGCTCACACCTACAAGTATTAAGTCTTTCTTCTCAATTCTTTCTATTCCTCATCGCCTTCCTCCGTCTTCTCCATCTTTCTCGCCTTTCTCGTCTCTCGCGCGACGTATATACGTTTATAGTACCTAAGTAGATATATGTATTATATCCAACAGAGCGATATTCGTAGGTATATTATTATCGTTATCATTATTATTATCATTATTATCATGTATCTCGATCGATTGACCATTTATAAGATATATATATTCTAATTTATATATAAGTAGGTATGTAATTATTAATATTAATATTACGAGTACGCTGCGGAGTGTAATAATAGACGAAAATGAAAATTGATCGTCAACGCAGCTGCAATGACGATGACGAACATGGCAACGGTCGACTTGCGGAGAGTTACAGCTTTCGGGAGGAAAAAACGAAGAACAAACAAACAAACAAACATAAAAAAATATGAAAGAAAAATGAAAACCGTCGCTGCCGATATGCATACTATTACAGTGTATATGTATATACTATATACTATATACGTATAACAGTATGTATACATCCTACCTACGTACCGCATATATAGATCACCGCCATAATAATTTTTAACCGTTTTAAAAGAGTAAGCGAAGGAGAAGAAGAAATAATTCTACAATAAATAGAGAAGAATTATTATTAAAGAAACTTGAAAAATGATGATAATACATAAAAAAAAAAAAAAAAAAACCAAACGGTTCAATTGTAAATCAATTTATTCACAATACACATTTTCCTAATCATCATACAATTTTCCTTGTTCGCGTCCCTCTGTAAATACTCCATCTATTATATGGTGAAATTATTTATTTATAATAACTATAGCAAAAATCGTCGACGTTTCTTTTTCCATTCTCTATTCGCTATTCAGTGGTCGAGTTGAACAATTGGATTTTGTTCCGCCGTAACTACGTGAGAAAATGGATTATTACGTTGCACTAATTAAACGCACGAGCCATATTATTTTGAAACTTCATTTCAATTCTTTCACTTTTCACCGTTAGTAATATGTGATACGTAATATATTATGATATAATATACCTATAGGAGTAGATCTAGGCACGTATAGATATAATAAATTTATTACAACTGTCTCATTTTATTTTGCCCTAGTCGAATTTTACAAGAGGCCCCGCAATCATCAGGCAGATTTGATCTCCCGTGGGGTGACACCCGCTCATGGTGGTCCAGATGTCTCTGTCTTTAAATATCTACTATTCGATACTCGATCGTCACTGCGGGATCCGATCGACGGCTTTTTTTTTTTCTTTCTTTTTCTTCTTTTTTCTTTTTTTTTTCTTTTTGTTCTCGTGTTTCTTCGTTCCTCACTCTTTTCCTCGAGTCTAGGATCCCTCGGGACAAACTGCGGGAGGAACGTTATTATAGGTATATATATATATATATATATATATAACCTCCGAGCACATATTACCCTCTCATTGAATTGTTTGTTTATTTAACAGATTTTTCAAGTACGAGTATGGTGTACCTACATTATATCATGCCTATGATAATAAATTCTTTCACGATGTATAATGTAAACTGAGAAGAGGACGTGATAAATATGAGAATGCGCTACCTACATACTGGAGAATTCAATTAAGGTAAGAGATGTCAAAATCAATTAACTAACGATAATATTCAATAATGTATTTATAACGATTGAAAATATTCAATCATAACTCAGTTCGATAAAATAGTTCTCCTCGTAAAATATACATATTTATGTAGGAATGTGTACCAAATTTTTTTTGCTTACGATTTACTTCACTCTCTCGTTCGTCGATTGCGATAATAATTAGTTTATATAATACAATCTATGTAGATATATAGGCGTATGCTTGTATATATACATATTTGAAACGACGATGCGACTCAACTGGCTCCTTCTGCTTCAATCGTCATCAAATTGTATAATTGCGTTTGTTTAATTCATACGAAAAGAGATGGCGACGATGTGTGTACGAATGTACTTACATACGATGATCCTAAAACTAGAGATCGTGTATGGTACAATGCCCCATCGTATATAGGTGAATGTACATACATATATTGTCGTTATCATTCGTTGCATATACTTTACACACTTCGGGTACGTTTGCGACAAGAAACTCGTGCACGGAGCTGCAGTGTAGTAGGTACGTAACATATTATGCTTTGCCATATCACATTTGGTACTGGTATATCGTAGTGTGTAGTTGGTGCGTTAACGTTAACGTTATCATATCATTTTACTATACTGTATCGCGATAAAAACAGAGTTTCGTATACAGATTGTACACGCGCTTCGGCTGGCGATCAATTGAGTAATTTGATTGAAGCTTCTGTTGTTCAGGGCTTCTTTTTTTCTCTAATTTCACTCTATTCCTCTTTCTCATTACGATTGTTTATGAAAGACAAAACTGCAGTTCCGTTTAACTCAGAGAAATTCCAGTCATGGACAATATCTGATGTTATAGTTTTAATCTTCATGCATTATATACGTAACCCGTAACCGCGGTTTCATCCGCGTCATTCATCAGTCATATTTCATACGAAGTACGTTAAGTACCTACGTCGATTGTTTCGTTTATTCATTTATCTATTTATTTCCATTTCCATTTTCATTCGGTAGATTGAATAGGTAATATACTACAGTATAGAATATCACCTCGCATACATCTAACTGTGCGCGGCTAACTAGCGGCAAATAGAAAAGGCATTGACCTGCAGGGATAAATGCTACTATGTACTTACTACCACGAGTAGTAGGAGGTATATAGACATGTGGCAATTCATTGTCATTGAAATATTAATTTTATATAAACTGTTGTTCGTACAGTGCAGTACACTACCTATTCTCGCTCTTGAAATGATAAATTATTTGTATTTTAACGCCTGCGATACGAAACTATATATTCTCAGCCATGCAATATCCAAGATCAATAACTGACCTCGTCCAATTATTACAATAATTCAACGATCAAGATTATAGTTTAGCTCAAGGTAGAGCTATACCGCGTGTATGTAGATGCAACTGAGAAATTTATTTTCAATTAATATTCGTAATAACATTTCTACGTACATTTATAACAGATTTATACCTATAATATACTGATCCAGTTTTCCTGATTCCATAATCATTCCGAACGAACGTGGAGGAAAAAATTAATCATAGAGCAAAAAAACGTCGAGAAGGAAGATCTTTATAATATGTCCCTGATGCACAAAGACCTAGTAAGAATAGTATGCGTATATTGTATATACATAGGTTCCATTAATTTCACTCTTACTCTCTGCGTAGGGGTGTACTTTTCGTTGTGACAGTTACTGAAATAAAACAAAATGAAAAAGAGACGAGAAGAGTAGAGAAGAGAAAAAACTCAAGTTAGCCAACGATTCGTCGTCTGTTTATAATTGTATCAATATCAATGCTCGCCTCAAGCCGCAGATATGCGAAGTTCGAGTAGCATGGTACGATGAAATCAAAATTATACGGTTCGTAAGAAATTTCAAATTCAATTATACCAAAGACGCTGAAGTTTCGAAATTCGTGATATCCACAAGTTCCTACCCTCCTCGTATATCTATTCAATTTCTTCGTATACATCGAGCAAGAATAATGACATAATCGGGGCATGTGGTGTAGGTAAAAACTGTGCATTTTTTCATGATTTTTCGAACCAGGAATCTGGACCAGGAATCAGCCGCAATGCGGGTCGTCGTGCGCGACAGCTTGCACATCAGACATGTAGATGTGACGGGAACAAAAGATATGATTCAGAATTATTATCGAATGAGTATATAGGTAGACATACACACATATATGGTACCTTATACCTACGTAAGTATGTATACTATAGCGAGGGAGATCTAGAAATATGATACGGCTGGAGAGAAGCCTCCCATGCCGCATTTTCTCTGAGCTTATACATCTTTGAACAACATATGCACAACGATCTTGCGAGCCTGTGCCGCCGCGTTACGCACATAGTATTAATTTTCTATGATCTATCTTTCTACTATTTCTCCGACCCTAATTGAACCCTCGAATATTACAGCCCCGCGGGAGAAACTGTTCTAGCATGTATATTAGGAAGAAGGTATAGCTGCAGCTGCAGCAAAATGTCAAAATGCAGATTAAAGAAAGTCAAACGAAATAATCTCTGATAATTTTTTCTCTTCTCGTTGATATATATTTAGGTATGCATACGCGCATACGTCCGCGTTACGCACAGCTACTTTCCCACGAGCTGTGCGACGTCATATCCCTTTTCCCTATGGATTAGAAACTGAATCTGACCGAAGAATCATCGTCGTATGAATCTTATACGCGCGCATGTCTGGCCCGGGAGTAGAGGGGCGCGAAATCTAGTCGCATCTGGTTATGGTTACCACCGTTTTTTAATTTGTTTATTTCAATTTCAAACGATTTTGTTACATAACTAGGTATCCGAGTATGTTCGAATGTACGACATACATCACGTATATGTATGTATGTATGATATGCGGTTGTCTATATATGCTATATAGATATAGGAGTCCAAGCTTATAGTATAGGCTAGAGACTGATTGTGAAAGCCGCCCGTAGCAGCGGACTGCAATTGGGCTTGTACATTATATACGATCTCAGCCGCCTCACCCTTGAATTCAAACTCAAAACTTACACGTTGAATTTCTGTTAACAGGGGTAACCTTATACCGGTGTACATATCACAAGCGTGAATTCAAAGATTTATTCAGTATTGTATTCAGATGAGACAGCAAACTCGGCGCGGCGGTGCAGCAGAGCGGAGGAGAAGTCTCCTCTCTAGTTTTGAGATGAAGCCGTTGATATAGGTCAACAATTCTCGGGAATGCTCGATTATTTTCCATCCTTTTTCTCTTTTCTCTTTGTCTTAGCTTTCTTTTACTTTTCTTTATAGTATATTATACATATTCAGCAAACTACTATACCCTCGTTTGTATTATACAGCTACGATAATACTATATCAGAATTCGGTATGTTTGATCCTTTCTAACGAACGATTTTTTTCTTTTTCTTCTTCCCTCGTTCCCCCTTTTTCCTGTTTTGTTTCGCTTCGTGTCTTCTTTTCTTTTCTTCCAAATATCCACACTACCTCATTCGATTGATTTAGCCGCGTATGTGTATACAATACGAATGCAATGTAGGGATAAGAGAAAACCGAAGGGATGAGGGTGAGAAAAAATGCGTCGTATATATATGTATATTATAGCATAGCAGTAGTAGTTTATCACATAGATACACATTGCGTAAGTACCTATCTATTTAAAAACACATTTTACGAACCATGGTATGTAGGTACATACTTAGCTACATAGTATGAAGATTAGCCTATATAATATGAAGCATAAAGTGTCCAAGAGTCATAAAAATTATAAGTGCCTTCCACTCACGCCCCCAGCTATATATGTGTATGAAAATGTATGCTTAAATATATATTTACGCAGACGATACGATACGTCATGCACGGCGTCGAATTGCCACAAATTTATTTTACTACCTATAGCTAATATAATATAATATAATAATTGCTTTGTGCAGTAACTTCTGCCGCGGGCATTACATCGAGCCATCGATATTATAAACATCCATGCGGCCTAAATAGAACCCCGACCAACGTAAGTAGGTTTATAATTTGAATACAGTTTCAGATACCAGACTCGGAATTCGGTCTAGAAAAACGTGCGAGGGGGGTTTTTCTGGGTATTCGGTATAAGTGAAATCATCTTATGTCAGACAAATGAGCATACTGAATCACTTCGTTTTCAGTTTGTACGGACTCTAAATGCTCCGATACAGCGTTGAAAAGATGCAGTAGCCATAGACAAGTGATTTAACATGGTCGAGTAAATATGTATAATTGATCCACTAAATTTAGGATGAATAGAAAATTGTTAGTCTGTATATTAAACGCGAGAGTTCCGGCATATCGAACTCTCACCAAATTCTTCCCTTTCTCGCTTTCCCTCTTTCTCGATATTGTGGTATATTTATAGATTCTGGAAACTACCTGAGGAAAGTTTATTTTTTCTCTGGCTCTCTCTCTCTCTCTCTCTCTCTATATATATATATATATATATATATCTGTCGACTATTTTAAACGATCGCATCGGCGAAGAGGAGTTTGACCGTTGGTTTGACACGGTCCGCATGCGCGCGCGTGCGCGCGCTCAATTTATTTCCTACTGACCGACCTGACTGGTGAGAATCAGTGACGTCAGAAAGATGGCGGCCCTCGCTAGTCTGTCAAAACGTTCGGCCGTGTTTTCCTCAAGTTTCCGTCGTGTTTCACGCGATTATAATTCGTGGAATAATCGTAGTGGATTAAATAAATATAAAACAAGTGTCGGATGGGCTGTTGGTGGTTTCGTTGCCGTTTATCTAGCCAAAAAGTATTCTCAACTGAACACCGTTCACGCATTCAAGCTGAGAAAGGTACTGTGCTATTATCTGATCCAATAACATCTCACTTGTGTATCCCCATATCTTGTATTTTTTCCCGTATGTTTTTGTCTGCCGATTCTATTCCCCGATGTTTTCAACGTTTTGAATAATTATTATCAAAAATACGCCACGAATTTCAATCTGCAGTATACATATTATCTTATCGCAATGTGCTTCCGGCTTCTGCGGCTAGTCGGCCATGTTTTTTCAACGGGGTTTACACTCTCTACATCTTCTGTCAGAATTATGTGCAATTTTGTATTTTTCATTTCAAACTTGAGCTTCGTTACTTCGCGAGAGCGAACTATGATTCAACAAGGTATTCCTAAGTAGCGACAGTAATATAACAAACGACCTATTTTTCTTCTCGTTTTTGTTTTCTTCTTCTTTGCCCTACAGTTATAGCCTTTACATGTGCGTATGCATGCATATGTAAACGAGTATGCCGAGCATGCATACCATACATCACTACTTACTCACGATTCGTACCGCATACATTTGTTTGTTTGTTTGCTTATTCGTTCGTCACGAACCGCCGCGGGTGCCAAGTATCGATGTAAACAATATAATCTCTCCATTCTATCTCCTGCTTTTTCTAAGTTTACAATCGCACAAACAAACAAAGTATATAATCTGAAATGAAATATAATAAAACTGGAGAGTACAGAGATTCAAAAAACATTCGGAATTTCAGCGTATGATGGTTACATTATATCTACGAGAACTGGCGGAGGAAATAGAGATTTGAATTTCGTTTGTCGATATCTATGGCGTAAGGAGCTACGTGCATCTGCTGCCTTTTAATCCGGTAATAATTCTCCGCGAATCGAGAGCCGCGATATGTAATTGGAGTAGGAAAAAGGTCTGTGCGCGTGTTGCTGTAGTATATTATACGTATCTACTACTTGTAGTCGGGATACGGAAACAGGTCCAATGCGTTCCAGTGAGTGGTCGGAGAAGAAGAGGCCGTTAAGTCGTTGTAAACAATAATGTAAACAAGGTAAAAACATGTCCACTTAGGGGGGAAAATGAATGAAAACGAGTAGTCGAGGGTCATACGCTGTTACGTGACATTATGTCATACATCGGTTATAGCTGCAGTGAAGTACAAATGCCACAGAAGAGAGCGAGAGCCTTCATATATTTTCCAGCTCTTTGAAAACCCCGAAAAACCTCAGGCACTCCGCTCCGTGTTATGTCTGCTCGTGGTTTTTTTATCGTAACAAACAACCAACCAACCAACGGGGTTTCAATTCTAACTTGTTTCTCGCTTCTCCTCTCTCATTCCTCAGCCTCCTCCTCCTTCGCTTCTTCCCTCTTCATCTTTGTCGTCGAATAGAATCTCTCATATATAGATTTATACGCACTACAACCCCCTAGTGGCAAATGGAGGGTTGAAAAGACCCGGGGATGCCATTAATTACGGGTTTTATCTGTATTTAATAAAACACTGATGCCGGATAGTTAGAATCGCCTCAACTCTCAACTCCGAACTCACAAAGATTTAGAGATGCTTTCGTCGCGGTGTTGTTCTTTCTTTATGGGTTCTCTCTTTCGTTCTGAAATACGAGATTATCGGTGTTTCTTTTTCATTTCTTTCCATTTTCTTTATTTCGTCTGTAGATAGGGTGGGCCTCGGAATTACGAATTTCAAAGATACGAATTCTAAAGTGGCGAACGAAAGATCATGAAAGCGAAACTTTCATTTCCCATGCACGCGCTACTAAATGGAATGACTGTTTAATCGGAAGGCTATTCACCCGAACGCGCTTTTATCCGAGAATGTATTTTCACATAGTTCCCATTCCGAACCAGCGAAACGCAGATTGACAAAATTTGGAAATTTAATACTTTTGAAATGAAAATTTAGAGCAGTTAACGTTTCTATCAGCCAACTAACCGAGAAAAACAAGATCGAAAATGAAGGTTGAGGAACGGCGAAACTTGATAAGCAAAATGTCGAAAGATCAAAATTCGAAAAAAATGACGAATAATCGATGATTTTCTCAGTACGAAACAATGAATGTTTATCCAATGTCTCCTCTGTTTGCACTTCCTTGGTCCTTCTCTCCCATTAGGTCTCGGAATTCTGACCTTCCGAGTTTTTGGTCTCTCCGTTCAATGAATTCGGATTCGTTAACTTCCGCAATAAGCACGATTCCGAATTGTGAACAGAGGACTTTTCAAGCGTTCGATATCTCGACCAATCGGATACTTCACCGCTCGTAGTCTCGCCCGTTCTGAGGAATAATTTTCGGTATATCTTGATTCCTGTGTTTTAGTGTTCTGAATTAATTGTTTCTACTTGATAGCCTTCCGCTATCATGGCCTCTCTACATTCCGCACTTTCGGTAATTCGACTTTCGGAAACCCGACCCGTCTATTCTTCGGTATCTCGGAATGTTCACCCCCGCCCTGCACATATACTCTCACGAGCTTTGTACTTATAAATCTCAATCGCAAGATAATCAAACAAGAATATACCGAAAAGATTTCAATTAAAATTTCGTTACTTTATTATCAAACAAATACGAGAGTGACGATAAATATCTCACGAGCATAGACCTATAGCGAGCCCTACCTGTACGTCCAGGTTCAAACAGATCAAAGCAAATATCTAACCCCAATAAAACCACAACGAAATCACCCTCGACATTGAAAGGTGATCGGTGTAGTAAATTAACGAAATCGTTGTGACCCTAAATTCCCGTCACCGCGACTGTTGCGGCAGTAGGTACTGATCCTCCTCGTCGCCCTGTGTGTGGTCTGCGGGACTCGATTCAAATTTCGGTCTAAACAAATATCGAGCCACTCGCACCACCCACATAGGTATTATATGTACCTACAAGGTGGCGAGAAACAATTAGAAAATTTATCATTATACTCTTTTTTCTCTTGTCATTTGCTTTTTCTCTTTCAATTGCTCCGAGAATAGGTATTGATGTGTAAAATAGATTTCCATTGTATTGCAGATTTATCGTTTCTCTTAAATACCTTGTGAATCAAATTTCGCAAACTTTTGACTATATTTGGAAGAAAAAAACAAATATGTATCAAATTTATATATACCGCACGAACCGTCTCCCCCATTATCGTTATTATTGCTACGTATTCACTATCATCCTATAAATTGCATCGTGTCGAGTATATTATATATAAATAACGGCGAGGCGAGAGAATCGTCGTCTGTCCAGCAGTCTGGTATTTCGTATGTAGGAGCATGTAGGTACGATACCTACTACACTATATATCTTGGAAATATAGGTATATCCACAGCATACACTGTATATATACCCTACGCTTATCAACATAACCCTGTGAAATACTGCGTGACTATACGTATACTATCAAGGACCACACGCAGGTCTAATGCAAAGATAAAACCGCGCTCTCCTCTCTCCTGGTATAATATATATATATATGAGTACGTATACGTGAAATATATACAGCCTGGAGGACCTCATACTTTTTCTTCGTCGTTTTCGAGAGGTCCATTGATGAAGTAAGTGAGAAAACTCAGAAAACTCATCTGGAAGGCTATAATGTGTCCATTATTGGTATAGAGATGAAAATTTGGGGTACAAGAGGGAGGGAAAATAGTTTTGGAATGACGATCAACTGTCTCGTATAGCACGAAAAATGGCATTCTTACGTAGGACTTACCTCCTTTCTTGTAATATGTGATTCGTACACTCGTCAATATATTTTCTAATTTTTATATTGCTTCTACTGCACTTTTCTATTCTTCTGTTCATTATTTTTGAATTGAGAAACGTCCAATCAGTCTGTCCGATCATCAATCTCCGATTCTTTCTATCGTTTACTGGCAGTGCTCGTAAATTAGCTACTCCAAATTGTCTTTATCTCGGATCAGCGTTAACTGCATCCAGCCAGAGTTGATCTTGAATTCTTTTATATTCTTATACTAACTGTACCTCTATCTATCTCGGAGGTTAAAGAATAAGGTGTTGGCGATGAGAATTCTTTAAATATCTCTCTTCTGCCTCTCTCTCTTTCTCGAAACGAGGCGTGACTTACTTCGTCGACTTACTTCGTTTTAATTAATAGACTCAATTTGATCCAATCTTTTTCTTCTCTCGATTTAGAAGAACAGCTGTAATTGTCTCTAATTATTCTTTTACCATCATACCCATAATCATTCTTGGTATACTACATAGGCCTATGTCCAGGATCTCACAATAGAGGATTTAATCTCCTTATCGGTATTCCAAAGAGAATATATGTATACTTGAATACGCATGTCTTCGTGTATCGTTGTCCCGTGTCCGTGGAAAACGAAACTTGAATTTATCGAATCTTCGGATTTTTCCACGCGATCGATGCTGCACAGTATTTTTACACAAGATAAAGAACAGAAAACAAAATGGAAACGGAGTTATTGTAAGGCGCAGAAGTTTATGTGACGTTCTCGCAACAAAATTACGAATAATAATGTAAAAATCTGTTTGTTTTTTTCATCGTTTTTGTGAATTCCCAACGCCGGATATATTTGCGCCGCGATTTTTGTCGCGTAAACGTTTTAAATTTCTGTCTCATCTGATATCTCATACCTTCTAGGTACAGGACTATATTATCGGCGTATGAACAGTCTTTTGAACGAAAATCGATACCAACTTCGAAACCACGAAATTATAATACCTACGTCCTACACTGTATAGAGTTTCGCACGCACGCTCACGTGCATACATAGTACAATACAGTAGAACCCCGCGATAGTCCACGAATTTCCCCTCACGTTAATTCGCGATTACCTCAGCGCATGCGCGTACCTATTTCGTTCCGGCGGACCAGGTTAAAAAATGCTCGCCGTGATTGAGTCCGATTCTCAACTCGATTCTCAACTAGCAACTCTCGCCGAAGATCAACGAGTGGGCGAATGGGGACTATTGTAGGGTTCTACTGTAATGTACCTACTCGCATAATGACCGTAAGAAAATCGGCACCCATTCATGAATATACTTAGGTATAATTCATACAGTAAATTGAATGCTATTCTGTTCTATTTTATTCATTTTATTTGCATTTCTTATTTTCTACTCAATTAGCCTCATTCATATGTATCTACACCTATGTTCAGGTATATATGATACCATACTCGCCAGATCAATTATTCTCTTCATAATATACGGTAGTGCTAAACGTATATATATAATATATTATCGGTATCAATCTTCGTCTTTTCGCATGGAATGAGATATAAATGAAACGCGATACCTACAGCAGCGTGGAAAAGTTTTTTTTCCACGTCCGCGGGATACTGAACTGCGATATTTTGGCAAATACATGAAACGCAATGTTTCAGACGAGCTTTTCAGTGCTCGCAATAATTAATTTGGATTCCAATCGAAGCGAATCGGAATGTGAGAAGATCATTTCGTGCAAAATTCAAATGTATGCGTATATAAAGAAAGGAATAAGAAAGTTGAGACAAATTGTGAAATAATGAGCTAGAAACTAGGAGAATGCCTTCATTTGTCTGTTCTTGTTGCAATTTTTATTTCTCGACGTTGCGAATGATCACCCGTCCGAGATGATTTTTCGTCGGTTTGTATGGAATCAAACTCCCACGCATGAAACTTTAAACGATGAATCGTTTAGCCTGACCCGCCCATGCTGTCAGCCTGAAATTTATGCGTTTCAGAGACGATGATAAGTAGGTAATTACCTACCATGCGTTTACATTCATATCCCCACATATATATATACCAATGCCGTAATGGAAATAATTCACGAAATAACTGATTCGCTATCCCGCGCGAACCACTCAACCCACCTACTCTCTGATATAATGTGATGACTCGCTTTGCTCCATCTTTTCTCACTACGAATTGTATGCATGCGTATTCATATACACGTACACACACGCGCACATATATATATATGTAGGTACCTACACGAGGCGTGAACATCGATCGAGGGAGTTAAATAATAAAGTAGTTTCTGACTGATTCACCAGCGATGATTTCTTCTGACCGCCTCTAATTGCCCGAGAATATAAATCATCGTTTCATACATGTAGCTGCGCGTAACTGCTCCACGGACTGTCCCCGTGATCGCGGTCGTATTATTACCCAGAGCTAGAGAGGAGAGCGTCGAGTAGAGCTAATTGTAAGTCCTTACGATATACTACGCCTGACGTTTTCTCGACAAGCGTGAAAAAGTGGTAGGTGCGCCTCGCCGTATACCGCGACCTATCCGCAAGTGTATACGGATCACCGGATCTAACTACCGCAACTATTTCTCACACTGTTAGGTACCACTAGAAGCTTATCTTGAATACTATTGTACCTCCGTTTATAGTGGTATCCCTCCTTCACGATCATTTACACTGTGTATGATGATCGGACGTTGAGATCATGAAAAGATCATACAATTTTACGTGGTTTAACCGTGAATATATATGCGGTTCAGCGGGACCACGTCTCCGTAAAGGCTCCGATAATTTTTAGGTTGAGTATGAACCTTCCTCGAAGTATTAGGAATTGAGCTCCGGCGTCATATCACTCGAACACGCGAAATCCGGCTGGAACGAACGATTATATTCATTTATCGGCGGCGACTCTCGCTGACGCACACTGACGCCAAGTCCTCTGCCGTGGTACAATCTCATTTTTCAATCATGTATTAGCCGAAAATACGATCGCGGCTAACCGGAGCTAACTTCCCAGTGGAAGCACGATTGTTTTCATACAACTCCGACGAGAATTAGTAATTATAGTACAGAATACAATTTATACGATGTGTGACCTGCGGACCACCCGTTCGTTTCCGAAATTCCGGGATACCCTATATACACACTATGGTGGCCACTCGACTGGAAAACCGAGAAAAGTCAGGGAATTTTGACGCATTCTAAGAATTTGCAAAATGCATTTAGCAACGAAATTAACGACACACCCGGCACTCGGCGAAATAATACCAATTTTCAAAATGCTGTAACTCAGTGAAAAAATGTAAAAAAAAAAAATCATTCCGCGAAGCATTTTTAAGGTTGTAACTTCACCTTGAAGATGTGTCGCCGTGGCGTCGGTTTGAGTGCCGAGTTGCGAAACGCCGAGAAAAACAATTTTTTCAAAGTTCAAAAGTTTCAAAGGATGTACCGCGAGGAGGCACGGGGTCTGCCATACATCTCGTCGTGTGTGTACGTGCATTGCGTATATGTGAATATACGATTACTCAAAGTTAAAAATTGGCTAATTCTGAGTTTGAACTTAGATTCGAGTCTGTACCGCGGTGGAAGAAACGGGGTTCAATGGTTTAGCGCACATATATCGTAGATCAGAATGTCAGGGAAAAAATGTTGATTTTAGTCAGGAAAAACGGGGAAATGTCACAGGGAATTCTGTGAGCAGAATTGAGTGGCCACCGTGATACACGTATTTAACGAAGCGCATTTCTAGAACCTCGGAGGTCTACCTTTGAGTCTACTTATAGTCGTCTCCATAATCCTTTCGTCATAAAACATTTAATATACAGACTCTTCCACGCACTTAAGATCGTCTATGGTCTCTATGGTATGATTTACGAGCATTTTGTGTTCCCACCCTACTACAGTGAAATTTGTTATTTCATTATAGATTTATGGTTAACTTTTGTCTCCTATATGTTGGCATACCGCATAGACCAAAAAATACGAGTGTAGGTACAGGGTTCATCGTTGATGTCACGGACTCGCTAGACATATTCTTTTGATTTAGTTATTCGTATATGTTTAGGAAGACGAGAGCCAGGGCGCCCTCGACGATCGTAAAACACGAGGACACTAGGTTATATTGTATGTTATTTGTTACCGTGGTTACAGCTCAGCCTAGCCCCAGATGAAACCCTTAAAATGTGAGTAAAGTACCGAAAATCACGTTGGGTTCGTAAGAATGACTGTAGCGCGTGAGTGAAATTCGTCCTTTTCGAAGTAGCTGCGTACGTTGCAGGTACATATACCTATACCCACGTAGGTACTGCAGATGCGTCATTTCAAATTTTAACGGCAAAACACGATGGGAAAAAAGGAAAAGGGAGGGAACGAATGAAAATTACACCGTTAATCGTGGAGCGAAATCTGAAAATTTAGGCATTTGAAAAATGTCAAGCTACTGTGGGATTACTGCTCCCAGTGTCCTCGGTTTTATCTTGATCGCAATAGTTTTTCCTTACGCGGCCTCCACCACGCCAGGCAGGAGGCAGGGTGCCCCGCCGTAATAGCGAATGGCTTATCCCAGATACTCCCTTTTACTTCTTTCTCTTCTCTTCTCTTCTCTTCTCTTCTCTTCTCTTCTCTTCTCTTCTCTTCGCATCCCGCAGCTCGGGAGGAGGGACCACCTTGATTGTGTGATCGTAAACTCGCAAAATTATAGCATTATTCTTAGATAATATCTTTTCCGACATTCAAACTATCCGTTTATAGTAGGTAGCCGTAGCCGTAGCCGTAGCCGTAGCCGTGCCAGTCGTTTTCTCCTCCTCCTCATCCTCCCCCTGCGGAGGATACCAAATTTTCACCCGTTTGGTATGTACCTATACGTATTCCGTATGCGCCGCAGTTTTTGACATAACAAACATTTTTCACATAACTACAACTCGACCCGCTTATTCACAGAGGAGATTATATTATGTGCGTTATTGTAAATCATTCGGAAAGTACCTTTCGCCTCCCAAAAGAAACGATCTGACCATATCATTATGGGGTAGAACATGGGGTGCACAGTTGTGTCGCCAAACATGAGTCCGAACGAGATTTTCACGTTTCAGAAGATATGGAAGAAGAATAGAAAAACGCTGAACCAGCCATGAAAAAAAAGACGAAAAAAAAAACAAAATAGATATCGAAAGTCTTTGAAGGTGATCAGATACCGATCAGGGAGATCTCTCGAGTTATATGTTGCATATGCTACCCTGCTCGAGTTACACAGTTTCCAAGTCCGCACAGATAAAAACCTTCGAATGATAAACATGTACACTTTATAGACGCCAAAACGAGGAAGAAAAAAGGCCGGGATTCGTTGATTTTCCGTTGTTCGTAACCTGCGGTGTAAGTCGTTGTACCTAATTATTATGCAAACTTATGACCTCCGATTTTCCACTCCAACGTTTCACCGAATTGACATACTTCCATTCCAATACATGCGCGATGGTCTATAGCTGTATATATATATTATCCCTATCTTCGCGATGCGGCTTCGAAACTTTTCCCTCCGCAATCGGTAAATGACCCTATTCCTGTAAATTTTTCCGTTGATATCCGATTCTTCGTTTTTCTCTTTTTGTCTTTTCTCTCATTTCTATACTCGAAATGGCTCAATCTGAGATCGTACACGATCTGTAACGGCGCAGCTTCTGCGGCGGACGAGGTAATTAAAATTAATTGTAAGTGCAAATTGAGTTTCGAAATTCTTATATTCGTACACGGTATATGTAGAAATTTCAAAGTATAGGTGTAGTCAGGTATAATAGCTGCGTGATCGAATCTCGTACAAAAGTGGGCAACGTCGCGGTAATAGTTATTATATGCTATATAGTCCTTCTTCTCGATCAGCTTCGCATCGCAGATGCATACCTGCCTATGCACCAATATGTACATATGTAACACCGATTTTATATATATATATATATATATATATATATATATGCATGTACGTGACCGTTCCTTTCCGGTAAATATCCATTTATAAATATATAATATGGATAGATATTTGTGCAGATGATGTTTATAATATTCAAATGCTTTTTCTCGCCGGGAAACGTATATTCTCGATGCTACCGACACCGATCGGAATCCCGATAAAATTATGCAGGAATCCGGTATAATTAAGTGTTTTAATTGGCTTGATTAATTTTCACCGTATATTCGATGTCCACCCGACCCGATTCATTTTTCTTTTCTTTCTCTTCTTCTTTCATCGTTTCGTCCGTTTCTCAACTTTTCTACTCTCCTCGGGATTCTTTTCTCTTCCACGTCTCTCCCTTTTCCTTCCTACTCCGGCAATTGCTGCTGCATTTTCATTCAATTTTCACTCGAACTTTTAACTTTCATAATAATGTATGGGACAACGTGTAACGATGCACCGACTCTTTTAAATACACGCCGCAACTCAGTGTGTTAATTTTCATGCTCTTCCTCTCTCTTTCTTTCTTTCTTTTCTCTCTGTCTTCGTGCCACTGCAGGAACAATGAGATGCATAAATATACAAATCACCAAGAAGGAACTTCTTCTTCCCTGCTGCAGTGCAGTGCGGCAGGGAGAGTTAATGAACGAGAATGTCCGTCTTTATATGTCTGACTGACTGTCGGTTGGTCGGTTCGTTGGTCTGCTGGTCTGTTGGTCGGTCGGTCGGCCTCTCTGTCAAATAATCTTCAAGGGTACCGCGTCTCAAAAACTCCACCCTAAATTTAATTCCTAGCCCTCCTCATTCAAACCCCAACTTTCAAGTCCAAGTCCAAGTCCTAGAAACTTACGAGCATAAGCTCCGGCCACAACTAGAAGGAACATACACATGTATATATATATATATATATATATTATTATTATGCATATAATATATGCACATAGCTAACGCTATTTAATATTTAAAGTGAAGGCACGATGAAACCGCTGGCACACCGCGTAAAAAAAATTCGAAAGAAAGTACATGCATAGATTTTGGCGCATATTTTGTGATTTTTCGGAAAAACAATTAAGTCACGTCACTCCATTCCTCAGAAGGTTACATTCAATTTGTATATTATGCGTTGCACATATGTATGTAGATCTACGTGGATATATATACACCTATATATTCATATATATATATATATATAGGTATATATACAGCTACGTCATCTAGATTCTCTAGACAGACCCGGAAGTACTTGTATCTTCATTTTTCTCAATTAGTGACAATCATGCGTTGACCACAATATCGTGTGAAACTCTATAATAATGAATTAAATGCGTCGACGCCCGCAAGTAGTTCGGTGAATTATTGTTATCATAATTGTTTGTCTTCTTCGTTTTCTCTATTTTCTCTACAAACCCAGAGCGTTATGCTACTTAAAAGTTGAGTTCGTTGACCGCGAAGCCAAAAATATAATCTGCAAATCTTTGGAATTTGAAATAGCGATGTATCCGAACGACGGTTGTAGCAGATTCATCGATCGTTCACCGAATTCCGTTTCAATTCTCGAACAGCTCGGACTGTTTCTCGTTTCCTTGTTACGCTTCATCGCCGTATGCGTCGGTCTTCTTTCACTAATTTTTTGTCACATTACGCCATTTATTCAGGTGTATGCGCTCTAGTATACGTATACTGCCATATATATATCATACAAAACGGTGGCAGATACCTGCACGGTCAAATTTTTAACGACGAGGAACGCCTATTTTAGGTGGAAACGCTCTTTCGAAATTCCGACACCTCTGCGCCTGATTAAAACAACCCGTTAAGCTTTCACGGTGCTAGTTGTTGCTACCACACTTTTTTATGTTGGGACAGGTCGCCGGCGAGCCACTGCAGCTCTCCACAATGCACGTTAATTCATATATATATATATACCTACTCGATGATGGTGCAGGTTGACGAGATGCGGTGCGGTGGCTCGAATTCTCACCTGCAACATGTGTACAGGATGATTCAGGTTGAGCCGGGACCGAACGGGGGACACACATTTCGTCGATGGAGAAATTTTCGGAGATGTTTTGAAAGGGAAAAAAATCCGTTGGGAAAAAGTTCGCGCGGCAGCTGTGGTTTTCCAAGCTAGATCAGATCCAGGTTCAACTATCGCAGAGTTTCTATACATGGGTGAGCGATACACGGCGGTCTTGGATCTGCGAGTGAACGGTGCAGTGCTTTGCACGCGCACGTATCAGCGTTGCGATTGGGTGACTTGGATATTTCATCAATTCTCGCAAACTGTCGTTCACACGAATTTTCGCCAAATAACTCTTCCCTCCCGAACGTCCCGGAGAATCTATTCAAAAAAACGTGTCCCGCTCGACCTGAATCGCCCTGTATAATAGATTTCAACGACAATTCGTTTTAGTTTCTCCTTACTTTACCCACCACGACGCTGATCGGGGACTTTAGCCACTACGATGGGAAATAGTTTTCCCGTTTTTCTTCTCTCTCAGCGTGTGCAGGTCATATATATATATATTTAGATAATCGACTTCGCTATTTAATTTGACAGTGACGCATCAATGCTCGTCAATAATACCACGTTCGTATGCGATCTAGGCTTCGTCTCGTATTATATTTCAGTTAGAACGTTTCAACAAGGTTTTCGGCCGGCTCTGGATTCTTTTGATCGAATGAGACAGATAAATGACTAACGCTTATTCCCACATAGATATTCTACTGGGACGCTCATTACTCAAAAATTTTTCGGTTCGTATTTCCACATTTTGCTCCGGGTCACGTCTAACCTCCGAACAACACATGCGTCCACGTGCGATGTGCATTTCTGACTAATGTATTATTGGTAAGTGCAGTGTCGAACGAAAAAACGGCTCTCTCGAATATTCCTCCCTTCTTTCATTTTATTTTTTCGTTCGACAAGAATCTTTCATACCGTGCGTTGGTATAGAATTTCGTTGATTAATGAGCGAACGAATCAATAAATTCGTAACGATCGTACGATTCATTCGATCAGATCAGTTTCGCGCAGAAACAAAGTTTTCGTTGGATCGCAGAAAATTTTCTTCGTCTCACAGTCGGACAAATTTTTTGTTAAATCATCCGAAAAATCTCTTCGACTCAAGAACGATTTGTCAGTTCAACAAAAAATTGGTTCGATTCCAATCGATGTTTCATCAATTTTCACTGAAAATTTGTTCGACCGTAAGTTTGGTTGATTCAAGAAAATGTCTTTCTGATCGTTCCGCATCCAATTTTTTGCCGATCGATCAAGAATCACATTTTTCTCCAACGGTTGATATTTCACGAAAAATAATAATTCGCGCCTCATCAATAATCATATAAATCATATACGTACCATGTATCAACTAGGTTGTTCATCAGTAGTTATCGACAAATGGATGAATTATTACGAGGCATACTACGATCGCAAGTGCGTCCCAATCAAAGATATAGAAATAGAAAAAAAAGAAAAAATATACACGCCATCGTTATTGACACATATCGTTTTATGTCTCTGACGTCATTACACTCCTAAATATATGTATTAATAAATTTACGATCGGCCGTAAATTATTGATTGTCATAGGTGTTGCACGATCGTTCGAATATAGTATGTATGTATACGTAGGTATATGATTTGAAATCAATTTCACAATGTGCGGGTTACAAGGTGAACAACATTTTTGTTACTGTGCTGCTTCTTTTCTGCTTCGCATCTCCCGAAGTATGAGTGAGTATTCGCAGATCGTCTATCCGAGGGGCGAGGGTTCGCAATTGCTGAAATCGCAAAGCATTTCGTGAAAAATGATTTTGTAAAAATAGAGACTACTACCAACTCGGAAGATTTTATGCGACGAGATCGTTGGAAACCGCCGAAAATGGGGAACGGATTCCGGCTGATTCGGATTGAAAAATTGCTGGAAAATATGCACAGAAATTGGGAAATCGCCTGTGCGATCGTTCGAAATCGTTAGAAATCGCTTACAATCGTACGACTGCACGAAGTCACGTGAAATCGCTTGAAACGTTTCGTCGCCGGAGCCGCAAGTGAACAGCCCCTCGTACCTACGTGAATGTGTATAATAGCTTTTTTCACAAATCATTAATCGCAGTGGAGACTGGTGCAGAGAATAGATGAACGAGCTCCTTGCAGCGAGGCGCGGCGGTTCGTGAAGTTATCTCGTTAGAAACACGCATCCCCGTATACCAACCCGAAGCCCCCGGGCAGAAAACTGCTATGTAGAACTCGCTCGCTTGCGGACGATTGAATCTTTCCTCTTTCTGATCTAGAACAGCTCTATTATTCGCGACGGTATAAAGTAGAACCGTACGGTAGACATATGTGTACCCTCGTCGTCCTCCTCCTGCTTGTCAATTACTCTCGTTAACTTCTCTACCTACGTTATTATACGTACCTGGCATACATAGATATAATACGTTCATTGCAAGCACGAATACCCGTTGATCAATTCCTTCGTCAACTTGCTCCGAAATGCTAGAGGCGGTTTGGTTTCAGGGACGGGGATTAATTCGTTTGATAAACTTTTTCACAAAATTGATCGAATCGTTGCACCTGTAACGCACGTATCGTATATATAATGTGTACACCGAGAAAAAGGTTTGATTGGATCTACCATATCAGGATTTCATCGATTCAATGAAATCACCGACTTTGGAATAAATCTTATTTCACCCAAAAATATTGGTGATTTCTTCGAATAAATAAGGTTGAATCAAATACGAAATGTATACATATGTAGGTATATATACCTATGTCGGAATATACTCTAATCATTCCGTTTCTACGATTCGAATTCTGAGACCTGAATCTATACATGGAGATTTGGGAACGAGTGCCTACATATATATACACACTTCGAAACGTTTGCAAAAGGCGAATATAGCGTGTATACCTACATATTATGCTATTTTTTCTTCCCCCGATTGACTGCCTCTCGCCCGCCAGCTACTCTTTTTTCTCAACTTTACGTCGTGTACCGGTAATATAATCGTGGATTCGCGACTCGAGTTACCGCATGAAGAAGTTGACCAATCGTTAAAGGCTCTCATCAGGTACAGGTCAATTAATAGTATACGTATGAGGTACTCCACGCAAACTCGGCGAAAATTTTCCCTCACCATTTTCGATCGCGCTCGCAATTTCTTACACGATCGTCCCAGCTCTAATTTTGTATAGCTGCGCTCAAGAATTATTTCAGATTATTTTTTCCTCCAATCGTGATTTCTCTATACGATTATTCGAGCCCATCCGAAAAACGCCTGGAGGAAAAAATTGGAAATAATTCAGGATTGCTACTCGGAGTTGGGGCAATCGTACAAAAAATTCTGAGCGCAATGGAAAATGGCGTGGGAAAATTTTCGCCCGGTTGGCGCGGAGTACCTCATATCCGTGCGTGTATGCATAGTCACGCCAACAGTTGATATTTAGGATGAAGAACGGAAAAACGAGAAAGGAAACGACGAAATATACAACGAAAAGGTGTAGAAATGATCAAAATGAAAATAGTGAAAAAGAAGTAAAAAAAAAAGGAGGGGAAAAAGAAAGAAAAAGATAAAGTGTTCCCGCGTCGGAATTAAGTCAGCTTCTCTGAAGCGCGAGAGGAAGGTAAATCGAAGTGAACGAAGTTGCAGAGCGGATTATTCCACGTGTGGGGGTCCAATGCCTGCGTATGTTCGACGGTGGAGAAAAATTGAGGGAAGAGAAAAAATGTAATGAAAAATACGAAGAAAGATGAAATAGTTCGCTGTAAGCGAAGTTCAGGTTCGATTAAAAAATGTACGCCTTGTAAACGAGGAGATCATTGAGAAAAAGCATCTCGCGTCACATATTTATTCGAGGTTCGAAACGTGGCGTAAATAATTTGTATCAAAAATGTTAAACTTCATACTCTGAAATCGGTGGAATTCATTGCGACAACGTCAAGATGAAATATGTGTACCTGCTATAGACAGTTTTCGATCATTTCGTCATTTTTTCATTTCTGTGTTGCTCCGTAGACGCGGTGACGAAAAATGGCAAACGTTGAGTAGGGGGGGGGGGGGGGGGGGGGGAGCAAGAGAAAGTATTAAGTAGGAAATAAAAGAACAGCTGCAAAAAAGCTGATCCTTCGGATTACACGACGATCAACGACCGCGATCTTGTTTTTTCCCTCTCTTCATATCGCATCGAATCGAAATACGATATTCCGGGATTCGGCGACCGCGACGGTCCGGTAGTTCGATTCTGCATACGGGAAAATATCAGCCAATTCTCTTAAACCATTGAACTCCGAAATCTACAATTCATTTTCTCTTCGCAATGGCGCGCAGCCCTAATTCGTTATAATCTTCATGGTTCAGAGTTCATATTCATTTGAACCTACAATTCGTGAATGGATTAGGTAACGAAGGCGATCCGGCGATAGAATATAAGAATAACAAATTTGTTCTTATTCTCTCTCGAATTCGTCAATCTTTGTTTTATATTCGTTCGGTTTCTTTTCTGGCGTAATAGGTATAGCATAGCACTTACGTTGATCGATCGGATAACTACAACCGCAGACTCTGACCTCTGCAGCCAATGACGTCCACCCAATCTTCCGCTCATTATACTCCAGAAACTATTTTCTGAGAGGTCCATAGATATCTGTCTGTAACACAGCCCACGCACTATTATCTCTTCTCTCTTTTAATGTCTTCGTTCAATTAGGATATACTCCATAAAAATCCTATAAAAGTTCATCCCACCCAACGAACGATCTGACAGTATATATCTATATATACATTCTTTTTCTCCTCCGACCCCACGACGACTTTTGCCTTCTAGCTTTTGGCTCTTGGCTTTTGGCTTTTGGCTCTTGGCTCTTAACATTCGAGCCGCCACCGCATTTTTCTTCGCCCACAGTTTAAAATTCTATATTTTATGTATATATATATATATATATATATATATATATATATATATATATATACAGATATAAATTTCATTCCTGAATACTTATAGATCTTCTTTTCTGCACGAGTCGATGTATAAATATTAACAGGTTATTTGTATAGGTATATAAGAAATCTCCGCTCGCTCTCTCTCTAGGCATATATGCAGAGTTTTCGATTCAACTATCAGCTGTTTATTATATACGAATGGCGGGAGTGTATAGTCTCGACTAACATAAGTCGCCGCCCGTAGAGAATAGTTACCTACGTAGCGTGTGGCGTGGCTGTGAAAGAAGAAGCAGCAGCAGCAGCAGCAGCAACAGCAGCAGCAGCAGACCCCTAGTTTTTCTCGTTTTCTTTTTCTTTTTCCTTTTCTAGATATTCAAGATGTGTGATTTAGTACCGAGCATAACACGCGCCCACTAAGAAACTCAACTTGCTCGATCCCTCTAATAAGCTATACACGATGCCTGCATGTATATGTATTACAACCGCGCGTAGAAAATCGAGTTCTTCGAATCGTTTAAAATACGTTGTAGCTGGCTCTAATGTGTACAGATTCCAAATTCCGGTAGGAGTATGTCCGGTCGTCCATAATGTAGGCTTTGTAGATTTTTATACTTTCGGATCTCCAGACTCTCAGACTTCTGGAGATGAGACGTTACTGACCAATAGAACGTCTTAATTATACCAAATACATATTAGGTACCTATATCTATTATCTCGAAAGATCGAAATCCATATAGGAGTTTCCTTCATTTCTTTTTTCCTTATTCTTTATCTTACATGGGTTTGATACAAGAAGTCCTGCTGAGGAGGTTCGGCACGGATTAATATCGTATATTCTCTCCCAGGTTTTTATCTTTCGATCCTCTACCTCATCCCCCGTCCCTTGCACCAACCCGATCCTACTTAAGACTTTTGAGTGCGGCGATCGGGGCGACAATTTTGCGTATGCTTTGGCCGTGAACGGTTTAACGCCGGACTAAGTCTCCACGAAAGCCCTGGTCATTTTTAGCTCGAGCATGAATCTTCCTCGGACCGTTACGAGGCGCGCTCCGGCGTAATCGAACACGAAAATCCGGCTGGAATGAATAATTATACATTCGTTTATCGGCGGCTCCCACTAGCACGTAACAACGCGAACGCCTCAGCCGTGGAAAAATATCATTTTTCGCTCAAGTATTAGCCGAAAATACGGTAACGGCTTACCGGAGAGCACTCCCGCCGAGTGAGAGCCCGATCGGTTTCGCAAACCTCGGACGAGAATCAGTTACGCAGGGAAATCTAGCACCGCGATTACGATTCTCAAACACGTGCGACGCAATCGTGTGACCGCAGTCCCCGATTTCCGCCGCCGCCGCCGCCGCCGCGCGCTACCTTTTCTACCAATGAAATTCTCGCCGCTGCCTTCACTGCACCGGCGCGATCGCTCTGCTGGTCCCGAGGGCGCTGAAAAGTCCTCGATTCCAGTTCGAATTCTCTCTACATCCATTTTCTCCTCCCTCTATCGCGTAGTAGATGTAGTGGAGTGGAGTAAACTGTTGTAGCGAGCTAGGCAAGCAGAAAGGTATACACTTTAACCTGGTTTACGACTACCTCCTATATGGTAATTGCCTAGGTTACATCAGCAATTAACCCAGTTTATAACCCGTTGCTCGCTGGAGGCAATACCGAAACGCCCTTCCTTTTATCCGTATCCGATGATGCTCCCGCGGGACCCTCAGCTCCGAAATAGGGATCACGAGTCGGAGTATCAGGGAGGAGGACCTTGCAACACGACACGGGAAATGGCTCAAATCGTGTTCTGTTTTATCGTGTACCTGAACCTGGACCCGGGTCTGAACTTTATGTGACACCTTTGCCGAACGGTTTATGGGATTCGGGGTAAAAATCTGATACCGACGTTTTCGCCTTCACCTCTTTCTCCGTGTCTATGGATAGAGGAGGAGGAGGAGGAGGAGGAGATGATGATCTGAGTCTCGCATATACCTGGATCATATGTATATACATACACGCGCGCGTATAATTTCTGAACATTCGATTGTGACAAAAATATATGATCATTTTCATTGTTATCGGAGTACCGGGTATTATCTTATCGCGGCCCTAGAGGCCAGAGGCTTGAAGAAAAAATGGTCAAGTTAAGTTAAAGTAGCTCTATTTCGATACGGTTGATTTCTGGGTTAACTGGTTTTCTCGGAATCTGTAATTATTACCGCACTCGCGAGCCGTACGCCCGATAGCGCGAGGGAATTCAGGGAGAACGGACAAGTTTTTCACTCAAATTGTACACGTGTCGTATATATACTATATTGAAATTTTATTTTATTATACGTTTCACCCCCGCGGGCGACCTCTGCGCGCTCGTCCCATGCTCTTCTTTCGGTTATAGGTACGTGTCGATATCCCGTAAACCATGGAATATACCGCGTTCTCGAAATAATATTCCTCCGAAATATCAACGTACATTTGTGATGTGAAACCGTGTTTTACTACGCGCGGATGACATGCTGCAGTCCGGAACATCTACTATTCGTCGTCTTTAGACTCGCAACGACGACGTAACTCACTCTCTCTCTCTCTCTCTCTCTCTCTCACAACAGAAAATAGTTTTTCAGTACATAGCCTGAGGTAGAGAGAGAGTATATTTTTGGCAGGTATTCCTCGCCAAAAAGTATAAAGCCTCAGAGAAGAGAGAAGAGAGAAGAGAGAAGAGAGAAGAGCGCTCGTCGTTCATCATTGAGAGCCCCCGACGAAAACGCGACGTCCCGTCCGCCGCTTCCGTCGCGCGTTGCTAGTAAAGTCGCGTGGTGCTGCGATGTGAAGCTATGCCCACCTAACTCTCGACATGTAATAGCTACCAAAATATCCAAACCCAATTTCGTAAGCTCACTAACTCGAGAAGAAGCATGTATATAGCTCTATACAATCCTCGTGACAAAATTCTAACTTTTTCCCTCCCTCCCTCCCCCCTCTCTCTCACTCGTTCTCCTTTTCCCCAATTTTTTTCCGTCTTCTTTCGTTTTTCCTCTCTCTCTTCTTTGCTATTGGTTTCAAGTGTGCAAGACGAGACCGAGGTGTACAGGTATAATTTCCGGGACTACGTACGCACATGCATACATACATACATACATACATACATACGTGCACCCACGCTGCATGTTTTGTAACGTCCAATTACATCTCTCGCTTTCGGCGTTTTTGCGCTTCCAAAAATTCCGTCCTATATTCCTTTGCGATGCCCACAAGCCGACAACTCGAAGCCTGAAACTGGTGGCGGTGTGGATTACTTCGTGTAACGAGACATCGAACCAGTTGGCAAATTCTGCGGTATATACTGTGTGTATAGGTGCCCGCAAAATTCAATACCTCGCTTCCTCCTACATACGAGGTTCTCGAATTTTCCACATCTTGTTCCTTTCTTCCTTTCAGCTCCGTGTTTCATCTCATACATCTCATATATATATATATACAGACATACATTCATACCAGCCCGATTCGAATGAGTATATACATATGCATATTATCTCCATTGTGTTTCTCATTATCTGTATTCAACATCTTCATCCGGCTAGACACTACGATCCTCGCGGTGCGGAGAGGAGAGGAGAGGAGAGGAGAGGAGAGGACGGTAGAGGAAAAATGAATAGACGATCAAAGCTTACTTACTAGTATGGTAGATATAGATACGATTAACCGCGATGCAGTTAATCTTCTCCTCGGTCCGGGGAAAATATCGGGCTCTTTGAAGACGACGACCCCGGCGTTGTTACTTTATACTGCAGTGTCGATCTGAAATTATAAGGGCTTTTATAAACATGGACTGCCATAACCACACTACCTCCATTACTATTACCATTACTGTTACTGTTACTGTTACTGTTACTGTTACCATAACTAACCACACGTCCAATCCCGCTCGATAAAACACCCGTCTTGTAATTATAATAGGCCTATCCTATACTCTATAACTAAACAGGCCCCGCGGGAATATATTAGAGATGTGACGTCTAATAGAGACGTGCCTTCGACGTGATTAAGCCATTAATTGATACCTTGCACGCCTCATTACATCTTCGCCGTCTCGTTTTAACCATTCACCAATCTCCTCCTTCTTCTTCTTCTTCTTCCCTTTTTTTTTTTTTTGAAAAAACGTTTCTCACATTTGATTATATTTTCACTCACCGCGCCGCTACTTTCGTAAAGAGTGTACTATATTATACGCGTACATGTGTATATATATATATATATATATATATAGGTGAAAAATATCTCAATTATGTATGTATGTACGTACCTGGCTGTATTTTGTATACATAACGCAGCATTGCTGCAAAGTTTGAATCGGCCGCGTAGCACACACACACACATATATATATATATGACTCATCGAACATACCTTGTACCTTATATACCGGAGGACGACGGCAGACGTCTTCGAGACGCTGTACTTTTGCGACCACTGCCTTTTTTCTTTCTTTCTCCCACTCTTTTTTCGTTTTCGTTCATTTTTATGCTTGTTACACCGTCGTTGGCGTCGTCGTCGGTGCTTGTAGGTAGAGTTTTACTCGTTTTCAACGCCCCAAGCGTTACTGACGACCGAGCGACGCCGTGAATTACATTTGGTACGTTTGAGAGGCCGTTTTACGAGAGGATTAATTTTTCGAATAAGTTCGAGAAACAGAGAAACTCGTTTTTGCTTACTCCTCGTATCCGTACATACCTATATAGGTTATAGGTACGTGCATACATATGTATGTGCGACTACTACTACTACTACTACTACTACTACTACTACTACTACACCACCACTCTGGAGGTTCTTTTTTTTGTTCAATACACATATACCTATACGTATGTACATACGTAACTATAACTTAATCTACATCTCATCTGTTGCTATGTACCTATACAGTTCAATATGTCTCAACGAATTACTCTCTCTTTCGCGTTAACTGGCTTGGATCACTCCCAGCCTTATTATCATATTCCAACTTAATTAACGTCCTACTTCACCCCGCGAGGCTCTTTGCATGACAGGTTCATATGCTTTTCGCTAGCTAAACGACCGTTCCACGACGATGGTGATGATGGCTGAAAAATAACTTCTACCGTATACATGGTGTAAACCTTCTGAAAAATTGATGTAAAATGGGATGACTTTGTGGCGGGTAATCGTAGTTCCGAATTCCGCAAGATTCGAACGGTTAAAGCTGCGGATTTTCCAACGAGATGAGAATCCGGCCCCCCCCCCCCCCCTCCCTCCCCCCTCAAACTTCTTTGGATCTTCACTTCGCAATTTTGGAATGATGGACATTAAAAATTTTCAACTGTCTACTCTCCGGTCCTGGGCAATCTTGATCTCCCCGAACTCCGAATCAACGCCTCTCGAAATCGCCAATCGTCGAATAAAATCCAGGATTTCTACTACTCGGAGCTAGGTTTTAAATTCGACACTTCGTTCAATCCCTCCCGATAATTTCATTCGGGCAGCTATAGCTATAATCGTTCGAAACGCACCGTGAACAGGTATGCGGTTATCGCACAGCCTGCAATTGCGACGCGTGTTTCGATCAGAAACGGAATGGGGGGGGGGGGGGGGGGGGCAGATTGGATGTGCGACGACGATACGATGATCCGATGTGTGTTATATACTTTAAATTATCATCAATTTTCACCGATTATTGGTGGTCTAACACACGATACTACATTGATTATCGTCGTTGTCGCGCACGCACACATGTATATATACATATAAAACTTGCGCAAGGATCGATTCGTGCATAATTACATATACTTAACTAGATGTACCTAAGCGGAAAGTATGAATACGCAGATTATCATCTCGATAATAATTATACCTGCCTATGAGGAGGTGAATTTTTCGTGGCTAAAATTACACTCGCTACGCCGCACATAATGATTTCGTATATAGGATGAAGTAGGGAAAAGTTCGTGACGTCCGCGTCGAGTTGACCGCGGTTCAAGGGAACGACGAAATCACGGGAAATAACGTATCGGCGAACGTTTTCGGGGTGAAAATTCACAACGGAGAATCGAATGATGTTTTTCTTTCCCCGCAATTTCGTCGTCTCGACGTTACTTCTTGAAGCGTTCTATACGCGCGCACGCAAGTATATGCAGAGGTATTGTACCTATACTGTAGGTACAATATTCAAAAATACTCTAATAATCATATCGCACGTACAATTATTATTCTTGTCGTAGGTAAAGTTGAATAATTTATTATGTGCACCGTCTATGCATATGCATACAGAATCATTATTCGAGCTCTATGTAGGTACCAGGTTAAGAATCATAGTTCGTCCGTAAGTAAGCGCAGGGTATAGCTGGTAGTATGTATATACCTATACATATACATATTATATACCTATGTATATGCATGCGGCAATTCTTCATTCATTCACCTCCGAGCTAAAATTGTGATTTATTATCCTTATATGCGTTTGAACGCTTGTATATATCACGGAATATGCTGCCGCAGCTTTACACGCATGCATATCCTGCGCACACGCACGTACGACTATATGCCAGCACGAAGAGAGCCGTGGCCGGCGATCTCCCATTAAATCATATTTCCGAATATTCAATTACATCGGTACACTCTGGTCTATATGTATACTATTGTCTTACACCCGCGTGCAGCCTTGTTTCGAGATTTACCGCTAATTAATTCGTACAAATTGCTCCGCGCGCACGCCTGGGATAGGGATAGGGATAGGGATAGGGATGGCATCGCACGGCCAGGCTTGGCATCCGCATGCATACATTATATTGAATTATATTATTAGATATATACGAGAAACTCTTCTGCCGCCGTCGTTGTTGTTGTTGCTGCTGCTGCTGCTGCTGCTGCCTAGGGGATTATCTCGTTGAATTTATCGTGGTTATACGTATATCTATACGCCGGCAGTACCCGTGTTATATGCATCCTTCAGGATGGAACAAGATATACTCGTCAGGATCGGATTCTGCACTACGTTCGACGTGAAAATTAGGTTCATGACACTTTCTCTCTTTCTTTCTTTCTTTCTTTCTTTCTTTCTATATCGTTCTTCTTCATTCATGCACTCTCCGCAAATCCCGCGCGCGCCATATCTCGCAATGCTTCGAAAGTTCTATCCCGAAACAAATTTTCACCGATCATTGTCCGTAAAAAATCTAGTTCTGTTGTTTCCTCTTCTTTTTCTCTTGACACGCATTTTCTTGAGTCTGAAATTCGTATGTCCTAGGATCTAGATCGTAGTAAATCGCACTTTCGTTTGGGAATGAGAGAGAAGAACGATCGTGCTCAGACGTGATGTATAGATACGTTATATATACCGAGTGCACGGAGAGGGCGGGAGGGCGGGAAGGGAAGGGAGTCCTGAAGTTTATCGCTAATTAATGCAATTATTGTAGTCACGGCAATATACGTGAAACGAGTATTATACGAGTAGTAAGCACCGCGCTGCGTGCACGTACGTAGCAGCGCGCAGCGGCGCGCTACTATACTAATGGCGCAAGGGAAGAAGCTGACCAATTAAATACGTTCGGGAATCAAGTTACAGAATTTTAAGCGAAACTTAAATCACGAGAATAGCTGTGTATATACGTACGTACATACGTGACGGAAATACGCGATGGGATAAATGAGAGATTTCGTCCTCCTTTCGTCCATTCATTTAAATACATTTCTTAATTTCAATTGGATAAGAATCGTAATCGAGGTTAAAAATTTGTCACTCCGTTCGCATGCATTTTAATTTTGTTCGTGAAAGTTCTTAAAGAAAGAAAATTGGGAGTTCTGTTTTAGCGGAGAATACAGACTTGCACGCAATCGCATATATATACCTATCCTTGATACAGAAAATCTCTCTGCAGTAGGTTTTAATTCTCCGACTGCACGAGCTCTTAGATGTTTGAAATTTTAAGTATTCCAATAAATATTGTTACGAGAGAAGGAGAAGGAGGGGGAGGAGGAGGAGGGAAAGATTCCCGAGGAGACGTCGAGTGACAAACTACCTTGTTCACTAAAACGCCCTGCTATTCTATCCCTACCTATACGAACAAGAACGAGGAATCTGATCTCGAAACGTTAGGAGGTGGAGGACGCCACACCGTACGTAGGATCTCGACTTGAAACCGAAATAAAATTTACGAGTTGTGCGAAACCGTCACTCGTTTGTAAAAGTCTGCGTCTATAACGAAATAAGAAGCAAACGAAATGAACAAAAAACGAGCAACCATGTTCCCCTCTCAAACGAGAGACGTTGCCTCCGCGTACCTACATACATACGTACCTGTGTACCTATGAAGCGGAGCGAAAAAATCGAAACAAAAATATAGTGGTCTAGTTAGAAGGGGGCATCGAATCGTGACGAGAAGAACGCTCGGGCCATGCAGCAGGGATTCGGAATGGATGAAGATGAAAGCTGATTTTTATCCTATAGATCGACATAAAATTCTCTTTCTTAACAACGGCTCTAGCGGGGGAGAGCAGCCAGCGCGAAGCAGCACGAAGGCAGCTCTGAGTTGTTACTTTTAGATCTTAAAATCATCGAAGGCGAAGGCGAAGGCGAAGGCGAAGGCAAAGGTGAAAATGAAGACGAAGGTGGAGGCGGAGGTAAGCACTGCACACCACGATTCAAAAGCTTCAAGCTTCTTCTGGACCACCCAGAGACACAAGACATTCAAGAATTCTAATAAATTAAATTTCACTCCTCCTTCTCCTTTTTCTTCTCCTCTTCATCCGTCTGCTTCTATTTCGTTGGGGCAGAAGATAGAAGAAGAAGAAGAAGAAGAAGAAGAAGAAGAAGAAGAAGAAGAAGAAGAAAAAGGAGGAGGTGGTGTCTATGGAAACTAATTTTATTACACATCACATTATAAAAGTCGAAAATTTCAAAGTACATTTGAAATGCAATTTGGAAATGAAAGATTTCATTCGTTACACGGAGGTACGTACGTACATACATACCTACCTTACGTACGTATACACCTCGGATTCATACGTTGAATATATACAGCTTACGTGCAGAAAATTCGCGACGATGCTTATTGCGCCTATGGAAGAATGTGTCCAGGTATACACCCATGTACATACCTGCAATATAATTCATCGGGGACAGAGGTCATAACCTCTCGTATATAACACGGTTTGAATGAATTATCTATAGTGCATGTATTAGCCACTATTACTGCCGAGGAGGCAATATTTTGCCCATTTATTCCGCACTCCGTTTAATATGTACACAGGTCTATTACACAGGTCTCTGCATGAATGTATGTAATAGCTATGTAATAGAAGAAAAAGCTCGCGCGTGCCTCTTACTGCGTGTGCGTGACACCCTATATATGCGGTATATTGTAATAGGTGCGTGCTGTGCCGCTTCCGCTACTGTATATATATATACACAAGTATGTATATCCGTACGCATGTACGTGTTCGCGTGCGGTGGATTAGGTTATACGTTGTTATGCGCGCTATACATGTTACGAAATCATAAATATTCGAGAGCGTTTATTGTTTGTTCAAGACGAGGAGGAGGAGGAGGCTCCGCATACGTGGTTACCTACTGTAACGCCCCCGCCGCCCCTCCAACCCCCGTTTATAAACATTTGTACATCTGTTCTCTCTTTTTGTACCACTTGAATTTATTGAATCGGATATCTCTTCCATGTTGAGTTCATCATATCACACACGCATACGGAGGCTTGTATCGCGGAGGGTCCTGTACGTAAGCAGCGTACAAGAAGGGGCTGGAAGAAAAACGACGGAAAATGAAAAACTATACTTGTCTATCTCTTATGTTCGTATGTAATATGTATGTACTACCTATTTATTCGTTTCTTACCGTTTATTGAAATATTTCACCATACCGAAGCATGTATACATGCAGCGGCACGAACGTTATGGGTAAACGAAGAGTATTCATTCGCGCTTCCCGTAATACACGGTACACGGTTTTTCATTCCTTCGAATTTTCTTTATTTCTCTCTCTCTCTCTCTCCCCCTTTTTTTTCTTGTCTTGTCTATTCGATTTCTTCCGAGGAGCGAAATCGCACGATTTTACGGAAAGCTTAGTAGTATAGATATATGTACGTATGCATGCAGGAGGGTTTAGCCTTCTCCTCCTCCTCCTCCTCCTCCTCCTCCGAAGGATATGATAATTTTTATGCAAATCGTCGATATTACCATGCGAAGTGAAAAACAAACAAGGAAAAGGAAAAGGAAAAAAGAAACGCCTCTCTCCCTCCTTCGGTTCTATCATGAACAAAAACACTGCTATCTGATTTCAATTTCTTGTACGGGCATAATTACAGAGACTCTGGCCGGGGGGTTGAGATACCCATTCGAAAGTATTATAGTAATCGATTTGTAAGAAGAAGAAGAAGAAGAAGAAGAAAAAGAAGAAGAAGGAGAAGGAGAAGGAGAAGGAGAAGGAGAAGATGGAGGAGGAGGAAGAGGAGGAAGGAGATGCCTCTTTCAATTCCCATTTTCTCAAAGCCCTAAGGAGATATAAAATGTTAAATCGTTCCGATGGAGGCGCGGCGGTATACTACATACGGCCGTTGTAGCTACAGGTTGTTTGGTATTCGTGCAATTTGTGTCGGTAACGAGAGACCGATTATCTTAAATGTCCTCGCATTAGCGCAACGCGTGTTTATAACACCGTGTGCATGTAGGTATTACGTTAGGTATAATATGTACGTACCTCGTACCTTGTAGATACGTCACACGTATACATACCTTTCGTAAATATATATATATATATATATATGTATGGCTCCGGGGATGATTTTGTATTTGAGAAACACGTTTAGTTTGCTAGTTTTCTTAATCAGTTATATTTATGTATATATATCTAGACCATGTCGCCGCGGAGGACGTGATGCGGCTGACAGATTTCTTGCTATATGCGTGTTACGAACACGCGGCGGGTATTCATTTACAATTATTGAGAACAAATTGACGAAACGCACACGCACACACCACAATGTATGTACATACGCAGGAGGCGTGTACTGTAATCGAATACGATGAATATCACAGTATTATATACATATATCGCTCTACGCATACGTGGGCCATTCTCTAGATTTTCGTAGAGGTTCTGGGTCTCCCGAAATCGACTCGCGTCACGATTCGATACTCGGTTGTACTCAGGTACTCATGAAAGGTGACAATTGCGGCGTAGAATTTGGAGCTTCCAACGTCTACAATAGCGGAGATACACGCGATCGTATTTTCCCCTGAGAAAAAGTGAAAAACGGACATTTTCTCCATAGCTATAATCAATGGTCCAAAAAATGTAAGAACAAAGGTAAGTAAGATAAGATAATTGCAGGGCGATCACGCGCAGTATATCCGCTATTTCAGATTCGAGCTTCGAACTGTGCACTGCAATTGTCACTTTTCGTCAGTACAATCGAGTGCAGTCAAATTCGATTTTTTTAGGCCCGAAACCTCTGGCGGCAATCGAGAGAATTGCCCATATAAATATATTACCGAACGCGGAATTCGAATGTACGCGAGCATCCTACTCCGGCGGGGTTATATATGGGAAAAATGTGTATGCGTAGGTATATGTACGGGGTTATACCTCTGTTATACGGCATGTTAACGCATGAATGCCCTGAGTGAAACCTGTCATTACCCAGGAGCGCCGACATAACATGCGATATTCAAACCGTAGCTAAATGGGACTACTGGCTGGCTGGCTTCGTCGCTCGTTCGTAAGCACCGATCGCAGCAGCAGAGCCAGAGCGGAGCACACGAATGCATTAAGAGACGGACGGACGCGCGAACGTCGGGTTCGTCTTATTCGTTTCTCTTTCGCAGCTATAACCGCCCCGGCCGGGCCGGGGCCCCAAGGGACGACAGTCTTCGAGTAAACGTGTCTGAGGTGCCAAACTGAAAATCACTTTGAATGTATTATCTGATCAAACATCTTGAGAATATTAATTTTCACGAGAGGCTCAAGTTGTTCCATGAACGCAAGGCCGCGGTATAAGGACGAAGGACGATAAAAATAAAAAAGCGCTGTTATAATTGAATAACAAACACCCACTTAATATATATAGTTGTTAAAAATCGATTCATTTTATAGTCTCGTATGTCGCCGCCGACCGCGACGCCGCGCCGCCGCGCCGGCTCCGGCGAGACCGTCGCATTTTTGCAATATCTCTGTAATAAACGAACGCCGCACGAGGTTCGTACGGGTATGCTGTTCGCTCGGGTAGGGACATACAGTACGTACACACTACCTCCTCTAGATCCTCTCTACCTATACGATATTATTGTTGGTTATAGGTATGTAGATCGAATGAAACGACCGACCACCATGCACCCGAAGTGAATCTCAATCGTCTGGACATGCGTTACCTCGCGTCGTGTTGCACGAAGCTAGGTGGGATCTTAAATTTCACCGTGAACAGAAAGAAACCACTTGTGAAATTATACCGATTTTAAACCGCCCTCGCCCGCGCGCTCGATCTGCGGCATGGCGATCGGGTGACGACGCCCCGCGATGTTTCATTCCCGCAGAATCAGCTGGTACGAATTACCTTGCATACCTATATATACAGTATATTAGACACACGATTCTTAACGCGTTTCATGTAAAATATTTGTCTTCGTTTCTTTTTTTCAAACTATTTTCCTCCCACGGCTTTGCCTGATACCACATCGCCGGATGAAATAAATTCGTAGATCGGTGATATCAGTGATTATAAAATTCAACCGAGGGGATTTTCATTCCGCTCGAATAGCGGGGAACAGAGTATGTACGTACATAGAAATGAAGATCGAAAGCGAAATGATGGAAAGGTACGGGGGAGAAGGAATAGTGCAGGAGTACCGTTTCGAATCGGAGTGACGCGTCACGGTCCCTACGGAAGTCAGCCTTCGTCACGCAACTATATTTCCGCGTGAGAGAGCGGATCATTCGTGGCCAGGGATGGAAATCCCTAGGCGAAATCCAAATTTTTCGAATGACGCATCGCCGCCGCGTTTACACAGGCAGATCTACGCACGCACGTACGTACGTATGTAACATCTAATTATGCGCGTAGATCCGTACCTACTACACGTATGATCTGTAGCGATAGGATCTGTATGGGATAGATATGTATACGTATAGAAATGTACGTACCTACATACCTCCGTACGGATGAGAGGTCGTTGAACTTTGTTCGCGGATGCCATCACACGTTACTGCACGATTTCGCTCCGCAGTAGTTACAGACAGGCATGGGTATGTACATAATCTATATATGACGTCGAGAAGAAGATGAAAAAAAAGTGACGAATAGTAAGAGTTATATGCTTATTGGTATGTACGCGCGTACGTACATATAGATATACATATTATGCAAGTACGTAAATAAATGGGTGAATGAAAGAGAAAGATAAAAATTCTTACAGATTCGAGAGAGATACGTGTATGGCTGCCCTAGGATTGTACTTGCCTGTTGTATGTACCCGCCGTACGTACGTATCTACAGTAAAAGCCATTATACCTTTACGCGATTTATTGAGACCAAAGATCTTTTTCCACCTCGGGAACCTTTCGCGGCAGAAATTGTTCCGCACACGGTTCTGCAGTGTGCTTATCGACGGATTCGACGTATACTTCTGTATACACGTATGTACGCGTTAGAACGTTATGCGTATACCTATGTACTACATAACCGGCACGTTTACATGCGTGCTGCATGTAGCAATACCGTGTATACTATATGTTGTATCGTTGGTATGTATAATATAGGTAAATTGTGTACATATGCACGCATGAGTATACGTGCGTTTATGTAAAAGCAGGACTGAAGGGCAAACTGGTTCGTCCTATAGATAATCAGGGCGCTGTTGATTTTCTGTAAGAGCAAGTCTCCGCATAAATTAACTTCCTCGACGCTTCGAGGTGCCACGGCGCCGAGCTCTTCCCTCTTTCCTTCCCTCTTCCCTCTTCCCTCTTCACTCCTTTCCTTTTTTTTTCGCTCGCTTATATTATAGGTATAGGTATGTAAATACATACATATGTGTATACGTATATCAAGCTTTAAACGTGTGCCGATCGGAGCACTTGTACAGCACTGCAGGTAATTGCCCCCTAGCTACCAATATCCATCCATGCGCCTGTATCTCACCCCATTATGCCAAATCGATAATTCCTTTGCGATTTCCCTTTTCCTTTCATCATTTTCTCACATAGCTATCAAGCCTGATTTCAAGGCACCTATTCCGATACATCGAAGAGTATTTCGCACCCCAGCTGTTATATAATTTTCGAAATTTGTAATTTCTGGTGAAAAGAGAAGACGAGGACGAATCCAATGAATTCTCGATAGCGTACGAAACATGATCCGTTCTCTACTTTCCGGGCAAAAGAAAAAAAAAAGAAAAATTATCGTAGAGAGGAATTTTCGAGTTATTACATTGATTATTTTCAATCGATTAATCAATGCCTCGATCCGTATAGTGTAACACTGGATTACAAATATTTTCTCAACGAATATTTTTCATCTCGTGATTTCAGAGGGACGATGATTTGCACAAGGCCGTAAGACTGACAATGAGAGAACGTAGATTCATTAAATTTGCATCGGTCGAATACGACGGTCAGCTTTATATGACGCCACAAGATTTTCTCGATAGTGTCGTCGAGTCTCTACCAAGACGTGAGTAGATCGTATTAATTATCATTCATTTTATATTCAATCGTACACACAGTACAAATTATTTGGCGAGGTTTAACATGCGGAACAAAAAGAGAAGTAAAAAAATTATTTATATACATGTGTGTGTGTGTGTGTATATATATATAAATATATTTTGCATCGGATACAATATTTTCTTCGATAATTTTCATCAGAAATTTCCTGCCATGTAGTCACGAACTCCCCGTGATTTTTTTCTCTCCGCCTTCGCGTTATGAGCTCGAGCCTCGTAAGATACATATTATGATGATCACCGGAACTGACTACTCAACCGCGGGAAAAGCTTTTTTTCTGTTTACGTTATATGTACACACAGAGCCACGGTAGGATGTGGCGTGGTGTAGCTGCTGCAGGCCTCTATAGCTGACAACATTTTACTTCATCGAGAACGATTTACAACCGTCAATCACAGCCACTTAGCTACCGCAACTAAACCTACCACAGTACATAGAGTTCTATGCACCGATTTGAAAATAGCGTATGGTGTACGGAAGTCTCTCTCTCTCTCTCTCTCTCTCTCTCTCTCTCTCTCTCTCTCTCTCTCTCTCTCTCTCTCTCTCTCTCTCTCTCTCTCTCTCTCTCTCTCTCTCTCTCTCTCTCTCTCTCTCTCTCTTCCTTTCTTTCTTTCTTATTTTTGTTTTGTTTTTTCTCCCCGCAAGTCGGATAGATCCAGATCCGTCTTATAGATATTCCATTTTTTAAATTTTAAATTTATTTTTTCGTATGTTTACTTTCATTCCTTTTTCTCCTATTTATTCTCCCTCGCAGAGTATTTTGCCTGCTTGCAATACCTCATCTGTCAAGGTGCAGAATGAGTGAGATGTTTTCATTTATCTTTAACGCGCTGAAGCTGAGGCGGGAACGATATAGGGAGGCGCTACATTGAAAGTCAATGTCATCCGTGCGTCCTCGCTTGCCTCGCCTTCCTTCTCGAGATCTTGCCATCTTGTTATCGTTATTATTATTATTATCATTGTTATTATTATCTTTGCAAATATTGAAACGTCATCTTCAGAGAGACGACGATCCGGAACGCCTTCATTCACACCTCTTCGTCCTCTTGCTTCCTTCACCATCCACGCAGCTAGACGTCCCTTTCAATAACATCTTTTCTTCATCTTCGTATCTTTCGATTAATTTTTGTTGTTGTTTTGCTGCTGTGCGTGTGTGTGTGTGTTTTTTTTTTCTTTCTTTCTTTCTCTTTCGTTCATTCCACGTCTTCTTCTATCGTCTGTTATTCTAGCGCGTCTGAAAAGGAGAATTTTATCCGACAACGAAATCGAGGTGATGAGAAATGCCACGCCGAATCTCAGGCACGGTAGTCCGCAGATGTTCCGCACGCTTCGAGACAAAGGTGAGTAATTTTGTACTTCGATTTGCATTTCTTTTCCGTGTATTTTGTTTTCTTTTTCTTTTTTTTTCTCTCTCTCTCTCTCTCTTCGCGTTCATCGTTCGTCAATCAGTTCGTTCCCATACTTTCGTCTACGCACTTGAATTGGACAATTTGATTTTTTCGCAAGACGGTGAAAAAATTAATTCGAATCGCACGAAAAGTGATCGGTTCCATTTTTTGTAACCACTTTTTGAATTCATAAAATCTTTTCGTTTGTAGGTATGTAGATACGCATGTACTACGTAGGTATGTATACATAACGCGTCTATATTGAGAAAAGCGCAAACTTATTTCTTGTTCTTCACTCGATGTCCACCTAGACGTGTGACGTATGTACAGCGGAAATTGTTCGCAATTTTTGACCTGAACAAAGCTACCGAAAATTTCAATCCGTTATTCGGATATTCACTGGTCGCGATATTAGTAGATCATACCGCCGTGATACGATACCATGATCGGAATCTTTCATAAAATTGGAAATTAGGTTGATCATAATTGCTTCGCGTTAAAGGCGATCTAACTTTTTTCATTATACGTTCCGCAACAACTTTTTCGGAAAATTCTTTCTCATCGAACGCTCGCTTCTGACACGAGCGACTCGTTGTTTTTTGGAACAGCAAAGATACCTAGGATCGATCAACGCGGCGTTCAGATCTCATTCTCGTCCCAAAACCGGCCGGTTGTTACCTTTTTTCTCCCCCCCCCCCCCCCCCCCCCCTTTTTGCCCAATTTTCGTAGCCGACATATCGACGCAAAGATGACTTTTTCTCAGTATATTCTCATACTTATATATACGTATATTATATACTTTTAGAAAGAGAAAGAGAGAGAGAGAGAGAGAGCGAGAGAGAGAGAAACCGTTATAAACGAGACGTTCTTGAAGAACATGAATTGGGCGGGAAACTGATCGATCTCTCTTTGAAATTTCGGAGTGGTGGTAGGCTGTATAGGTACTCTTACCCTCTATATAAGTGTTTTAAGGAAACAACGTAACCTAGTATAAAGTCTTGTGTCCTTAAAAGCTTAGCCGTTAGCGTGCCGCTCGGTTTCATGGCCGTCCATAGTTCTCTACACATACCGAGGGGAGGGCCACCCTTCAGCCCTATAGACCGTCGCTTTTTAATGGCACCTCATTTTTCGGCATCGATTAGTCGGTTAGTTACCCTTGTTTAACGAGCCCCGTGTAACTCGACGCTCTCCGGTCTTAGGCGTCGGCGGCGGAAAGGTTGAGTGAAAAATTGAATACTGTCAACGGATGTTCTTCTTTCTATTTTATGCAATTTTCTTGTATCGCATTTATTTGGATTGCCTTTCTTCAGGCTTTCTCATTTTTTCTGTTTCAGGCATCGTTTCCTATACGGAGTATCTGTTTCTTCTCTCAATTCTCACCAGTGAGTATGTTACCAATATATATATATATATATATATATATATATTGAACAGAAGTTTATAGATTTGATATAATTTCTCTTATTGTTATACATATATACCTACGTATTTTAGAAACAAGGGTTTTTTTTTCAAGAAAATATTCATGCGGCAGGGTGTCCAGCGGTAGGGAAAACCTGAAAAACTTTGGAATCCTCAGGCAATTTTGTTCCACAGGGAATTCTCAGGGAATTTTGCAAAATTTCGGGATATTTCTGATCATTTTACATCCAGTTTGAAATTTTTCGCGTCCATTGACGTAACACTGTGAGTGATTGTGAACATTTCTAGGTGCCAATTGAATTCGTCGAGGTTCGATCGCGCGCGATGATTAATATTTATTGAACGGCAAATATTGTCCGGGCACCCTGTACATATATCCATATATACGAAAGAGCCGAGTTAAGATATCTCTGTCGTCCGGTGCTCGATTCTCCGACGCCCCCCTCACTCCAAATTCGTAGATGCGCACTATAAGATGCCACGATCCGTAGATAAGAGAATAATGGCAATTTCTATCGGAACTCAACGAACTTCCAATATTGTCTATATCTATTCAAGCCAAAAAGACTCCCGGTTCTTTCTGACAAGTCACAAGACGTGCGATGATGCATGTGTTTCAATTCGACTTTTCCTTTAGAACCACAAACTGGATTTCGGATCGCTTTCAACATGTTTGACGTTGATGGTAACGAGCGTGTGGATAAAGCGGAATTTCTTGTGGTAAATAATTTTCCTACATATTCACTATCTTATAGGTATATATAGATATATATATATATATATATATAAATAATCTTTACATATCTATCTACAGATCGATATTTCTCACCTATTTCTCTGTATATGATCTCCGAAAAATACATATTGTTATGCATGTAGGCATAACGATGAAATTCATTGTACCTCTACCTACGTTAGTCGATATTTTGATGTGAGAAAATATATCGCGGTTAGTATTACGCATTTTCTTTCACACAGGGTGATTCAGGTTTATAGCGAGATAAATTCATTCTTGGAGATATTCTGTACGGAAAAGTCCTGCGGTAAAAATTCGTGTGACCTCTGCAGGTTTTCGTGCATACATCAGATCCAGGTTCACCTAGGTATATATATAACAGAGCTTGTATGCATAGGTACGTGAACGACACACGACAGCGGCAGGCTTGGATCCGCGAGCGAACACAGTCCTTGCTGCTCACTCACGTATCAGCGCGTTGATGATTCTCTAACTCGCAAACTATCGGTAACACGAATCTTTGCCAAAGGATTATTCCTCTCAGAATTTCTCCATAAACTTTGTTTAGCCCAACATGGACCACCTTGTACATCAACTACTAACTACTTATCCACATGTGATCCGTGATCAAAATTTCATGGAATGTAGTACTTATTTACTTACTTACTCACTTACTTACTTGCCTTGAATATAAATATCTAGTATAATATATTTATCGAAATTATCCTCTTTGCATGAAAGTACTAAATTCATATGGTATTACAGTACAGTACGTAGGTATACTTGGGTACGCAATAAATTCATCTCACCGTGATTACCTGTATACCGGGTATAGGTAGGTATGTATGTACCCTGTCAGGAGAGGTACTGAATTCTTTCAAACTACGAACAGTAGGTATACGATACCGATATGATAACAATTGTATGAAAATGATAAAAATTTCACGCGTATTCGTACGACTTCGTGAACAACCGGGTCAATCCATTTCTATAATTTCTCATTACATTTCATAATTCTTTTCTACGACGACGCGACGTTCGAAAACAATGTATCTCGTACCTACGGCGATCGTCTTCATTTTCGGACGATTGGGTAATTCGTTAATCAATATTATTCGACCACTATGTACGTGTGTATACATCCGAAGAATCGCGGTGGTATGCCTGTAAAAATTTTACCACAGGTAAATTATTATTCATTTACGGTGTCGTTTGTCTTTTCTTAACGAACGCACAAATTTTTCGCGCCGCGTCACATAAGAAGAAAAAAAGAAATTAGAAGAAAGGAAAAAAAAAGAAAAAAAAAAATCAATCGTAATTATCTTTTCATTTCTTCACGCATAAAGTCAAGTGAATTAAAAATTTCTATAACAGATACGACGATTGCTGGGTGGTAGTCTTAAGGAAAGGGAACTCGACGAAGCCACGTCACGAGCTGTGAGTTTGATAATGTGTTCAAAGAAAGCAGAAAAATAAGTATTTGAACAATTTCAATCGAGTTTTTATTTTTTTGTTGTTGTTTCTTTACATCTTTCCCTCCCCCCCCCCCCCCCCCCCCCATTCTTTCTATTTCTCAAACTGATTGTGAGATCGCTGCTCCGTAAGTCAGTCCTGCTTTCGACGCTTGCGCCTATATATAGCGTATAATGTATGTATGTATATATATATGTATGTATGTATGTTTCTACATACCTGCACAGATAGGTACTAGAGTTGCGTCGTTAACATTAACATCCCGAAGATTGCGTAGCTAAATAAATGTACAATAACCGTTCGCTGCAGCTAATATCTCGTGACACTCGTCTCAATATTGTTTTTATCCTTTGTCTTTTAATTTTCTAATCTTTCCTCGTTCTTCTGTATTTTTTCTATTATCGAATTTTTTCACCACATTCCCAAGTTAACCACCTATACCTATGATATGCTAAGAACAAAAACCTTCGCGTTTCCTATATCATCCGTTCTTTGCCTTTCTTCTTTGTTGTCCTGTCTTTCATTTCTCTTCTCTAATGTAACTAATCTATTGCTTTCCAATTCTTTTGCAGCGTAATAACGATTGATTTCACGTTGTTTGTCTCCGTTGTTATTTCTTTTTTCAAATTTCTTATCGCAATTGTTTCAACGTTTTCTATTATCATATTCCGTTGATTCTCCACCGTTTTCATGATTTCATACTAATTTTGAAAATTTCTTTTCAATCTCTCAACGTCTTCCGGTACAGACTAAAGATCGACCTGCGTGCGTGCGTGCGTGCGTGTGAGATTAACGTGAATCAATTCCCACGTGGATTGTGATTTTCGTCTTCTGCGCAAACCGCGGAGACGAATTATCGATAGTAATTAGACTTGAAAATTGATTATTGATCTTGAAATTTTATTTCAAATAATTAGTTACGTTCCCTCGTTGCTCCGAGCGAGGAAGCTCTTCGTAAAAAGGCAAAACTTCGTGAAGCAAATTTCCTCGAAGAAAGTCAAATCGTCTCGAATTCTTACGTAAGTTTTGTACAGATCATACATAAATTCATGCGTTCCTGAGTGTGCGTTCTATTAATCCGCCTACCATACGTCGTCAATGGCTTTATTCTCCGATTCTGGAACTCTACGAAGGAAGAAGAAAAAGAAAGTGATCTATATCGTTCTCACAGGATCGTCTGCAATTCCCGAAGAAAATTTTTTCTATACCGATGCCATTTTATACTAACCATTTCATGCGTGTGAACATTTGTATTACAGATCGGCTTCACATTTATGTTGTTCATATAGTATGTAGTACGTGTGCACATAAACGCATACGTATACCTACGGTGTTGGATTCTGAAGCTGAAAGAAGAAAATCGATTGTCTTCACCGAAGCAAAAAAATAGTCACCGCCATCGCATTCATTCGCTTCACATGTACAATACATAATAGTTTTTGCCTCGTGTATCAGCAAATTATCGTGGCGCGATGTACTGTACTCGCGCATCGTTCGATCAAGTATCGAAAACACTTTTTCTAATTTCTGTAAATTTATCATTCTTTCATTTAGATGGAAAAAATTTTCAGCCACGCTTGGCAGGGTAGACACGGAGGTACAAGACAAATTGAACCAGAAACTGCATCGGATACGAACTCTGACGATCCTTCGATAGCTGGAAAATTCGATCAAGATCAAGTGAGTTGGTTGAAGACGAGAAAGTGAAGACTAAAAAACCAAAAAAAGAAACAACTTCGAATTTCTTTCTTTGATTATAGCAGTTTTTACTTACCATTGTAGTGATATTCAATTTCCGCGTCTGTTCGATCGATTTCGGATGAATGTTTTCAGGGTTTGCAACGTAGACATGCGGTCGACACTACACTGACGACACATTTCTTCGGTAAAAGTGGAACTGACGAATTGAAATACGACGGTTTTCGACGCTTTATGGAAAATCTACAACGTGAAGTATTAGAGTTGGAGTTTCACGAATTTAGCAAAGGCCATGACACCATTTCCGAAATGGATTTCGCTAAGATTTTACTCAGATATACCTACCTCGATACCGACGAGTAAGGATACAACTTTGCCGCATTTTTTTTTTTTTTTTTGAACCGTTGAATACATACAATACCATCAACGTGATACGAACAAATAGTTTTAAAATATTGTGTTTAAATTTCGCGTCACCGTTTTCAGATACGATAAATATTTGGACCGATTGTTAGACCGCAGAAGCCAAGAAGTTGGTATCAGTTTTGAAGAATTTCGAGTATTTTATCAATTTCTAAACAATCTTGAAGATTTTACTATTGCTATGAGGATGTATACTCTCGCCGATCATCCGATCTCTAAAGGTAAATCTATTCATACCTTTGACATACCTCATATTTACTTCATAATCAGAAAATCAGTTCAACTTCAGTCTGATCGATAGTTGATTGACTCTAGGATTCATTTACAATATTCTGTAAGATTTGAATGCATAAAATTTTCATCCAACGGTACATTGATCTGCAGTGAGGACTAGACGGTTCGCGGACTGTTCTAGCGCTCTCCACAATGGAGAAAAATAATTTATATCCTGGTCCCAACACTTCTTTCCCTTTAAACATTTACTTTCTCCTCGTTTGCAGATGAATTTCATCGTGCTGTGAAGATCTGTACCGGAACGAGTCTCACTACTCATATCGTGGATACAGTTTTTGCCATTTTTGATGTTGACGGAGATGGCCAGCTATCGTACAAAGAATTTATCGCTATCATGAAGGACAGACTTCATAGAGGATTTAAGGTATTCATAAATTCAAATAAATGGAAATAAAATTAATGATTTTCAGCGAGCAGCGACACGTCAGAGTGTTCGAAAAAATGATAAATTTGTTTTTTTTTTATTTTTCTTCACAGTCGCAGACACGAAGCGAAGGCTGGGAAGCGTTCAAGTTTTGTTTAAAACAAGAAATGAAAGCACCATGAGCCCCGTGTAGTCAATTTCAGATACTACTATTGTGGATTTTCCAATTCATAGATCGAAATCAGAGTGCATAATATTACCTAAAAATAACACAAGTGCCATTTAGTATATATATATATCTAATTTATTTATTTCCATATATTTATGTTTGTTATATTTATGAATTTGTCGAAGAATTATTATATTATACATATATTTAGAGATATTGTTGTATAATTATCGACGGTTTCACCAACGATGAATAACTTTTATTCAATTGAATATATTTTGATCGACGAGTAAGGATGGCGGCATTTCAACATCAAAAACGTTGCTTGGTTTTCAACGAACGGAGCATATTACATGAATAAAAGTTACTCATCGATGAGTCTTTAACTGTTGATAAAAGTATATTTTCTCTCATTGCTCAGTTCAACTCGAAAGTTTGTGATTATATTGTAAATTGTACACGATCTTCTTCGAAAACGAAGTGTTCAAATATTTATTAAGTTTATCGAGATTATTTCATTACTATATATAAATGTTACCAGTAATTCTAAGTTACGATAAATCGAAAATACGTATGGAACACACCACAATGAACAAATAGTCGATATAAGTTTGATCGCCGGAACAGTTGAAGTATTGCTCAGTTGTATATTATACTACTTTGATCATTGTTTATTGAAAATACAAATCCGAAATGATTTCCACCTGGATTACATAAACTTGAAATTGTTCGGCTACATGATATTTTTTTTATCTTTCGTGAATGCGTCCGTTGCGGCGCCTTATTACAGGCAACCCGACAACCGGCCTTGTATCTCTCAACTTGATTGCCTATACGTTCGTCATCTCTTCAACTTGGACCGCGGTAGCCGAAAAGTAATACTGAATAACTGTTGAAATATTTCAAGTATTTTATTGATTCTCATAGATTTTACTATTGCTATAAAGATGTATACTATCCCGGAGGCTCAACAATCATTGGTTCCACGTATGTACGAATATGTGTAGTCCTTTCAATACGATGAAGGAAAATGAAAAATTCGGATAATTTACTACATAATATGTTATATTTTTGAATAACAACTACATATTCCACGTTGTAGAAGAATAACGAGTCTAAGGGAAAAGAGGGTGATATTTACTAGTCACTATGTCGAAATTATATTCATAAATATTCACATATACCGCGAGTGCTGCAATATCCATATTGTGCGAAACGTAGACGTCACACATAAGTATGTGCCTTTTATATTACTAACAGATTTTATGTTCTCCCTGATAACTATGATACTGCATTATACTTTGCTTAATAAATGGCCATAAAAAAAAATCAATTTACTCGTTATATTCATCATTTCCCTCTTCCTCCAATTCCAATTGCACATATCCTATCGTCACAAGCAGGATTCATTTGAATCTTCGATTTTTTTATTTCTGCGTCAAAATTCCAGTTTCATGCCAGAAGAACATCTGAGTCCAAGAGGTGGCACAATTTTTTTCTTTTTTTCTCTGATATACATATGTATGGGAATGGGAGAGAGGACACAGGCATAGACGAGTATCTATTAGGCAAACATGAATTTCGAGGAGGTGGCACTATTTTTTTTTCCTTTTTCTTGCACACATATGTATGCGAATGGGAGAGAGGACACACGGGGCGCTGACGAGGGCGTATGCAGAAACGGGCAAAAAACGAGCAGCTTTCGTTGGAATCGTGGATTTTCGAAATTTTAACTGAAAATTTGCGATTGTATCAGGAGAACATCTGAGCCCAGGAGGTGGCACAATTTTTTTCTTTTCATTTCTAATATACATATGTATGGGAATGGGAGAGAGGACACAGGCATAGACGAGTATCTATTAGGCAAACATGAATTTCGAGGAGGTGGCACTATTTTTTTTTCCTTTTTCTTGCACACATATGTATGCGAATGGGAGAGAGGACACACGGGGCGCTGACGAGGGCGTATGCAGAAACGGGCAAAAAACGAGCAGCTTTCGTTGGAATCGTGGATTTTCGAAATTTTAACTGAAAATTTGCGATTGTATCAGGAGAACATCTGAGCCCAGGAGGTGGCACAATTTTTTTCTTTTTATTTCTAATATACATATGTATGGGAATGGGAGAGAGGACACAGGCATAGACGAGTATCTATTAGGCAAACATGAATTTCGAGGAGGTGGCACTATTTTTTTTTTCCTTTTTCTTGCACACATATGTATGCGAATGGGAGAGAGGACACACGGGGCGCTGACGAGGGCGTATGCAGAAACGGGCAAAAAACGAGCAGCTTTCGTTGGAATCGTGGATTTTCGAAATTTTAACTGAAAATTTGCGATTGTATCAGGAGAACATCTGAGCCCAGGAGGTGGCACAATTTTTTTCTTTTTATTTCTAATATACATATGTATGGGAATGGGAGAGAGGACACAGGCATAGACGAGTATCTATTAGGCAAACATGAATTTCGAGGAGGTGGCACTATTTTTTTTTTCCTTTTTCTTGCACACATATGTATGCGAATGGGAGAGAGGACACACGGGGCGCTGACGAGGGCGTATGCAGAAACGGGCAAAAAACGAGCAGCTTTCGTTGGAATCGTGGATTTTCGAAATTTTAACTGAAAATTTGCGATTGTATCAGGAGAACATCTGAGCCCAGGAGGTGGCACAATTTTTTTCTTTTTTTCTCTGATATACATATGTATGGGAATGGGAGAGAGGACACAGGCATAGACGAGTATCTATTAGGCAAACATGAATTTCGAGGAGGTGGCACTATTTTTTTTTTCCTTTTTCTTGCACACATATGTATGCGAATGGGAGAGAGGACACACGGGGCGCTGACGAGGGCGTATGCAGAAACGGGCAAAAAACGAGCAGCTTTCGTTGGAATCGTGGATTTTCGAAATTTTAACTGAAAATTTGCGATTGTATCAGGAGAACATCTGAGCCCAGGAGGTGGCACAATTTTTTTCTTTTTATTTTAAATATACATATGTATGGGAATGGGAGAGAGGACACAGGCATAGACGAGTATCTATTAGGCAAACATGAATTTCGAGGAGGTGGCACTATTTTTTTTTTCCTTTTTCTTGCACACATATGTATGCGAATGGGAGAGAGGACACACGGGGCGCTGACGAGGGCGTATGCAGAAACGGGCAAAAAACGAGCAGCTTTCGTTGGAATCGTGGATTTTCGAAATTTTAACTGAAAATTTGCGATTGTATCAGGAGAACATCTGAGCCCAGGAGGTGGCACAATTTTTTTCTTTTTATTTCTAATATACATATGTATGGGAATGGGAGAGAGGACACAGGCATAGACGAGTATCTATTAGGCAAACATGAATTTCGAGGAGGTGGCACTATTTTTTTTTTCCTTTTTCTTGCACACATATGTATGCGAATGGGAGAGAGGACACACGGGGCGCTGACGAGGGCGTATGCAGAAACGGGCAAAAAACGAGCAGCTTTCGTTGGAATCGTGGATTTTCGAAATTTTAACTGAAAATTTGCGATTGTATCAGGAGAACATCTGAGCCCAGGAGGTGGCACAATTTTTTTCTTTTTTTCTCTGATATACATATGTATGGGAATGGGAGAGAGGACACAGGCATAGACGAGTATCTATTAGGCAAACATGAATTTCGAGGAGGTGGCACTATTTTTTTTTTCCTTTTTCTTGCACACATATGTATGCGAATGGGAGAGAGGACACACGGGGCGCTGACGAGGGCGTATGCAGAAACGGGCAAAAAACGAGCAGCTTTCGTTGGAATCGTGGATTTTCGAAATTTTAACTGAAAATTTGCGATTGTATCAGGAGAACATCTGAGCCCAGGAGGTGGCACAATTTTTTTCTTTTTATTTTAAATATACATATGTATGGGAATGGGAGAGAGGACACAGGCATAGACGAGTATCTATTAGGCAAACATGAATTTCGAGGAGGTGGCACTATTTTTTTTTTCCTTTTTCTTGCACACATATGTATGCGAATGGGAGAGAGGACACACGGGGCGCTGACGAGGGCGTATGCAGAAACGGGCAAAAAACGAGCAGCTTTCGTTGGAATCGTGGATTTTCGAAATTTTAACTGAAAATTTGCGATTGTATCAGGAGAACATCTGAGCCCAGGAGGTGGCACAATTTTTTTCTTTTTATTTCTAATATACATATGTATGGGAATGGGAGAGAGGACACAGGCATAGACGAGTATCTATTAGGCAAACATGAATTTCGAGGAGGTGGCACTATTTTTTTTTTCCTTTTTCTTGCACACATATGTATGCGAATGGGAGAGAGGACACACGGGGCGCTGACGAGGGCGTATGCAGAAACGGGCAAAAAACGAGCAGCTTTCGTTGGAATCGTGGATTTTCGAAATTTTAACTGAAAATTTGCGATTGTATCAGGAGAACATCTGAGCCCAGGAGGTGGCACAATTTTTTTCTTTTTTTCTCTGATATACATATGTATGGGAATGGGAGAGAGGACACAGGCATAGACGAGTATCTATTAGGCAAACATGAATTTCGAGGAGGTGGCACTATTTTTTTTTTCCTTTTTCTTGCACACATATGTATGCGAATGGGAGAGAGGACACACGGGGCGCTGACGAGGGCGTATGCAGAAACGGGCAAAAAACGAGCAGCTTTCGTTGGAATCGTGGATTTTCGAAATTTTAACTGAAAATTTGCGATTGTATCAGGAGAACATCTGAGCCCAGGAGGTGGCACAATTTTTTTCTTTTTATTTCTAATATACATATGTATGGGAATGGGAGAGAGGACACAGGCATAGACGAGTATCTATTAGGCAAACATGAATTTCGAGGAGGTGGCACTATTTTTTTTTTTCCTTTTTCTTGCACACATATGTATGCGAATGGGAGAGAGGACACACGGGGCGCTGACGAGGGCGTATGCAGAAACGGGCAAAAAACGAGCAGCTTTCGTTGGAATCGTGGATTTTCGAAATTTTAACTGAAAATTTGCGATTGTATCAGGAGAACATCTGAGCCCAGGAGGTGGCACAATTTTTTTCTTTTTATTTCTAATATACATATGTATGGGAATGGGAGAGAGGACACAGGCATAGACGAGTATCTATTAGGCAAACATGAATTTCGAGGAGGTGGCACTATTTTTTTTTTCCTTTTTCTTGCACACATATGTATGCGAATGGGAGAGAGGACACACGGGGCGCTGACGAGGGCGTATGCAGAAACGGGCAAAAAACGAGCAGCTTTCGTTGGAATCGTGGATTTTCGAAATTTTAACTGAAAATTTGCGATTGTATCAGGAGAACATCTGAGCCCAGGAGGTGGCACAATTTTTTTCTTTTTATTTTAAATATACATATGTATGGGAATGGGAGAGAGGACACAGGCATAGACGAGTATCTATTAGGCAAACATGAATTTCGAGGAGGTGGCACTATTTTTTTTTTCCTTTTTCTTGCACACATATGTATGCGAATGGGAGAGAGGACACACGGGGCGCTGACGAGGGCGTATGCAGAAACGGGCAAAAAACGAGCAGCTTTCGTTGGAATCGTGGATTTTCGAAATTTTAACTGAAAATTTGCGATTGTATCAGGAGAACATCTGAGCCCAGGAGGTGGCACAATTTTTTTCTTTTTATTTCTAATATACATATGTATGGGAATGGGAGAGAGGACACAGGCATAGACGAGTATCTATTAGGCAAACATGAATTTCGAGGAGGTGGCACTATTTTTTTTTTCCTTTTTCTTGCACACATATGTATGCGAATGGGAGAGAGGACACACGGGGCGCTGACGAGGGCGTATGCAGAAACGGGCAAAAAACGAGCAGCTTTCGTTGGAATCGTGGATTTTCGAAATTTTAACTGAAAATTTGCGATTGTATCAGGAGAACATCTGAGCCCAGGAGGTGGCACAATTTTTTTCTTTTTATTTCTAATATACATATGTATGGGAATGGGAGAGAGGACACAGGCATAGACGAGTATCTATTAGGCAAACATGAATTTCGAGGAGGTGGCACTATTTTTTTTTTCCTTTTTCTTGCACACATATGTATGCGAATGGGAGAGAGGACACACGGGGCGCTGACGAGGGCGTATGCAGAAACGGGCAAAAAACGAGCAGCTTTCGTTGGAATCGTGGATTTTCGAAATTTTAACTGAAAATTTGCGATTGTATCAGGAGAACATCTGAGCCCAGGAGGTGGCACAATTTTTTTCTTTTTTTCTCTGATATACATATGTATGGGAATGGGAGAGAGGACACAGGCATAGACGAGTATCTATTAGGCAAACATGAATTTCGAGGAGGTGGCACTATTTTTTTTTTCCTTTTTCTTGCACACATATGTATGCGAATGGGAGAGAGGACACACGGGGCGCTGACGAGGGCGTATGCAGAAACGGGCAAAAAACGAGCAGCTTTCGTTGGAATCGTGGATTTTCGAAATTTTAACTGAAAATTTGCGATTGTATCAGGAGAACATCTGAGCCCAGGAGGTGGCACAATTTTTTTCTTTTTATTTCTAATATACATATGTATGGGAATGGGAGAGAGGACACAGGCATAGACGAGTATCTATTAGGCAAACATGAATTTCGAGGAGGTGGCACTATTTTTTTTTTTCCTTTTTCTTGCACACATATGTATGCGAATGGGAGAGAGGACACACGGGGCGCTGACGAGGGCGTATGCAGAAACGGGCAAAAAACGAGCAGCTTTCGTTGGAATCGTGGATTTTCGAAATTTTAACTGAAAATTTGCGATTGTATCAGGAGAACATCTGAGCCCAGGAGGTGGCACAATTTTTTTCTTTTTATTTCTAATATACATATGTATGGGAATGGGAGAGAGGACACAGGCATAGACGAGTATCTATTAGGCAAACATGAATTTCGAGGAGGTGGCACTATTTTTTTTTTCCTTTTTCTTGCACACATATGTATGCGAATGGGAGAGAGGACACACGGGGCGCTGACGAGGGCGTATGCAGAAACGGGCAAAAAACGAGCAGCTTTCGTTGGAATCGTGGATTTTCGAAATTTTAACTGAAAATTTGCGATTGTATCAGGAGAACATCTGAGCCCAGGAGGTGGCACAATTTTTTTCTTTTTATTTTAAATATACATATGTATGGGAATGGGAGAGAGGACACAGGCATAGACGAGTATCTATTAGGCAAACATGAATTTCGAGGAGGTGGCACTATTTTTTTTTTCCTTTTTCTTGCACACATATGTATGCGAATGGGAGAGAGGACACACGGGGCGCTGACGAGGGCGTATGCAGAAACGGGCAAAAAACGAGCAGCTTTCGTTGGAATCGTGGATTTTCGAAATTTTAACTGAAAATTTGCGATTGTATCAGGAGAACATCTGAGCCCAGGAGGTGGCACAATTTTTTTCTTTTTATTTCTAATATACATATGTATGGGAATGGGAGAGAGGACACAGGCATAGACGAGTATCTATTAGGCAAACATGAATTTCGAGGAGGTGGCACTATTTTTTTTTTTCCTTTTTCTTGCACACATATGTATGCGAATGGGAGAGAGGACACACGGGGCGCTGACGAGGGCGTATGCAGAAACGGGCAAAAAACGAGCAGCTTTCGTTGGAATCGTGGATTTTCGAAATTTTAACTGAAAATTTGCGATTGTATCAGGAGAACATCTGAGCCCAGGAGGTGGCACAATTTTTTTCTTTTTATTTCTAATATACATATGTATGGGAATGGGAGAGAGGACACAGGCATAGACGAGTATCTATTAGGCAAACATGAATTTCGAGGAGGTGGCACTATTTTTTTTTTCCTTTTTCTTGCACACATATGTATGCGAATGGGAGAGAGGACACACGGGGCGCTGACGAGGGCGTATGCAGAAACGGGCAAAAAACGAGCAGCTTTCGTTGGAATCGTGGATTTTCGAAATTTTAACTGAAAATTTGCGATTGTATCAGGAGAACATCTGAGCCCAGGAGGTGGCACAATTTTTTTCTTTTTATTTTAAATATACATATGTATGGGAATGGGAGAGAGGACACAGGCATAGACGAGTATCTATTAGGCAAACATGAATTTCGAGGAGGTGGCACTATTTTTTTTTTCCTTTTTCTTGCACACATATGTATGCGAATGGGAGAGAGGACACACGGGGCGCTGACGAGGGCGTATGCAGAAACGGGCAAAAAACGAGCAGCTTTCGTTGGAATCGTGGATTTTCGAAATTTTAACTGAAAATTTGCAATTGTATCAGGATACCAACTGAACCTAGGAGGTGGTACAATTTTTCAGCAAAATCGTACAGTTGGCAGAAAAGGCGCCACGTAATCGAAAGAGGTCTTTGACAGAAAACGGTAGCAGACGGCTACGAAGGATATAGGGGATGAGGCCAAAGCAATTTGAGGAAAATAAAAATCGTAATTATGTTGTCTGAAACCAGTGTTTATTTAGTGATGAATCTGGATCTACAGCAACTCTAAAATAATATACTAATCCTCATCTTATACCTAACATTTCATCTGCGTCACATAAACATCAAACTGACGCAGTTAGGTTTCATTTCAAAAATTGTAGTGGAAATGCATACAACCCCGAAAAGTAAAACACTATAATAAAAATCAAGAAGTTAATCCTCGTCTTGTCAGGTGACCGAGTGTATCTGAATATCGGACGTGGGCTGCCCAGATGCCAGAGACGATGTACAACATTACAACTCGATGATTGTCTCGTGTAATTCCCAATTTTTTCCGAAGAATAAATATATCATGTAAAAATTGATTGAGTTACTCTCGGAGTTACTCTTCTTCCTCTGTGGCACTAACTATAGAGTGTACCTCAGTGCACTTGGAAATGAATGCTATGGTTGCCTTGAACTTTGTTTTGCGTTGAAATCTGTTATCTGGTCGTCGATGCTTCGAGGCTCGATCTCTTGTTGACCGTTCCATACCGTAGGTCTGCTTCGCTGAGATAGAGTGCTCAGCCGCAGGAAACTATGAAGGGCACCGGATGGTTTGTTGGTTGCATGTAATAAGGCATTCAGTTGACCAGATTGATTCATTATTTATAATCATTCATTTCAGAGATTATCAAATGTCTGTAGATTGTGAAGCGTATTGTGAAGCGTAAACGTTGGCGTATCTGTTAAACCACAGCAGGTATCTGGAAGGTGTAGAGTAAATTCACAGCACCGTAATAACGAATGCTATTCCGTTGCTGTTAAGATTGTGTGCATTTATTTGTATAGGCATATATGTCAAATGCATTTGTATAATATCCCATGAACAAATATGTATATTACATTCGCAACTTATACTGTTGTCGACACTCATATTGTGCTACTCGATAATACAATAATTACACTGTTAGTTATACAAATTATGTATACCTATAGATATATATATAAGGAAGGCAACTGCAGGAAGCTTGAGGAGTATCATATAGATCAATATGATACGATGTGATACAACTATTACATAATACATAACAATACTTATAATATGTATACTAAAAATAGTACTCGTTCTGATAACAGTTATAGTATTTGTATATGTATTGCAGGCACAATAAATAAGGCGCTTAATCTTAATCCCAGGTTAGTTTGAGATTAGAGCAAATTCATAGCAAGATGCGAATTTTCAAGAATCATCCCTTTCACCTGTGTAGTCTTTACAAGAATGTAGTAGCTATAATTTTTGATTCAAACTCTAACGCCGTCTCTAAAAATGACCGAGAAATAAGATTAGCGTGGTCCTGATTTTCAAAACTTCATCTCTTCGAGCTGTGGCCTTTGTTCGAGGCACCTCTGTGTAGTCTTTACAAGAATAAAATAGGTATAATTCGAGATTCGAACTGTAATGCTGTGTCAGAAAATGACCTATTATTCGTCTATTCCAACTTTATATATCTACGATTCGAATTCCAAATTATCATCGTAGAGTCTATCAATATGTTTTGAATAGAACAAAAATTTGATTATCTTTCATCATGACGTATAGAGTTTTATTATTAATATTGATATAATAAATTGTGCGATCGATCGATCGAAGATAATCGGGGGTGAACAATTATGACGACGACGCAGCCTCGCATAATTCCTAATATATAGAGCCGGATTCGTCACACCAACGAAAATATATGGTCAGCGTACCATTTTGAATTTCTCGAACATAAAAATATAAATTACAGCTACAACTTATTATGTATATCTATTATAATATAGGTATGTATAAATATATATATATATATGTATACATATATACACACATATATATATATTCTTTTCTCTTGACACAATAATTTACTACGTTTATTATATAGATGTAACATAATATTCATATATATAATCGCAGGTATATGCCGCGCATATAAGTTATAGGTATATATACTATATACCAGTGCTATTTCATGTATTCCTATAATTCATACAATTACATTATCTTATATTATATTATATTATGATATATCAATTTACACATACAAAATATATATAATGCCTCTTGATTCGTGAGAATATTCATGCGTTATACGTGAACCTTGTGAGAGGTCGAACAATGTTTGACTCAATTTTGAAATTCTTCGATTCAGGTGTATAATTCGTGCGCTTTTCATTACAGATTTCACAATCTTTATTATTCATATTCATATTCTGTAAGCATATATTATTTTGCAGTTTACATATACCATAATAGTATATAGTATGTAAGTAGCACTTCGTTATAATATTTTGATTTTCTGTTTTGTTTTGTTTTTTTATCCTAAATATAGTACCTACCTATATATAATAATGAAAATTTGGGAATTTTTTTTTATTGTAAAATCAGACATTCTCATTGTATGAATTATGATAAAAGGCACTTCAGATACATAAAAGCATTTGAATTAATAGGTACTTATAATATAATTATAAGTTATAAGTATATATAACTATCAATAGTTTTATCGATTGAAATTTTACGGCGTAGGTATACTATTATTATTATTATCATCGTAATAATACGTGCTGAAAAAAAAGAGAGAGACCATCATCCAACGACTATGTGATTAATAGGATACCGTAAGTATCTTAGATCCGTAAGTATTAGAGATCCGTTTGGTGCGGGGAAAAACGAACAGAAAAAAAAACCAAAGAAAATGACGACTCGCTGCCTCCATCGGGTCGAATATAATTATAGATAGATAGTGCAATGAAACTAGAATATTGCAAAATCATAATTACTATTATAATATATCGTTCACCATCATTCTGGCAATTCATTAAACTTTGGTATTTCTCATTATTATATTACATAATAAATATATCATACGATATCCAACACCGATAATATGTCGGGTCAAGGCGTTTTCATTTTTCTACACTGTTTTCTGTTCCTTTTTTTTTCTCTTTTTACTTGCCTCATTTCTGTACCAATATTCCTATGTATGTAGTGCATGTACATACATATATGCGACTCCTGCGACCGCGCGACATGCCGAGCCTGAATCGAAAATAACAATTAATAAATCTTTTCGGAATAACGTCGGGGCTCTTCGTTCGAGGGGCTAGATATTGAAGAAAGTAAAACAAAAAACAACAACATTACAGAAAGTTTGTTTCCTTCGATTTTTTTCCCCCATTTTTTAAGTTTTCTCCTTCCATTTTGATTTACACACGATTATAAGTTCAAGCTTCAATCACAATGACGTATGTTTCTTATACTATATGTATATATTTTACTTACAGCTGTAATCGATTGAGATTCTGATTATTATAAATATAAATATATACACACCTATAAGTATGTATATTATAGGTACATATATATATATATATATATATAATATCGGGTTTGGAATAACAATATATTAACTTGTTTGTATCGACGACGGAATCTCAGTGTTTATACATCGAATATATATATTTTCTTCTTTTGAATATTATATTAATCTAATACTTACTATAATTATATATTATAGTACTATATGATATATGTAGTTTTGAAAATTTTATGTAACGAGACCCAACGCAACCATCCGCACACAGTATATGTCAATCCTTAAATTATATATTATATGTATATCGCTTTCGAATGGTTATAACTCTCAGCTTATAAGATAAACAAGAATTGTAATCCTAAATCAGAAGATTTTTTCAAATGAATTAAAGAAGGAGAATAATTATTGTTTTTAACAAAAGCCAAAGGAGTTTCACAGTATACAGATAAATAATATAGGTGTATGGTAAAAAAATAAATAATAATAATAATAATAATAATAATAATAATAATAATAATAATAATAATAATAATAATAATAATAATAATAATAATATATAATTGTAACTAGAAACTAATAATAATTACAAACAATAAGTATAATAATAATTAATATGGTCGCTTTGAATTCAACTGTTTTATAAATTACATCATACATATTTATATAAAGGCATCGGCTGTTTGGTTTTTCAATTTTTTTTCAATTTCATTCTTCTACTGGTTATCAATTTGAGAGACAGAATGCAGTGCGGGAAAAGTAAAGGATATCGAAAAGAGAGAACAAGAGAAAAAGAACAAAATTGATCCGTTAAGTATCTTGCCCTATTTTTGTAGCGCATACACTAGTTGTATACAGTATTTGTACAAAGAAAAAGGAAATTGAAAAAAAAACTGTGAAATTTCTTATTATCTTTCCTCTCCTGGATCCTTTCCTTCTCAGATATCGAAATTATTGAAAACAGAAATAAACAATAATTGAGGATAACAAGAGCGGGTATAAAATAATAATAATAATAATTATTATAATTATTGAGATACATTGGTACAGTATATATATATATATAAGTATATGAGAACACAAGATGATCACCGTCGTTTTACCAACACGAAGGCTGCGGCGTCGTCGTTATATATAGGTATCCCATAGATATAATGCACATTCATACGTATACTCGTACTATACGTATATGTATATATAATATCTATATCTATGTATGTATGTGCATACATGCGTATAGAAATATGTATACACATACATAGATAATATAATATAAATCTTCACCACGTCATACACCGTCGACGATTGGTTTAATGCTTTGGCTGTAGCAATTTACCTGCAAAATCGATAGACATAATGAATATTAAATTATTGGTATGTGTAGCGTACGCATGTGTACGTATATACATGCATACCAGCTACTTACAGTATATACATATACAATAATTCGTGTTGATAATTATAGTTATTTTCCATAATCAAAAACAGTCGCTATTATATATATATATATGTGTGTGTATTACTTACCTACGTAGTTCGGAAGACCAAGTAGATTGAATTGGATTAAAGGTACGTTATAGTAGAGACGATGAGCGTAGCAGCTAAAAGAAGCGACCTCAGAAGGAGAAGGGACTCCGTGGAGGATGATGATGATGCTCCTGATTTAGATCCGGCTGTAGATATGATAATATAATAAATAATTAATTGTGATATACAGCTACATGGGTATATAGGTAGTAGAATGCGCAATTATTGAGAGAAAGTGTATAATATATATACTTATATAGAGAGAGAGAGAGGGAGAGAGGGAGAGAGGGAGAGATATGATTTTTCATTTAATCGAAAGTTAGTATAGTAAAAAAAAAATTGACAGTTAGTTATATATATATAGTTAGTCGATCGAGCGTGTTCTTATCTCATTCGTGTACATCAACATGCTGGATGCTTTACCGCAGGTATTTACTATCTATACATTACTATAGGTATGTAGTTAGTCATTCATACTTTAAACCATTTCGTAACGAATAACAGAATATGAGATACAATACAATACGTTACGTTACGATACGATACGATACGATACGCGTTAGGTTTACAGCGTGAGACACATCGGACGATCATATAATAAGAGAAGAGAATAATCAGAAATAAGAAGTGAAGCGGAAAAAAGAGACGGAAATTATGAGAAAAAAAAAAAAAAAAACGGAAAAAGAAAAGAAGAATTTCTGTATCAGAGGTATGTCGTGAGTGAATATATTAGTGTATACACGATATGTATAATGGAGCCGATTACGTGCAAAACCTACCAATGTCCGGTTCGGCAGCAAAGATATATTCTAAAAATAAATTTGACAAACATGAAATGACAGAAAACGAGCCTGGTGGTATGCATTCATGATATCAATAAGTGTTGCTGGCTCAGTATAATGCAACGCGTATAATTCGACAAGCTGATATACTGCACGTTATATATACTTTATAATCAAGCTCGCGCCTTCGATATCGCAGTGATAGCAAAGGAAGGAGAAAGAACGTATACGTATTATCGATATAACGGAAGATATGAGAAGAAAAATTGAAATAAGTTTATCTTAATTGTTTGCCATATCTTTTCTACACCTATATCTTACATCGCATATAATTATGACCCGTCAAAAGGCGCGTATCCTGCACCAAATTCAACCGGAAGTTGCTCAACATTCGTGTCCGCGAAGATATAACAGGTACACACGATATATATATATATACTCGTTATATACAGTAAAATGATAACGTGATTACCCAATTCGTAAAGATTGTTTGTTTTTAATTGGGCCTCCTCGTAGCCTGATTCATGGTGCTATATAGGTACTATATCCTACGCGCGGACCTACGTTTAGCTATATATGCATAATTATGACGATAATCACAATAATAATAATAAGAATAATAACAATGGTAATAATAATACGAGGTGAATATTTTATCGGAAAAACTGGATGAGAACTCACCACCCTTGAATTTCGCCGATTCACTGGGTCTCGGGGACCATCCGAATTCGTTCTGTGCCATAAGTACGGCCTCGTATTCACCGGCCTTGAGACCTTCGAGCGGGTGTCTGATTTTGAATATATTCCCCGTTCCATCGTCCGACACTCTGGGGCTAACAATTCGCCAATTTTTTTCATCCACGAGGCGATATTCGAGCTGACAACGAAACGAAAATATACAGACGTGTTTCGTATAGGTATATAATTATACCTAACACCCGCGATAATAAAAATCAAACGATACTCAGGTATACGTACGTAGGGCATCGATAATGTTATACCTAGAGTAAGTAGGTGAAATATTTATGCGGTTTACAAACCTCGTATTTGATAATTGGCGAATAACTTTCTAATTGCCATTCGAGAATCGGTGTTTCGCCGTCTTTCGTCACGTCACCCCTAATGAATTTCGCTGCTCTCGGAGAACCTGCGAAGAGGATGAAAATAAAAATGTAAAAAAAAAAAAAATACAGAGAACCTGACAATTTTTCGCCCATTTCATTCTCATATGTTTCGACAGAATATTGCATTTCGATTTGTATCAACAAAGAATTTACCAACCCGTGAGTTCGATCGTTCGCGATGCGTTTCCGATCTGGTTTCGCGCCTGACAAGCGTATTTTCCGAAATCGGATTTTTCAACGCGGCTAAAAGCGAGGGTGTACTTGATGCCGGGTTGGTCAAGCAATTCTATCTCGTCCTGCTTTCCAACTGTGACTTCTCTGCCGTCTTTGAGCCACGTTACCTCGGCCCGCGGGTAACCGTCCACTTGACAAGTCAATTCGGTATCCATGTGGATTCCCGTGTGCACCTTTTCGTATTCCACTTCGATTCTCGGAGTGTCTGAACATCGGAGAAGAAAACGAAAAATCACGCGAGGTTCAATTGAGGTTTCATCGAGTAGGTGTACGCTCTGCTGAACTGTGCCACAATAAGATAATGAAGATTATACGGATACTCACAATAGGAGATAACGTGAATTGCATAAAGGTTCGGCTGTTGGCTATCAGACGTTTCTACAAGGCATTGATAGAGCCCGGCATTATCTTCCGAAACGTTATGAATAGTCAATGAACTGCCGTCTCTGGGATGATTGTCGCTCGGTAGTCTCTTACCCTGATGTTTTCAAAAATCACCAAAATTATATTTTCGACACCCAATAAATAACTCAAGGACTTTCGAGCGCGGCGACCGGGCGATAATTTTTCCCCTTACAACTGCGAATACGGTTCGGCGCTGGACTACGCTTTCATAAAAGCTCTGACAATTTTTCGGTTCGGTATGGACTTTCCTCGAAGTATTACGAGTTGCGCTCTGGCATCAATTAAACACGCAAATATGGCTGGATGAATGATTATATTCGTTCAACGGCGGCTTGAGCTGACACACTAACGCGAACGCCTCACTCGCGGAGGAATTCAATTCTTCACTCGAGTATCAAGCAAAAATACGGACGCGGCTAACCAGAACGCGCTTCACAGACGGGCACGATTCTTTTGCTACAACTCCGACGAGAATTAGTTATACGGGAGAAAACTAGCGCCGTGATTCTGATCCGCAATCACGTAACCGCAGTCCCCGATTTTTGACGCGCTTGCTTTTCGACTGATCAAATTCTCGCCGCTATCACCTGGAGACGCTCGAAAGTCCTTACCGAAAGGCATAAGATAAGAAACGAAGACGAAGAGTCGGCATACCTTGTGCGACCATTTGATTATCGGTTTTGGTTCCCAGTTAGCCTGACAGGCCAAAGTGATCGACTTGTTCGGTTTGACGTGGACAGTTTCTGAAGGCAGAACGAACACTTTCCTCAAAGTTGTCACGGAATGGACAATCTTCTCGGGTGGATCGCTGGTAATTTCGCATATATATTCGTCAGAGATATCGCTGTTCATGAAATTGTATATTATTAGACTGTTGTCTTTTTGCCTGACAATCCTGTTCCTTTCTTGCGGGTCTTCGATGTCCGCGAAATTGTCGTGGTATAACGGAACGAGACCCTTCTTCCACAGGACCACAACTTCTTCTAAATAAATTGCAAAAATCCGAAAACCGTTATTAAAATTTGATGAAGAACGGTCCATCGTGCAATACGACGAAAGAGTCAATTTCGTGGTATACCTAATATTGAAAATTGTTACTAACGTGGGTTCGAAACGTTGCAAGGCAGACGTACGCTCTCGCCTAGACGAACTAACAACTTCTGAGGACTTGTCAAAATGTGTGCATCCGGTGCATCCACCTCCACAATATCTTTGTTGTACGTCTCGCTGGTCTCTTCTGCATCATATTCCTCCAGATCATTCTGATAATCGGTCTCCGGCCTGCATTCACCTGCGCAAGCAAGATGTCGTTTCAATTCGCTTGTAAGGCTTTATTTCTCGCATGGAAACAACAACGTAACAAGAGCCAAAAGGAGTAAAGAAAAACGTAAAATAACAACATCCACAAGAAAGAGCCGAGAAGATATGTTCTCGAAAAATACATACATATATATATACTTTATGAATATTCAATTTATACTGCATATAGGTATATTCCGGGGATATAGTTTTCGCGTAAGCGAGCTCCATTCTCTCTACCTTTTTTTCCCATCAGTTGTTTATTTTCCAACCGCGACTGAGCTTTTTGTTTTCAAGGAGAGAGAGAGAGAAAGAAAGAGAGAGAGAGAGAAAACACAGGTGGGATGGTATTTTATTTTGATTAAAAAAGAAGCATGTGAACGATAATTAGTCATGTTTGGTTTTTACACAAGCGGTATGTATATAAAGAAAAAAAAGTGCTAATCGTTCGACCTTCCTGTGACCTAAGGGACGAGGGATGGGGAGAAGAAGAGGGAGATGGATAGTGGCAACCGCAGGATCATATTTCACGGCTTGCCCCGAGTAATTCGCGTGGAGGACACGCGAATGGGGAGAATCTGAAGGGTGAAATAGTAAACTGGGGCAAGTAAACGTGTACATCCGTTCACCACCTCCATTTAGGCAAACATAAGAGGAGCAGCTCTCTCTCTCCCTCTTTCTCCTGATCTAATTCACAATTCGTAATTAAGGGGTGTGGACGTGATTGCAAATTCTCCCAACCAGGTCACACGAACGCGATTCTCTTTCGATTGAGAAGAAGGAGCAACGACGAGAGAGGAAGAAAAGAGAGGGAAAGCAAGAGAAAACGACGAGTGATTCAACGCCTTATAAATTCCGAACCGTTGAATCAATTTCGCGGTAGACAGATACACAGTATCCGACCACACGGCAATAACGTATACCGCGAGAGGCGAGACGCTGGCTCATGATGTCGCAGACAAAATACGATGACTCCGCTATGCGGGATGTCTCATTATTTATTCTTAGTCAGCACCGCGGTGCAGCACCGAACGACTGACCGAACAATCGTATAGGTATACCTACATACATACACTCAACCATACCTATGTATAATACACTGGAAGGCCTACAGAGCAATTTCCATGAGACGAATCGACGGCTGCCATTTTAACTTGGGACTTTTAATACGTCAAATCACATAACAGAGTCTGACCTCGCTGGTAGATCTGTTGCAAGGCAATCGGTCGGTCGGTTCATAGACTGATTCGCATCGCGGGCGCGTATTCGCACCTTTGCACGTTTCAATTATCGCGGTGGAACGTGCTCTTCTGATTGGCCTTCTAAAATTCCAAGTTAAAACGGCAGCCGTCGGACTCCGTACCGTAGGAGACAATGCTTTGGTTACGGGGGGCGGATACGCGTTCCAGTGTATTACGTAGTTCAGCGTATGGTATATATTGTATACCTAAATTTAGAGGTGACATATATGTAACCGTTGTGCCACACTTCGAGAATGACAAATAAACATAATGACGGTAATTGAATAGCGAATAATGAATACGTTACAATCCAATCTAGTGATTAACCGCGGATGATTCTCGTGATCAATCGTGGGCGGTTGGCAGTGCACTGAAATTCAATATCCTGATGTATGTATGTACATACAGTACCTACCTATGCATGTCGCGTCACCAATGCCACGAGGACACGAGCGCCAAGAGTACGATTTCGATGCCAAAGGTCGTATAACGTCGCTCACGTCCTTATGGCATTAGTGAAAAGATCATACACCAGATTTACGACAATATTGTGACAAGGATCCACAGAAAATCTTCAACCAGATGTGAAATTATGCACCTATGATAGGTACGACACGAATTTCGTTTTATCGTGATCATCGTCGTCGTCGTTGTCGTCGTCGTTCATTCATTGATTGATATAAAAGGCCGTGATAATGTGAGGGCGAGTAATATAAGTCGAGTATTTCCTGCGGAGCGTGTATATAAGGGTATAGAAAAGGTGCGGAACCGACCGCATTTGCGGAGTGGTAAATTACGGCCAACAGCTAGACGCCAGCCGTACATACGGAGCTTACACACCTAGATCTAGGTTAAAATGGCCGGCTGTCGCGTGCGGCAACCCCTAACAACGCCCGGCTCACCAGGCGGGCGCCTTGTCGACTTTGCCTCTTGTGTCGATGAGCATATGCCCTGCATCACCCCCTCGAAACACGTGGCCCGTAACGCGTTCCAGTTTCGTTCAATTACCAGCTGGTCCGTTTATAGTATACAAGAAAGAAGGAGGATGGGGATGATCAGGAGGAGGAGGAGGAGGAAGAGGATGAGGAAGAGGGCGTCGAATCGTGTGCCCTTTCGGTCCATGAAGGCCAAGGCCGACAATGGACTAGAAGACTGGCGCCCCGAACCGCAACCGCGATGAAAGAATATGAGCGAACCAAAGCACGAAGATTGTAATAAGAAAAGACCGGAGTATGAGTTCAGTTCATGAATATGAATATGAGCAACGCGAGGCGACAGTGCCATGCGTCCAGCCGACTATTGTACCGCTATAGGGTGAAGTCGTCGAAGAAGTATAATAACAGTTTCCCAACTTCCAGCACGTAGGTACCTGAACGGCTAGTCCGACTACCAAAAAAAGTCTCCACAGGCTATGCACGATGACGCGATCTTTCGCGACAAAACTATAATTCCGATGACTTCATCGCACGCCGGCTGTAGTTGTAAATCTGTCCGTACTTTTCGATCGTATTTAGTATACATGTATCGTATATAGTATAGTATACATCCGATGTTACATAGGTTTTTGAATGACGTATGCGTACACATGTGATATATTATCTGGTTGCAATATCAGCGCGGAAAATAGTCTTGGGTCGCGGCGCCCTTGATAAGAGAGAAGCAAAAAGACGAGAACCACGTGCGCGTGTGAGTGGCAACCGATATTTTTCTACCCGTTTTCTTTTTCTCTTCTTAGCGTAGCCGACAGAGCTTCCAACTCTCTGGTCTTCGGCGATTGGATGACGTCAGTACCTAGTTCTAACAACATTTTAACGGCTGCTCGCCCCGTTGATTCTACGCCCAGTAGCTCTCCCGACGATCGGTTTTTCCCGAACATACCCTATATCTCATAAATCATAAAATATGTAACCTCTGATACGGCTCTGAGATTGTGTCAATAATCGCCGATATATATACATGTACATAGGTATATGTGAAAACCTGAATATGAAATAATATCGTTATACCCTGCACCACCACACGTTTACGATCGTTCAACGGACTCACAGAAACAGTTTGATCGGCGTTAGAAGCTGCGATGTGCGTTATTACATATCATGGCCGTTATACTACACATAGATATACACACAGTATATAGGTACAATCGTATGTACATACGTACGACGAGTAGGTACCTACCTACTGTAGTGGTACAGCGCATGAGAATCATATACCGCAAGACACGCGCCATCCGAATCTATTTGTTTGGTATAACACAATAACCACGTTGCAGCCGACAGTCTGGCATGAAGTGTATGCGTATGTGAAACGCGGGGCCGCGCGCTGATTATCGCCGTACCGTGTACGCGCTATACGTGCGCTATATATACGATCCGACGTTACTGATTACTCTTCTCGTTGTCAGGCATGGGCGGATTATAATATCCATGTACACCTATATAGTTTATAGAACCATGTACGAGATACAGAAATGTATCTGTTACGTAATGAATTATAGGTATATGCATATGTATATACACGTGTGATTTTGTAAAAATGTAAACCGCGATATGTATGCATATAGGTACGTTCGCACTCCGATGCGTATGTACATGTACCGCATGCGGTAGCTGTAACGTCGTGGTAACGAAAAATATGAGTAAAATACTCACACAGGTATAGATACGCGTATCTGGTATTGATCATAAAAAATACTGAACGATCATGTGGCCCCGTAGGTAGCTAATATTATCTTCATACACCGAAAACGTTGTACGTCCCAAATTTTGACGTACCTTGGTCGTAATTATACGTGTGTGTAGTATAGCATACGTACCCATCCATGCACGTATGTATGCATCCATATGTACATTCTATGACGAATGATAAAAAAAACAAAAAGAAACAAAAAAAAAATGGAAATCAAACACGTACATTACAATGATAAACTCTCTACAGTTTCACAGTTCGCCCACGTTCTCGCATCCATAGTACCTGTGTATCCATGTACGTACGACGCACACATACATACTCTATGATTTCTATAGCTCTTTGTATAACGATTGCGATTAACCAAACCAATAATACGTATGCATGCGTATGTTACGTGAACGAATATTAATACGAAGTACAAGAGTTCCTTTAACAGTGAATTCCGTGTTTACTGTGTAGCACGTATATGCATACGTATATACATAGATGATACACACCATAGCTATATGGAGCCGATCGGGGGGGTATGTCTCAATCGATGGAATGATTACGATACTCATTTTTTCTCAATATATGAAAATACGTAGTACATAGGCATGCGCATACATGCATATAATATAAACTTATATAATAGTGAATTAACGATGTGTCGTCCGCGGATTGTTTGATCAAGTGCCTAAACGCCTCTCCTCTGAGATCTTACATGAATATGCTATTTACACGAGGGATATACCTACATGAGAACTGAGAAGAAAAAAGTAGAACGCATTTCTGTATCTATATACCTGTGTATATCGAGTATCCTGCCGAGTATAGGTCCGTCCATACATCCCTGACTCCCTATACACTCTCGTATATGCGGTATACGTACATAAACATAGCCGGCAGAGCATACGTCGATGCTGTAATGTGTACGGAAATAGGTTAGCTGTGGAGTATGTATATATATATGTATGTATGGATGTATGTATGTATGTACTGCTGTCCATCTACCAGTTATACGTATGTAGTATATTCACGGTTGCCCTTCCCTGCTCTGCTCTGTCCTGCCCTGCCCTGGTGAATAAAAAACCGCATACAGACGTCCACTGGATAGAGTGATTTTCTTCGTTTCCTTCACACACGTATACCTATATAGTATATATATATATATATACATCCTTCGCGTTCGTTGGTAGAAGGGTGTATTGATCATCGTCGATTCTTACGCGCGTCGTGTATATATATATATATAATAATAAACAGCGTGGCCTCAAGCGTCACGGGAATTATAGGAGGGGCCCTCTGAGTATATAACCGAAGTCGCGGGCAGTATATATATATATATATGTCTGTCGAACCATTTCAATCAATTGCATATACGTATGAATTATCATCATGATCATCATCATCGTCGCCATCGCCATCGCCATCGCCATCGCCATCGCCATCGCCAATTCGTCGTATGCGTGTCCTTGACCGAGAGAAGCCTGACGTAAATGCCGCTGCCGCAAGGTCACAAGACTCAACGTTCGACGCTCAGGGGTGAAATGCCACACCATTCCAAAAGGGGTGGATGAATACGCGTTAAAAAATCAACTGACGAAAGCAGGACTGAAGCCCAGGCATAGCACCGGCATCGGCACCGCGAGCTACGGCGCGAGCAGATGCTATGCGCGAGTCAACTATTATTAGCAAGTTAACCGATAGGGTGGATCTATATATCTATGTCTTGGCTCCAGTGTATGTCTACGATTTTCCTTTCCTTGTTAGCTTGTGCTTGATCTAGGTAATGTACACACGTAGCACCTATACTTTGAACGCCAAGGACCGCGGCTCGCGTGTGCCTGTAGCATCGAAAACGAGCGAGTGTACCTGCCCTGGATGCACTACGTTCAAGATCATCGCGCATCGTAATGAAACAGAGAAACGTTATCTATATTTTTTCCGTTTTCGAAAATTGTGTAAGAAGCTGACGAAGGACAGTTTCGGCCCATCGGCGATTTCCATGTTATAATTTCCCGGACGCGAGCGCCGAAAGTACGATTTCAATGCCAAAAGCTCGTACATGTGTATAAATTTGATATTTTCTCGCATTCGTCGATCTCGAAACATGAGAATACGTTTAGAAAATCGATTTTCTTCAAACCAAAAGGTCGTTCCCGCTGGCTCACACGGCTTTCCGGCTCTAGTGGACCAATTTTCGAATTTCATTCTTCTGGACGTGTCTTTCTGTCTCTATAGATATATGCAAAGAAAAAAGAACAATTGTACGGCCTCTTGGCTCCAGGAACCCGATATGTATGCCTCGATGAGTGGAAACTGTAGCAAGCATCACGATGCGGTCGGTGATGGGTCTTCGACAAACATCCATGTGTCTACTATATCTAGCTTACAGTGACCCGAGGCGAATCTAGCGGACTGACTGGGTCAACGCTCATTACCCTGGACGGTGAAGTTTACGAAGCTGGATGAGTTCTCCTAGATACGAATATAATACCTACGTAGGTGCCGATGACGGACGCGTAGGGCGCGTGTATGGGTACGTACTACATGTGCCTTACATACAACGCCACGGTGTCTAAATACGGACTGGGTCACAGGCAATTGTAAGCTTCCCGAAAATGCAGGCGTGAATGTTATATAGTATTAGGTATAGAGACACGTCGCGCGTGGAGATCATGCTGTTAAGCAACCCCGTTCGTTCTTGACGCTCGTTCCGCAGGAATTAAGGAAAACCGTTTCGTTGGCTGTTCGAAGGTTGCTCTCCCCCTCCGCCACGCCGCGCGGCCGGTCTGCAGTCTTCACAAAGCTCGGTCGAATGCGGTAACCCCGCGCGGGTGTGTTTTTTCTTGAAATAGATTATTGTCCGCGAGTGTTAAGCCTCGCTGCTCATTCGTATGCGTATGTATCACATATACATATATATATTGCATGTGCACAAGCATCAAGTTATAGTTTTCCCCTAGGTACACCAAAACCGAGCCCAAAGCCGAAAGAACTCGTACCGCCGTCGTCCCAGTTTCCACAAAACAAATTGATAATATGGTATTATATCCATTCCTCCGCCATCACAGAATGTTCCCATCTCTTTTCCTCCCTCTCTCCCTCTCGCTGTCTCTCTCTCTCTCTCTCTCTCTCTCTGTCTATCCCTGGACCCGAATTAGAGAGACGGAAGCGGATTTCCAATCCTCCAAACAGCAGATCTAAAAGGGCTCCGACCATAGATACATGGGTGTATATATATAGGGATGTCGCCGTGATGCTGCCGCAGCAGCTATAGTGGTACATTTCCTCCACCATGGAATGTCCCTGGCAGGAGTTCAACGGACTTGCGGTATTCCAGAGATCTATACGATTAATAACATCCATAACTCGCCATTTCGGAAGGAGAATGAATGTTCTCTCCTTTTCAACGATGAAGTAAAGAAGTTGCATTATGCAGCGTGCGTACATCGCACGAACTAATAGGTTGCATTTTGGTTTCTCTGCGACATTTCGTCGCACCTCTACGCTCGCTGTTCAAACTCTCTATGATAAATGGCGTAATGAGCATGGCGTAGGTAGTAGACCGTATACGATACCGAGGCTTCGTGGCCATAGCCGGGTGAAAATTTCGGTCAACCGTTTTAATCGGAACGTGCAAGCTCGCGGTATAATAGCCGCGCGTGATAGTTAGGATCGGCCGTTACCGCTTCACTTACATGAATGCTTGCGGTCAACGATCGGAGATATATAACCTATCATTCGAAGAAACGATTCGCGCAAGGTTCGCTAACTCGATGAACTTCACAATCCGGTCTTTCAGCCGACCGTGTGCTGGTGTCCAGTGTTGGTTGGTATAACATTAAACTCCATATAGTAGCTTGTATACGCCATATACGATGCACAGGTGCATTGCGTCCTACTATAAGATTTGTCCCTGCAGCCGCCGCTGCAGTATAAGAGCCACAGCCGTCTGCGTCCGCGTCCGTACGCAAACAATTATGAAGGGCCTCATAGATACCCACTCTGTGCACTCGAGGGCGCTCGATGGCTCGTGATAACGAAGGCACACAATATTATATATACACCAACCTTCCACTGCTGTTTAGAGGAGCAGGAGGAGAGAGGGTTTCTTTCTTATCGCAGCGTGCTAGCTGTAGCAGGTATGAGCAGTGGTACAGGTGCTCAGGACGGATGTGGGCACTCTCCACCGCCTTTCGCAAGGTTGTAAAAATAATATACAGTATACAGTACGTGTACATCCCGAGTCGTCCCGCGTGCGTACCTGTATCACCTACCTACCTGTTTTTATTGCACTTGTATATTATACATATAGGTATAAGTAGGTATATACATTGTACCTATATATCGTATACTCATACAATAGCGGCGCAACTTTGCAGTTCCCGAAGACACCCTGTGCAGCTGATATTGTATACAGTCTCTTTGCATAGAGCGGGAAGAGTTTCTACAGTCGAGCCTCATACCCATGACTACCTAACTATACCTATAACCTAGTACACGGATTGTATTTTTATACACCGGATAATGTATGGGACCTGCACATGGAGTATGGCGCATAGTGTTTTAGGACCATGCGGTCCTTCCACCCGCCATTACAATTTATTTATAGAATTAGAGGGATGCGCTTCTCTATTCTTATCATACATACATACATCTATATTCACTTATCGATGTGCGTACGTACAGAGTGATTCGGGTTACGCGGGACACATTTTGTGGATGGAGAAATTCTGCAAGGAAAAGTTCTTCGGTGAAAATCCCTGTGACCGATCGTTTGCGAGTCAGAGAATATTCGACGTAAGCCAATCCCAACGCTGATACGTGAGAGTGCCAAGACTGCATGTTCACTCGCAGATCCAAGCCCGCGGTATCCCGGTCGCGTACAAGCTCCGTGATAGGTCAACCTAGATCTGATTTGTATAGCTGGAAAAATCAGAAGCCGCACAAATTTTTGCCACAGGACTTTTCCTTCCGTAATATCACCGAAAATTTCTCAATCCTCAAAATGTGTCCCGCTCAACCTGAATCACCCTGTACGTAGATTTCTTCTTCTTATTCTCTCCTGCTCTCTTCCGCCGAGATCTTTTAGTTCGTATACTACTACTCCGTTTATCTGTATCATAGATGTAGGTAATATCCACAATTGGCTCATTCATCGCTGCCTGCAGTATAAGTAACATCGCGTAGGTAGGTATAGGTCCGTGATTTCCTTATATTATAAAGATTTAAATACTAGTCATTCATTATAAGACACTTATGTATGTAGTGCCTATACTGTATCCCGTAATTTAATCAGCGACAAAGCATCTGATATAATGATACGAATTTCACCCACGCGTTTGTTGGCGAGCATACACTGTATTATACACTGTAACAAGATACAGGCACAATGCACAGACTATGATTCAAGAATCGCGCGACCTCCGAGACGACTGCGTGACGTTATATTACGTCACGTTGCGTATGTGTGCATTACCGAACAACGCCAGGGGTCCGTGGGAGCAAAAGGAGAAAGGAGAGAAACCAAAAAACAACAAAAAAAAACACACACAGTGTCAATATCCGGCTCCGATAAGATCTCACCCCCCAATTCCCGTGTAAGATTGGGCCATGTATATGGTTAGGTATATGCATGTGTACCAGACTTGTTCCCGGGCTAGGCACCTCAACCCACGCCAACGGGGTTATATAATTAAAAAGTTACTTGAGGGTGAATTTGGCGTCGCCGCTGGCAATCTAACCTAGATAACATATGGAAAATATTCATTTTTCGTCGAAAACGATCAATGTTTCGAAAAAGTGAAATACATGGCCACTTTCTGCCATCGTACTCAACGAATTCTCAAAGTTTTATCGAAATCGATCGAGTCGTTTGCGTAAATCTACGATTCTCGTTTTCGAAGCGGTTTCTGTATATTCAAGATGACGAGACCGAATTCCCCTACGCTCGGATGTATTCGTTCATCGAAGCTAAGCACTGAGTGGATATAATAATTAATTGGTACCGAACGGATAACACTTTGAGGAACAAAAATATTTGGAAGAGAATTTTGATAAACAGTATGCGTAGTATTAATTTCGATATAATTTCTTGAGAATTTCGATAAGCATATATGAATGAGCTCGATGCTACCGCCAATGAAGACAAAAATTACGATCTGATTTCAATCTGCATTTTTCAATCTTCCTCGGCAACCTGTACCCACGTGAGCTGAGACTATGATAAGAACCGTACATACACCCAAACTAAAATACATATTATATATTATCACTGTGCGTCTATCTTGTGAGAGAAAAGTGATGCGTGTATGAATGTATACATATATGTTTCGTTACATTTTAATTAAACAAGGTTAAATTTATATAAGGAGGAGGGAAGATTGTAAATTAAGACGTTTTATCGCGCTCCGCAGCAGACTATAGTAGGGTATGTCGCACATGCGTACATATAGCTATGTAGTGCCTCTCTCGTCTTTTCTAAAACTTCACGCGGTTTGTCATATACCGTGAGAAAAACATACCACATCCATATTTCAAGTTTACAGTATAGTATATAAGAAAAGAAGTATATATCGCGACACATGTATACATAGAACTGGGTGAAAACCGCAGAAATCTTTTGGATTCTTAGCAATATACATTTACGCAGGTATATGTACGTACAACGTACGTATAGAGTGGAAAATAAACCGGGTGCAGAATACATAGGGCAGATATATCAGTATAGTGTGTACGTAATACATGTATCCACACATCATATCGTCGGTTGGGAATTTGAGTCAGCATAATTTCATCATTCATATTCGTATACACATATACTTTCTGACTGTACGATGACGTGATACCGTCATTCCTATACTATATCCAGTGGTGGCCGGCCGCGAGTAGTCCGAGGCGTTACTGACTGACTGCAGCATAGCCACGATATAATTAGTCCGCGTCCTTTCCGTGACATCATCGACTTTTCGATGAAACGCGCCTATATAGCCGTTAGGCAGCCTATATAGCCGTTAGGAGAATGAAGAATGCAGATTTTACATTTTGGATCTCTACATAGTGAAGAAAGAATCATATCGGGTAAAACGCTTCAAAATGTCGAATGGAAAAGGCTGTGAAAATCTGTCCAAAATGAAAATCGTCTGAAATGTTAACCATCCCTGCGTACAGTACCTGTGTATAGTACCGCCGTCGTACAGACGCGCGGTAATTAATGCACGTGATAAGAGGAGATATGAGAAAGAAAAGAAAGAGAGACGAGAAAGAAGAAAAAAAAAAGGGGGAAAAGAAGATTTCGCTGAACGTGCTTATCGCACTTCTGTTTGCGCGTATCTATTCAACATCATATACCCATATATAGGTGTATCGCGAATATATATACCTACCTATGTATGAGACAACGGAGTCTATTACGTTTACAAGATTACGTCACGATTTAGAGGGCGGCGTCGCGTCGCCTCGAGATCGTCGTTTATGAAAATATCATTTCTCCTCAATTTTACGTTATTTTATTTTTCCGAAACCGCGCTCGCGTATAGTCCCCACAACGGGGTTGGCTGAACGGAGAATATATAGGGAGCGCGTTGTTGTTTGTTAATGAAATTGACCGTTTCCGTTAAACTGCCCCAAAACTGGCTCGTAAACGTGAAGTATATATACAATAATACTAAAGTTCTCAACCAGTATGTACGTACCCATACGATATAATCTGAATGTACAAACACGTTGAGCCCCATGCCCTATGTTATACGTGGCGCCCAAGCATGTAATGCACACATTGAATCCCCACGTCATACCTCAACACTACGCACTACAAGCCACGTGTGCAGAGACCAGTGACCACCGACCCCCATGTAACCGAAAAACGCAATTCCCTCGTACCAGCATGTTACACATATCCGGAAATTCCATTTCTAGGGTTAGCGTATAGGAATGTTATATTCCGTACAGACAATGGACGAATAAATATGTAATACCTGTATATACATACGTACGTATATATAGGTATATATCGTACGTCGTTTACAACGGTTCATAAATAAGTAGGTAAATTAGATTCGGTGAGCCTTGACCAAAACGCATTCGAGTGTACGTACTCGTGGGTATTCGTATGATAGTCTATGCGCATGCATACCTGTTCGATCGCTTCGTAAATAGTAATATTATGTGAGTTAATATTGTATAATGTATATCATAAGGTAGCGGGTACAGGTATTGGATTATGTTAATGGCACGGGCTCTGCTGCTGAGGTAGTATCGCATCGTGGCGCAACTCGTAGGCATACCGCGTGTGTATAAGTGCGCGAGTATGCGTCTTCCATATGCTAAACCGGCGAGAGAGCGAAGCTATGATCAAATGTCTGCAGTGTTTCTGGTCCGTGCCCCGACGCGACGCGTGTATTTTTAGGCAGTTTCACGATTCGGAAACAGCGCAAGTCAAATGACCGACACAAATTTCTGTGTATATATTGTGTACACAACTGGAGGTACGCTCGATTTTCTCCGGTATACGATTCCGACGGAGAAGGAGATGCAGATTTATTTTCTACTTTCATACACAATTACGATCGATATAGGTGCAGATTATATACCGATCTACGTGCACACTGCCTCTACTCCAATTTACAATTAACTCGCGCAGCAGCGGCGCGCGGTGCAGCTAACCTCTGTTACGGTGAAGAGAGGATGAATGGCGTAAACTATATACCTAGTATAAAGAGTGTGAAGCACAGAACAAAGAAGCTACAGTAGTGCACATACTGTACCGACTACTATGCGATTCATAAGATCGCAGGGTGATTTAGTATGGTTGTACATACGCATCGTGTATATAGATTGGGACGCGCGCACGCGGCTTTTGATATTGCACAATTAGGTTGCAGCGGCGCGGCGGTCTATCGGAGTTCTATCGGCGCATAAGCGGCTTAATTCGTTATCAAGAAATTTCAGCCGACACGAGTGCGCTGCGATAGATAGATAGGTCATCTGGAGTATGTTGCGACAAAAGTGCATAGGTCAAATTCTACGAACTGAGAAGAAACTATGAATTTCTGTGCCCGCAACAGCTGAATGTATCACAGTGTAACAGACGTGTGTACCTATATACATACCGCACTCGTATTCCGAATCCCGAAGAATTTTCAATTCGACCATAAACCGTGCGGATAAAAATCGCTCGCGGGAGATATAAATTCTATCTATCCAGTCTCACTGATATAGCTGGAGGCACGCGAAATATAAGCACGAGGCTACGTATCGGTATGTAGGTACGAATTATCTGTGCCGCGCCCACAGATAATGTACGGCACTAGGACCATTCGAGTAAAACAATTTTCTCGAAATCCCTTCTCTAGGCATTTCTCTCTCTGGCAGTTCTAACATTCTCGGTTCTCACACGTATATTCTCTATTTGGCTTACTCTCTAACGTCCGCATTGTCAATAAGACTAAATTGCTTAATTACTACTCCAAGACTTCATTGTGCTGTATATATCGTACATACGTATGTACCTACATATTACATATTATCATATATATCTACTCTCCTAACAATAACCAGGACGGACACTCGTATGCCATAATCGCATCGTAACTCGCACATCGCGCTTATTCCTGTACCTAAGTATACCGCGAGGAGGATTATCGTATAACGAGAGACAATAATGCGCTGTAAACTACCTCGCTACTACCATTTACGTATGAGATAGCAGGTATCCACGCATAATCTATGTCATTATTACGTGTCTAATACCGGCCTTCGGAGGTGCTACTAATTTGCATCAACGAACTCACTCCTGCTATATGCAGCGGCGTGTATAGTATCATTATTATAGCGTAGTGGGTCGTAGAAATGCTGTAGAAGTGAATGGAAATAATAGTGAAATCGCTGTACACAATCACGTGGCAATGATTGTTGATTTTCACTTTTTTTCACTTTATTCTTTACATTTTTCTACACCCATTCTTCTTTTCAGACCCGACATCTACTCTATATAGATTATGAATTACCTGACACAATAATGATACCCGTCACTGTGCTTCATGCGTTGAAGAAATAATATAAACACGAAGTTGTGTGTATATATATTAAGTATGACAGGGTCGACGAGCGAGCCTCCACGGTTCAAATCACGTCATATTCTACCCACGATAACCCAAAATGTATACAAAGTCGCGGCCAAATGTTTATATATATATATGTATATATATATATATATATATGTATATGTCTATATACGCGCGGCGAAAGTTGAACTATAGTTCGGACGGTTGCAGTGAGGAAAGAGCGAAAGGAAGACAGATGAAGGGGGGAAACGAAACAAAGTGGGGACGGGGTTTTTTCATGGACACGTAATTCAAACATCGCGTTTCATTCAATGATTTTTCTGTTCTTTTCACTTTCGTTTTTGTTCAAATGCCTCGAGCGAATATACCTACCGTATACATGCATACGAGGAGTTTCTGCTTCGCAATATAAATGAATATCTTTCTTACATAGCCGCGGAGGTACGCCGGTAACGCCCACGACGCGCAGGTCTGATCTATTCGCGATTTATGATCCATTTCGCAGATTTTTAACTTCCCTTCCTCGGCTATCTCAGCTCTGTGGCTTTACATACGAAAAATGTATATATACGAATAAGAATGGGAGGTTGAATGTAGATTTTGGTATATAGTATAGGTATACGTTCAATTGTGTGCCGTTCATGCTCCCCGTTCATGGTCCCGCTGACCAGCGGAGACTACTGCAACATCTGCCGGTTCATGCAGAAGCGAGATTCCATACCTGGAATTTTACTCACAATCGCCCGAGGCTACCTATATATACATATATAGGTATATGTATAATAGTGCACGATCGCCAACGTGTCCGAGTTAAGTTACCTTTGTTACCGTTATATCGTAGATACAGCGCTTACACTATAATGTGTACGAAAACCTCTGCGAATTTTCATCTCACCTCACCTCGGGAGTTTGCACTCTTGAATAGCGAAAAATAAAAAAAAGAAGAAGAAGAAGAGAACAACAAAACACCACCAAATTTTGGGGGAAATTTGGGATGAGGAGGACAAAATCGAACTCTACTTCTACTCTCACATTCATTCTCATGTAACATTAACGATTGTTGAAGGCCGTACGATCACGATTGCCAATTGTCTAGCGAATCAATTATTCGAGTACTTATATAATATCATGTATATACCTATGTATACGTGATAGACGATCGACCGGTTGACCGGTAAATCAAAAAGCAATAACGCAACGATAATTAAATTATGAAGAATATGACGATGATGATAATTATATTGTCACATTAGATAAACTTACCACGCGCTATGAAGAGGATTGTAAACAGAGCTGCAATTTGCGGGATCCACATGACGATGGTATTTCTTATCTTCTGTCTTCTATTTTCGATTTTATCTATATTCTACTTCTCCCGCAGTACACTCTGCGTATAGAACCAAAAATCAATTATCGCCGCGAAAATCGACACCCCGCACTCACTGATAATTCATTCACGATGCTTACAAACAATATTGCATGTTATGTATCATATATTTGAATACTGTATAATGCTGTCCTTCCACGGCGACACAGGTGCGCGGTGGTAACCGTGACAGAAATAGTCACGAAATGAAAACAAAACGAAAGTTATAAATAAATAAAGAAAGAAAGTGAGAGACGAAAAAAAGCAGAATTACAGGTATATTATTTAGAGAGAAAGACTGCTGCCCCGCGAATGATTACAAAGTGTAATTAGTAATATACGTTTTTTTCTCTATAATATATGTATATCTGTACCTAGACACATTATATTTTATTACTATACTACAGAAAGTATAGAACAACGCGTTTGTACTGGAAAATTAACCCGGAGAGCGTACGCTACAAGTTTTTATCTTTCTTTTTTTTTTTGTTTTTTATTTGTCCTTTTCTCGTTTTCGGTTTCTGCGTCGTTTTCCCGGGCCTTTTTGCTTGTTCGTTTTTCTTTTACAACAGGGCTGTGCGCACGATCTATCGCGGACCGAGGTAAACTACTAAATGTCGAATGAGCGAAACCGAAAGAGCGAGGAGGCAAGCAGCAACACTCAGCAGCAGCAGCAGCAGCGCCGAACGACTTGGCGATCCGATGAGTATTCGAGGCGGAGGTGGACGGGGAGGAGTATATACTATAGATATATAGCCGTGGAAACGCTTGCGCGTACTGCGATGCGCGCTTGTCTTCCAAAAGGTGGCATAAACTGTGAAATTCTTTGAACTATGAGGATTAGCTCATAGAATGATCCGTAGTATATATATTTAGAATATCGTGACATGCTCACTACATATTAATATATGTGTCATTTCTACATATATTATGTATACAGGAAAGAAAATAAAAATTGCGTCATTTCGAAATTTTATGGCTAAATCCCCTCCGTTATATGCTTTTCAAGTTCCCGCACATGCAGCATTCGCAATGTTATATTTCGGAAACAGAGAATACAGATTTTTGTTTCCGCTTTTTTCTCAGGTATAATTCATTATATATATACATATATAGAGTCTCTTCAGGTAGAAGAAAGAGGGCCAGGTGTAACAAAATTCGCAAATAAGATTCTTCAGCGACGATTATATATATATATGTATGTATATTATAGAGAAGCTGCAGAACTCTATTTTATACCAACGTCTTTGTTGCATTGTCGAAAATTTTCGGGATGCATGGTTTGTTCATCCATTAATTTTCTTTTTTTCTTTCATTTCTTTCATTTCTATCATACCGTTACAGCTTCAGTCTAGAAACTCACGGAGCGCTGGTTATAGTTAATTGTTTTTAATTAGTTCAATCGGAGCGCATACGTAGGTATGTATACACTACACGTCTACAATATGTACTGGTCGATATTTATTTTGTCGACGTCGGTAATGTCGCCGGCAACAATACAGAATATGTCGTGGGTGGGTAACACGTGGCTATAGGTATTCCAACTCGTTGTGTGTACCTACCTACCTTCCGGCGTCGGTACCGCTCCGTAAGTCAGATCGCGCGACCTTCTCCAGAGACCTCGCACACTCCCGTTCATTGATGGTTTCGCTCTGAAGTTAGCTACGGTTGCGTGAATTCGCTTCGAGGGTAAGGCAGACACCAATCAGTGCTCTGTGTTTTCGAATTCATTCGAATGCGTCGCGCTGATTGGTCTCTGCCTTACCCGTGGAGGAACTTACCGCGACCGTAGCTCACTTCAGAGCAAAACCATTGTGGGAAATCTGGAAACGTCTCTGGTAATCTAACCTAGCTAACATAAGGAATATTCATTTTTCATCAAATCCGATCGATGTTTTGGAGAATTGGAATACTCAGCCACTTTCTGCCATCGTACGTAACAAATTCTCGAAGTTTCATCAAAATCGATCGCCTCGTTTGCGCAAACCTACGATTCTCGTTTTCGAAACGGTTTCTATACATTTAACATAGCGAGTCCGAATCATCCCCCAATGAACAGGAGTGTACCTATCCTACCTCTACACTTTATAGTATATAGTAGCAATATAGTTAAATTCCAAATGAAAAGTATTATTCGGACGTCGATCATTTCATAGATAATGAATGCTAGAAAGTTTTTGAGGACCTATTAATTCTGTGATAAAATCATCATCGCCGATATAGTTTGCCCTCGAAATCAGTTGGATGTTTTTTAGATGTCTCTAGAACCATGAGAAAATCTAATGGCACTACTACTATAACTACCTATGCGTGATTTCATACCTATATACAAACGAAGTTCCGCGTTTACGGTGTTACGATGTTAGCTTATACCTACAGTATACAGGTGAACGCGTTACCGGTTTTTTCGAAACCAGATTTTTCGACCTTTGCTTTAGCACAAAATTGAGTGGAACTCAATTGGACTGGACCGGAATTGACTGACTGACGTTTTTCTTTTCAATCATTTACCAATCACATCACGATACTCAGAATGGACGAAGGCAACCTTGAATTTTGACACCGAATCAAACACGGACGCAAGAATCTATTCGGCTGGAGCCAATACACGTGAATATTTATGTATATCTTGTATACCCTAACCGGTTTAGATCTATGTATAGTGAATGACAAGAAATGTACCTATCCAATTTTTCCTCGAGGTTTAGGACGATTCAACGAGGCCGAGAGAAGACAAACTTCCGCCTTCTGCGACTTCGATACTATAAACGAAACCAAAAAAACAAGGCAAATTCGAGCAACAAAACGTGGAGATGAGGCGAGGTTCAAAATTCCGAAAATCCCCCGCGACCGAGGCGGAGGGGCTGATACCTATACTGCAGTGGGAAAATAAATGTTTAGAAAAAAGCAGTTTGAACAAATGTTGGCGGCTAGAATCGCATGGAAAATCACGTACCAGGGAGGAGGAGGGAGAAAGGGGGTTGCGCGACAGTCACCTAGAATTCTCGCCCTCACCCTCGCCCTCAACCCTCTACTTCGCCCTGGACCGCGGCGTGATGCCGACAGTCGAAGTCGAGACTCGGCGCGCTAACGTTGCGTATTTCGTTTGGTAGCGGTCTGCACGCTCGGGACACACGGGGATAAAGTTTATGGTGCAGGGTGCTAGAATTGCGGGTAGTTGACGGCAGTATCTCGCCCCTTTATGCGTACGAGTACCTACCTCCAATTACATACCTACTCGCCGCCGAGTAAACAAGTGTCGCGTTACGTTAGTTAGTAGTCACCGTCGTATGTACGCGTCCGCGTTCGCGTATGCGTACGTGCATACAAAAATTGGGAACTTGAGATCGCGGCATAAACTTTGCGTATGAGCACATGAGTTACATATACGCTATACCGATATACGTATACACGAAGTTGAAGTTTGTTCGGACGAATTAAACGCTTTACACGTTCAGTATATTGTACCTTATACGTACGACTGACAAATATCTATCTATGTTCCTATGACCACATAACAGAACTCCGGATACATTGTCACTCGTCAGTTTCACCCGCCACCCCGGCATTCGCGTATATCTCTTTTAAATTAATGTAGGACAAACTGTAAGAAACTCTCCGCAAGTGAGATAAGGATGGTCCGAGAATCGTCGTCCTCCTTCTTGTTTCTGTTCACGGTGGTCCTCTGCAACGGTGAGTTATCATCCCTTGACTGATTGCGTGATTATTTGTCTGCAGGGTTCCGTATAATATGAACGTCGCATCGACGAGTAGGAAAATCTATTGGTGTCCGAAATTAGACAAAAATTGTTCTCCCTCGAGCTGCGAGGTACACAGACTTATACCGTGAGATCACGGATGCCTAATGCCGTGATTGGTAATCTTATTGTTCGCTATAATGTGCGTATAATGTTACGCCGCGTAGCAGGTGAAGGTACAGTGTACACCGCCTGCTTCAGATGTAGTGATACCTACTCCCTCGAGTTCGCGAGAGATGCAGCAGCTAGTTCTTCTCTAACTTCCAACGGCGCGCATTAAAATCTCTCGCCTTACGAATCAGGAGTCGTCCTGGACGGAGACTCGGGTGGACTATTGGGATCCGTTGATTCACTTTTACTTTGCGCATATGTTTTACCATAGATTTTCAAGATGGAGCGGTGAGAAAAATGGAGAACTTTGCTGGTCAAAAAGTATCGAACCAGCGAATCCATTTTTTGAATTTTGGTTCCGATCCTTTTCTGTGACTTCGGGAGTTGCAATATATCTATATATTCTCTCTCTCTCTCTCTCTCTCTCTCTCTCTGCTCCTCTGCTCCTCAGGCTTGTATCCTCCGGGGAATACCCGTCTATCCATTTAGTGATTCGATTAGATGAAGAATAAAAACCTTTTCGATCTGTGAACTACAGGAATTGCAATTTTGGCTGATCACGACAAGTGCCCAAGAATGAGTTACGAATCATCCAAAAGAATACCTATTTCTGCGCGTGTTTTCTTTCATGATTTATCATTTCGGATCATCACAACGCTCCTAAATCACTGATTTTATAGTGTATCGAGGGTAAGAGATTGGAAAGAATTCAGAAAATCAAGAGACACTTGCAATCAGAACATATGCAAAGAAAAGCGTGAAAATTCTAGCTCATCGCAATCAGAAAGTAGGAATTTGATCAATTTTACCGAAACTGATCAAAATAAGAGTAGAAAGATCTAGTCAGACTGGAATCCAGTGTATCTAGAAGACGAGAAACAAAAAAACTCGTCACGATCATTCGCAATCGACGTATGTATGTATCTGTCTATACGAGATCCTACGCAACGCAACGGGTTTACAATTCATTAAAAATCGGTTATCCACGGAGGGAAATAGCATGAGACTATAACTCTTGGGATTATTCTACTATAAAAACAGGCACCTGTCTTGGAATGCATGGACGTATGTGTGTATGTAATGTACGTACGTACATACATATTGAATTCGAAACGATTTAATATCAAAGTTTCTTTTTTCCTTGGCACGCAAAAAAGTGGAAAAATGAAAACCAGGATAAAAAGGCTAAAAAGGCAGGATTCGCGTGTAGTGGTTACGTATATTACACCCGGGAGTTTATAGTCTATATATTTTGTTCGCTCGTTCAGAATTGAGGCGACCATGGTACGGTAGGTATACCGCGTGGTATACCTCTGCACTATAGCATACACAATACCTACCTTCGCACGCATATATATATATACATATGTATACATGTTTATGTATAGGTTGGTAGATAAAAGCAGGCTGTGTACGTGTCGACGAGCGTTGGGTAGGACAAATTCGCGCACACACACACACACGCACACAGGATACGCGCACACATGGGAATGCATGCATACACATAGATAATACGCACACAGGTATATGAGTATATGTATACGAGTATGTAGAGAGAGAGAAGCCGCGCGATGATGAAATTTTTCGCCTCGACCGTCCCTTATCCGTCCGCCTCGGCGTTCGCCAAATCAGTGAACACAGGCGGGGTACGAAGGGACGGCGGGAAAGAGGGAAAGAGGGAACCAGGGAACTAGGGAACGGTCAGGAGTGGGAGGGGGGATAAACGGCAGATAATCCGGGTGCCTCTGATTGCGAAACACCGTCCGTCTATACGTCCACCCATTCGTCCACTCGCCCGTCCGTCCTGTCGTTCGTTCGTTCGCTGGTTCGTCCACCGCATCAATACCCACCTATACTATATATCTAACAGCCACCCATATTCCAAACTCGCGAACACCCTCCCCCTCCCCCGCCCCCACGTAGAAATCAATCGGTACAACGAAGTCGCGTGGGTATATGTATGCATGTACGTGTGTATCTATGCGTGTGTGTTGTGCAGGTATGGAGGAGACAACCCCGTCCGATACATGACACATATGAAATTCATAATGCGGTGTACCTATACAAAGTGTATAGAACACAATTGTTCCATACCTGTACACCAGCGCGGAGAAAATATGAGTACGGTCGAATCTCTCAGTAAGGGTACCAGCCGCAGCCCCAGCCTCCCACGTATCGGAGCATTCCCTTCCCAGGGTGGTCATAAAATCTGGGGTTTCAAATTCTCCGACTTTTCCCGGCTTCCATGCAGTTATACCGAAATTCATCCCCCCTGCCCTGACTATTGTGTTACGGAGGTTGAATTATGTGTGTATCCAGCAAACTGCGCGGGTAGTTCTACCATTCCTGCTGGTTCTGATCATGTGATTAGTCGGGTAATATTACAACGAAAAATGATCGCGCCGCAGCGATGGTTGCCGTCTGCCAATTGATTGTCACATCAATCCGCGGTCTGCGGTGATCGAAAGAATCCTCTGCCTGGGCAAAATTCCCTGACTTTTCCGCGGTAATCCCGATTGCTATTCCGAAGTTTCTTATAGATTTCCTGACTTTTGTTTTCCCAGAATTTGTCAATTCTCTGTGAATTTTGTCAAAAATTTGTAAATTCCCCGACTTCCCCGGGCTCACGGATTTCCAGCCGGGACTCCCATGTATGCCGGCCAGCCTGCCACCTTGCCCCGCCTAATTTGATACTGGAATGGCTATTCGAGCCCAACGTACGGAATATAGTTGGCGGCGGTGATAATGATCAAGGCGGTGGCGCGGGAGATGCGTTTCTTGAATATTTCCTCCCGAACCACGTTTCGGGAGGATTTCTCATGATTCTCCGACCGGTATGCACCTATACGTATGTGTACGTGCCTATGCACATACATTTTTACCGAACAAATATATATTCTGTTTTAAATCAAATTTTTCAGACTTTACCTCCGCTGCGGCATAACCCGAACATACGTATACGAATGTACATACCTATACATATGCTATATATACACATACCTGTGCCTATGTAGGTACTTCTTTACGCCCGGTGAATATACTCGTGACTCTCTGAGCCTCGTGTATAGGTATACATAACTACCTATGCCATACATATGCAGGTAAAAGGTTCTCGCGCTCGCTTTGCTACCTTGTGACTGAATGAGGGGTTGAAAGGCGTTAGACTTTCGCGTAGTTCTTATATATATTATACAGCATAACGTCCTCCTGCAGTCCGCTACCCGGTACTTGACTTTTCAGGTGGGCATACGACGAGTCGCACGGAAGGGTGTGTTACGCGTCTGAACTATGCAGTCTAGCATTTAGTATACATACCTACACACGTACGTACGTGCACACCCGGTGCAGAAGCTAGGCTCGAGCTTAAGTTCGAGCTTCGGGCAGGATTTGAGAGTTTTCCCTCTCTGAAAATGACAACGGTATAACAAATTTCGTTTTTCTCTACCACCCCCCGGATGCCATTTTGCTGAAAACGGTGTATAGTGTGCGAACGCGGATTTCGCCCCCCGCTCCTTTTTCCTTCTTCTGTTCGAATTCTTTTTTCATTTGTTTCCTAGCCCATTCCGGGCTCCGGGTATAGGGTATACCGGACCCACCTACGTGACGTGTACAGGTTCTGTGACCAGATTTGCATAAAGTCCCCGGTAGCGCAAATTGTGAATGCGGCAAGGTTTGGAAATAAAATATGCACCCGCGCGCGTTATTCCCGAGGCGTGGCACGGCCACGCCATGCCCATGCCAGTGGCATGAGGTGCGAGGAGGCGCTAGGCGCTAGGCAGCCGTCAGAGCAGGGATGTGATTTAAGGGGTTGCATGGTTCACGAGGAGGAATAAATTTTATACCTTGTACTGGCTGTACACGTATAACACACACACGCACACACACACACACACACTCACATGACCGAGGAAAAGTCTCCACCTCTGCGACCCCGCGCGAATACGTTATAGCGGGTATGTGCAGGATCTAACCATACAGCCGCGAGTAAAGATTACAAGGAATTATCCGCGGCCTAATTCACGCCACTCAGATACATGCAGCCCCTACAAGTAGAAATAACCACTTATCGAGTACACGTCTCCGCCCCACCGCTGTTTCCCGCTTCCTCTTCCTCCCTCCGTCGCTCTCTCTCTCTCTCTCTCTCTCTCTCGAGATTCATCCACCCCTCTACAATTATCGAGTGCCGCCTGTCATCGCCGCGCGTGTACACTACATCGGTGCAGGGTACAGAGATACGTACGCGCGTAGCGGGCACCGCGTATCCGGATCACCAGCCCCCAACAAAAGGGATTCGCGATTATCTCTTACCCCGCAGCCGAGGGTATATTATAATAACACGCGGTATGTATTTGCTGGGGATTCGCACGGGTCCTAGGTATCATTGGTGTGTTCGTAGGTGTATAGGTATACCCATAACGTATGTACAGATAGACAAAGTATCGATATCTACATCCTGGGCCCGAGTGTCTGCTGTATAGGTGGCTGTAGGTACAGGTATTCAGACGCAGGTTATACTGCGGCAGCGTAGCTAGGTAGAGAAACACCAGTTCGCGTCGTATACGATGCTGACGATGCGTTTAATTAAACCGCGGGACGTATGCGGAGTCTAGGCTCGAGTCTGGCCCCTGCAACCAGCTCGCAACGTAACCTCGCAACGGTATTGTTTCTATTCTGCCGCATGAAAAGTTCTGTCCTCCTGTCCTACGCCGCCCCTTCACCTACCTCGCACCCGCCGCTCTCGCCGGCCCCTTATAGTATAGCTCGAACCATTGTTACAGGCCGTGATAGTTCCCGGGCTACCGCTTATACCGCAGTTTATGAACCCGCACCGACACACACACACACACATGTATGCCTATGCGCGTACTAAACCTGTGCATTATTATAGTGTGCTGAACCCGGGGATAGATAAAATTCCTGCGCGGATAATATAGGAATTTTTATTTATAATTAAAACGTGTGCAATATACTACCAGCTATACGACAGGTAAATTTCCGATATACGTATGCCGGCTCGCACAGCCATAATATACACGTATATAGTATGAATGAAAGCGCATGCATTTTAAGGTTCTACGAGAATTTTAGATCCAACTACATTGCGGGGGATGAGTGTAGCGGGGCAGAGGAACGAGTTACAGCCCCCTACCGTGCGACTCGTCATCGTCATTTCGGCTATATGCTCGACGGGCGCGTTATACGAGGCTTGCGTCAATATTGATGCTCGCAAAATACGCTCTAATACGGTGTAATGCGCCATTATTGCCGAACATGGGGGACGGGAACGGCTCACAGGTCTGGCGTCTATCTACCGATGTATGTATGTAGGGTAGACCGGCGGGGTCAGTTGTAACAGTTCCCGTTTTCGCCCTTACTGCGCTTCGACTGTAACGGTCACAAAGATGTCGCCTATACTGTAGTGAGGAGCATTCGATTGCTGGTAAAATCGCACTGAATAAAACTCTCTGACACACGATACATGAAAAAAAGTATAGGCCAAGTATAGGAAATATCGACGCGCTCATGTAAATACGTCGCGACCCGACCGTCGCGTCGATCGCGTCCTGACGACCTATAGTTCGGGACTGCTACAGCTGCCTTACGTGTCACCAGGATTCGAACGTACGCACTATATCTCACAAGATACTCACCAATGTGATACAACTGATCTCGGTCTGCTCTACGTACGACGTACGACATACGTCCGTTTCGTTCCGCTCCTCTATTAAACCGCCGAATATGTCCGGCGTATAAAATATGCCCATATTACGCGGTCATGTTTCGCCGGGTGCTCATGATCCCGCCTACCCTGTTTCCACGTCCATTTATCAATAATATACGTATGTATGTATATACATACATGCTTCGTCTTTTCCATACTATACATACACGCATGCATACGCCTTACCCCGCACTTCTCGACTTTTCGTTTGAATTCTGCATTTTTCGTTTCTCATATATATATATACCTGTACAGGTACTCCAATAAGTGAGGAGAAGTTCGTGTCGGTAGCGAAAGCTACCGAGCTTTGGGGGGGGGGGGGGGGGGGTCGAGCCTCTTGCTCATTGACCTGCAGTAAATTCGCGACGGTCAGTGAATAGGACGAAAGCAGGAACACGTGACACATACTCGTACGTATGTATGTATGTATGCACGTTGTACATGGGATTTGTGTAAAGACCTACCATACAGTGGGCAGCGACAACTATACCATCTCTGTGTGTAACGGGAGTACATGTATGGATGTATGTATGTCCATGCGATAGTATACCTATATACCTGTGTGCGTGTTATATAGTACATCCAGTACGGAAAAGGTCCCGTAATTAACGCTAATTGGCCGCCGCCGCCTGGACGTTTGACTCGTACGGCAAAATTCGTCCCTCTGTCTCACTCACTCACTCACTCTCTCTCGCTCTTTCTCTCTCTCTCGTTCTCTTTCTCTCTCAATGGGAGCACGCGGCAATTCAACTAACGATGAACAAATATTTAACAATCCACCGCTATAGTTACTACATCCCCGTATGGTGAGCGATTTTTTTGTTTCTTGCTTCTTCGATTTTTTTCCCTTCGCCCAATTTTTGTGTGCTCCATACTCAAATATGGTTGCGGATACAGCGAGGTAGACCGCTCCGGACGACGGTGGTGGGCAATATTTATACTATATGTAATACATAATGCACAAGCGTTAGCTTCCAATCACCGTCAAATGAGTAAAACCGTCATACAATTTCGTTTGAATCGTAGATAGGTATATACTCTAGGTATGAGTAGACAGGTATAACATGTGTGTGAATTTTACATAATCATAACTATGATACCAGCTGTATAGCGTTTGCCCAATTTGTCTTGTTGATGCCCCTGCTGTCTCTGATGTATTCGCCTAGTACATGGAACTGATTCAATGCAACACAGGCATTTATGCATGCGTGTACCTACACCTATGTACATACATAGGTATATGTAGGATGTAAATTGCAATATATATATATATATATATATAGCATATATATGCGTGTGTGCCTGATCTACGCATGTATAAAATAGGCAGGTATACATTACATAGAGAGTGAGATGTATGTACGAGTATATGATTTACGGGATCCGGAATCCCGGGGGGCAATAGAGTGCGACAAATTGGGGCATCTCGAATGGCGCGCAGGTAGATATATACTTACACATATTGGATACATACATATGTGTATATATATATATATAGATATGTATATATAAACACACCTTGAAAGAGGGTCAAACGCGCCCTTGCGTATTATACTATATGGATATATAGTATACGAATATCTGTGTATATATACCTGCGAGCGGCAGTATCGAAGGAAAAATGTGTGTGCGCGCGTGTGTTTATTTCTTACTTTCTTCAAGATTCGCAAAGTACATACGTGTACGTATGTATACAGGTAGGTATGCCGCCTGCGTGGGTGCTATATGGGACAGGTATACCTGTAACACGTAGCTCAAGAATACGCGTTTACGTTTCACCGAACAACGGTGAACTTATTATTTGGAACGACCAGGCTCAACGCGAAGCTGGGTGTAGGTGATAGGTATATAGTTATATAGGTGTATGTATAACATGGCACACGTATCGTATAAAATACATTTGTTAAATAAAATGGAGCTGCTGCTATACTCACTCACTCGCTCGCTCATTCACCTTCTTCGCCTCTTCATCCCTCTTGCCTATGCTCCACGACGCCCACTTCACTCTCTCCCACTCTCGGCGTCCCTCTCTCTCTTTCGTTCCCTTGACGGTCCGCAAAGTACGTCGAGAGCATGTTACGATACGATACGATAGAATACGATACGATGCGATGCGATACCTTACGTTTCTACTGTGGCTGGGGGGTGGCATCGGAGTCACATGTATGTATGTACATACATACCAATACTCAGGTGGTATCCAGAGTTTTGAAGAAGCAGTGCGAGAACAATCATCGCCCCCCACGCACCCTCTTCCCCCAGTAGCAGCAGCGGCGGGAACAGGAACAGAAGCAGAGCAATACGCTTCCGCACAGGTCTCTCTCTCACTCTCGTTCTCTTTCTCTTCTACCCACGTACATACCTATGTACTCGTATATTAGTCCCGAGTGGTTAAGTGCCTCCCCTAAGGACAAAAGACGTCTTAATTGCGGGGAAACCTCTCGAGCGAAGACCATTTATAATGAATAAGTAACGACGTAGGCAGGGCAAGGCGAAGAGACGAGACGAGACGAGACGAGACGAGACGAAACGAAACGAAACGAAACGGGATGGGATGGGATGTGATGGAATGGGATGAGACGCGCCGAGGTGAGGTGCGGTGTCGCAAGCCGCGTGCGCCCACCAAAGCCTCTTATACAGGTAGATACTATACACACTCGCTCAAGTGGGAATCTCGTACACCTATCTATCCGTAGACGTGCATATAATGATAATAGTAACAACGAGAACAGTCACAGCGCCACCGAGTGCATTGTCAGCCGTCTTCATTTACCGTGATACAATGCCTACATGGTCCTGCTGCTGCAGGGATCAACGAATCATGTGCCACTCCTTTCTTCCTCTTCTATTCCACGAGGAAAACTTCTCATCCCGTATGACTTGATCCCACTCATACTATCGGTCATAGGAAGTAGCTAGTAATCGCTAATTACAAGTTCCACCTGCTCATGATATACGGTACCTATATTATACCTATGGAGACCGAAAACTTCATAAAGCCCGGGCTTCGGTGCAATGATTCCGAAGTATAACGGCGCTTTACGTATAGGCACATGACGGATGTATAACAAACCTTATACTTGCTCTACGTTTCCTGATGCCGTTATTAATTGGAGTTGGAGGGAATACGGCAGGGCGGTAAAATAAAAGAGAGCAATAGGAAAAAAAGAAACGAACCGGACGACCGCCGCGCCGTACGGAGCAACCGAAGTTGCGAGCCGCGTCGAGCCGAGATTCGAGTTGAAGAGTGCAAGGCTGAGTTAAGGGGCGAAGGGGGCGAGGTAGAGAGGCTAGCTCGTTAAGGCAATGAAATTAATTCGAATCCAGGTATAATTTAATTATTTTTAACGGCTCAGTGAACCGCGCGAACTAGAGGAGTTCCCCTACTTAATATTATACCTGTACGGCATTTTACCTATACACACACCTAGACCCAACTATACTTCACTACTTGAGACCGCGAGCCGATACGCCTGATATTGTATGTATGTACCTGCAATACGTACGTATACTTGCGTGTACGTACGCGAATCGTCGAATTCAACGTATAGGCCAAGAGATGTCGATCCAGAGAGCGAAAGTACAAAACTAAAAGGACTGCGAAATAAGAGCCAAGGGGATGTGGGGGGGGGCGGTGATAAGCTAATTGTATGTGATTACGTTCCGCACGCTCCACGTACGCCTGTGCCACAACGCCAGAGGAGAATAATTACAAGCCGCGATGTGAGATGCGCGTCGGACCGATAAACCTGACGAGGGTAAACTGCAGGTAACACGCGTCCACGTATATTATATGCTATAACTGTACTACATAGACACCCCGATACGGGACACGGGTATGACATACCTCTGCGGAAGGGTTGCGGGTTCCGGACAGCGGCGCGGGGCGCGGGGGCGGGCGCGGGCACGGCGCGGTGGTCCCGTACCGGCAACATTCAACCCTCCTTTCTGCTTGCCTTTTCACCCCTACCCGCAGCATCCTCATCCTCCCCCTCATCCTCATTCCATTTTCAGGAGGGGAGAAGCCGGCAGGTGTAGTAGTTACCGGCCAATTAACGATTCTCTTCCTCTCTTCCTCTCTTCCTCTATCCCTCTTGCTCCATTTCCTCCAAGGATTTGCATGATGGGATTGAAGGCGGCCAGCGCGGCGCGGCGGACGTTCAGTTCCGTATACCTGTATACATACACATAATAGACATAATCGTAGACGCAGTTGCCGAGATGCGTTATTGCATGACGTTTTTTGTATTCAGTTTAATTTTTTTTTAGCAACAAATCTCGTGCCCCGCGTTATGTGATCTGCGATAAATTTCGATTCCGAATCTCGCCAACTTTGAGGTGAATCCATTTGATTGCATTTTGCTTTTCCTCTAACCTTCGAGACTTATCTGTAATTTTTTTTTTCCCCAGTTTGAGACGGCTCTGGATTTCGGAAGTGCGGTTCGAAAGAAACGGAATCACACCCTGAGATTGAAAATTGGAGAAAAATTGCAGGAGCCTATTCACCGCTGCGTGTTGAAACATAGTCAATTCCAAAATGCTCCTTGCGTCTCAATAATCGTTGCAAGGGATTCGTCTTTTCAGTTTGTGTTCAGGACACTGATTGTGAGATGAAGATGGGATCCAAGATTGGTTCTGTTATTCGCTGAAAAAAATGCAAAAGTCCAATCTTAAACAGCAAAACTTCTTATCAAAATTGTAACAACAAAAATTGGTTTTTCATTCCTTTTTCAATCAACAAGGGATCCAAATTTAAATCCCATTCTCGAATATCTTCATCTCAGTGTTCTGAACACCACCCTGGAACATGAATTCCTAATTGCACCATCATCGGGGCGCAAGGGGCATTTTGAAATTTTTTATTTTCCCACACGCAACGGTAGACGTGGCATGTGGACACAGCTCTGTCATCTTTCATCCAATTTTTCGATCTCAGGGTGTCATTCAGTTTTTTTTTTTTTCTTTTTTCGAACAGAACTTCTGAAGTCCAGAGTTGATTCCAAATGGAATTAAAGAAAAGATGACAGAATTCGTGAAATTTCATCTCTTCAGTGCGGTCCTCCCTCGAGCATACCAATTCTCTATTAACTAGAACACACGTAAGTATGTATATACAAGGCGATACGTATACCGCCTAGCAAACTTATGATCGCGCATATAGCTACAGGCATATATATATTCGCGTATACGGAATGGGGAATGTCAGATGTATATACGTAGCATACAAGCGACAGGGTGATAATTGACTCGCGCCAGAGAGTAGCGGGGACAATTTTTCGTGAAACAAACTGTTCCCGAAGGGATACGACCGGGGATTTTCGCCTGGGAATGAGCTGGGCCAACAAGGATCAACGAGGGTTAACGAGAGGGTCACCGGTTGATCAACGATCCGAAAATCCGTATATAACACGCGAGCCAGCCGGGGGATGATAATGAAAAAAGCAAAAGACAAACTGAACATCACACAGGTACCTTCAGATGCCTGTCTCTCTGTATAGGTATAGGTATATAACGACGCGCGATGATATACCTTACGTTCACAATCAGTACAATACATAGATAGATATACAGTTACATTTACGATGCACGATAGAATAGAATAGAATAGAATAGAATAGGATAGGATAGGATAGAGAGCCGAAAGAGCTGAGTTTGAATGATCAAACGACCTCTTGAATCGCCGCGCTCGCTCGCGTATCTGTATAGCTCTTGACGCCCTCGACACGGTACGGAAAAGAGAATCCCGGTTTGCGATTCACCGGGTTCATATTCAAGGGAAGAGAGTGAAAAGGGGTGTTATAGTTTATGCGAAGTCTCGGCCGAATATGCTCGTGCGTAAATTTACCGTTTCCCATGTGTGACGTACGATGTATGTACGTATATACATACATACATAGAACATACGTTTGCCAGAGTTGGAAGATAGAAAAATGGAAAAAAGGAGGGACGGGGCGGGGTATGAATGGAAAAAGAGGGAAAAGAAGCGCAAAGAAGAGAGGAGAGGAGAGGAGAGAAGAGGAGAGGAGAAGCGGAGAGAGAGTAGGGAAATAAAGAAAAGAAGAGGGCGAAAAAGAGCCTTGAAATCACGCGAATATCCTCCGGGACAATAGTAACCCGGTGGTGAATTTCTGTTGAAATAACAGTTGAAAGCACACGGCTCTGTGAAAAATGTCGTCCCTCGCGACTGCAAAGCAAATAAAATAGAAAAGGGGAGAATCCACCCCCGCCCCCGCCCTGCCGCCGCTGCCACCGCCGCCATCACCACCCATCCACCTTTGTGCCGAGCTCTTTCGGCTTCTCCCTCGCTCGCTCACTCGCTCTTTATCCCTCGGTACATCTCTTTTTCTCTTTCGCTCACTCCATATCCACCTAGTTGCGTATTGCACATGTATTTGAGTATACTATGTACACGACGAGGCTCGTGTGTGTCGCGTGTTATGTGTGTGTGTGTATGTATACAGTATATAAATACAGGTATACTGAACTGTCGTGGAGAATATACATACATTTGATACATTCAAATGTGGGCTACATATGTACCCAACATATATATATATATATATATTTATATATACATACATACGTATGGGAAATTCATCTCGGTGCGAGGACTGTGTATGTGCAGTAAAAAGCGCCGGGGTACTCCCTCGCAAAGGTTTTCCTCTCGTGTTTTCTCTCTTCATTTGAATCTACTTTCTCTTTTTTTTCTCTTTTCCTCTTCTGCCCCCGCGGCCCGGCACTCCGGGGCACAAGGTACACACGCAAACATATACACATAGTGAATTGCAGGTGGGTACTGTGGAAAGAGAGAGAGAGAGACAGAGTAAGTAGAGAGGGCGTGAGAGAGAGAGAGAGAGAGAGAGAGAGAGAGAGAGAGAGAGAGAAGAGGGAGTAGTACGCGGAGAGCAACCGCCACCATAAACACAGGTTCGCACATTTGCACAATCCCAGCGATGCGGACGCTAACCCGGCCGTGGATGGTGGCGGAGTGGGTTGCGGCACCGGCGCGGGCGGTTGGGGAATAATGCTAAAAGCGCCTGTGGCACCGCGCGACGTCGGCGGCGGTGCGTTAATGTCCTGTTTTTATTTTGTTCAACTGCCGCCCTCTGCTCAGCTTCCCTATACCCCGCTCTTATCCACTCTTCTCTCTCTTCGCCGTTCTTTCTTCTCTCGTGAACAATGAACAAAAATCATCCTTCATCCTTCCATTCATAGAATTTCGGTGGCGGAATCCGATACTATGTCTTTCTAGTTTTCAAATTTTTTTATTTTTTTCTCTGTCTCTCAGAGAGGGACAGAGAGAGAAAGAGAGAACCTGAGAGAGAGAGAGAGAGAAACACGAGCGATGTTTTCCGGATGTTTAAACAATGAAAAATCATTCTCTAAACAAAATTGATGTAACATCCCTCAAACACAGCTGTTACTCGGTACTCATGCCTCGATGCAACGAGTGAGACTGTTCTTTCCCTCGCCGCTTTATTACATAGTATATATCTATCAGACACCGAGGAGGCAGATAGTCAGACGGACTGCAGACTGGCAGAGAAGAGCAGACAACCAGACAGACAATAGAGCAAGTGAACGAAGCAGGCAGTAAACCTCGGTGGGCAAACGCGATGTTACCGTTTGATGTCGATCGGACAAACGAATTAATCACACCGTGTTATATGTTTCGGACGTGTCGCGTTCAAGGGTTGCAAAGGAGCCGAGGGGGTGGGGTGGGGTGGGGTGGGGTGGGCTGGCTGCCCCCCCCCCCTCCCCCTCCCCCCTTTACCGCGATTTGACTCGACCCAACTCGACTGGACCCGACTCCACCGGCCGAAGCAAAGGTGATGTACATACATACATGCGCATACGAAGGGAGAAATTTAACTCGGTGAAACCCGTTTGTCAAACACAAAACGCAGTGGCTTTAACTCTGCATTATTTGTACGGGATTTGTCGCTACAAATACAGACACATGTATGCATGCATGTATGTATGTACATACTATATGTACAAACCTACGCAAATATATACACAACTACCTGCCTATCTACTATAGATACATGTATCCACACATATTTTATACACCTATCCCGTGTTCCATGACGCAGGATCAACCGAGTACAGCACTGCACGATATCGCTCCACTCTACTGGACAAATAGAAAATTCTCTCTCTCTCTCTCTCTCTCTCTCTCTCTCTCTCTCTCTCTCTCTCTCTCTCTCTCTCTCTCTCTCTCTCTCTCTCTCTCTCTCTCTCTCTCTCTCTCTCTCTCTCTCTCTCTCTCTCTCTCCGATAGATACTATATATATCCACAGCTAGCGGGCGTGTGTATACCATATACATCGATACCCATGTATACACAGATGCATACCTGATATATATATTATGAAATATATTTCGTCGCCGCGTCCGAACTCGATCGTTCAACCAACCCCCCGTGTCTCCAGCATCCAACGCTCCGCTCAAGAAGGTTTTACTGTGCGGGTTGGAGAGAGAGCCGACACAGAATTGTAGGTAAATGAAAAATCTTTGCTCGAAGCTTCGCGTTTCCCTTCACCGTCTTCCCGTCTCCCCGTCTTTCCGTCTTCCCGTTCTCTCATTCTCCCGCGTCTGATGTCCCGTCTTTCTCACCGTTTCCTGCCATTTTCCTTTCCTCGCTGTTACCCCTCCGCGTCCTAGTTTGTCGGGGGAGTATCAACGCTCGGTGAAAGTGGTGTTATCGTCGAGTTGGTCCTCGTTGTCGTTATCGTTGCCGCTGCCGTTGTCATCGTCGAGTATTGCGTGCTCGCGCACTCGTTAACCTCCCCCCTCCCCCCCCCCCCCCTCCCGCCGCCCACTCGCCGCCCATCTCAACTGTATATATATATATATATATATATACAAACGTAAAATATACGTGATTGTTTCAGGGTGCCTCGGGATTCAAAAGTTTGAGGAAACGCCAGGGTACACCGAGGTTAACCCGGGGCAAGATGCGAAACTCTCATGTCGCGTACTCGGCAAACGAGGGCAGTGCATCTGGCAGAAAGACAACAAGGTTTGTAATTATTATATCCCTTTAATCTCTCGACGTTAGCTATATATATATATGTCGTGCAACTGTGTACATGTAACGTATGTACAAATCGCTCATCACGGGTATACCTGCGGCGTTCCTTTGCTCCGATATTCAGCCTCATTTTACACAAGCCTCGTTCATACCTAGTTAGTATAGTATGTACGTACATACATTCCTATAATACAATAAAGGAATATCGCAATCTTACCAATTGATCGGTCGGACTCAGCTTATTCAGTCGGAAAAAGAATGTGCTGTATAGATACATGTATGCGTAGGTATAGCGTATGACATACAAACGTCGCGCGAACTTGTTGCTCGATTACATTATTCACATAACATACGTACAACACAGCTCGAAGATAGTACACGGTCTCGAATGCGAACGTGTAACTATACACTGTGAAGAAAATCGGTGTTAAAATCAACGCAATTTCAACACCCCGCGTAATCCCAGGGAGTCGGCACCGTTCGAAGATTGTTAAATTTATGCCTCTGTGCGTTTCCATCAATGGCACCAATTGGGTGCCGTAGTTTTTATCGGAAACTCCGCACGCGGGGTGACGTCTTCATTCGAATAGGACGAAGCCGTTGTTTATCCGACGACGACACCGCCGGGCTAGGTATAATTTCGCACGTGAGGAGAGTGTTGTCACCGGCACGAAATTCATCAACCTGCGCCAACTGCAAGCTAGTTTGCACCGAAAAATTTGTTCAGTGTATATGCAGGGTTACCTTTAACCCAGGGCTGGAAAAATATCTTCACATACGATCAGAGTGTGTTAGGTGTATACCTGCATACATACGATATACGAAGTTAACATAATTATAAAACATACCGGTATATACAGGGGGTTCGATCGTATTGGCGCGGGTTGTTCGTGAATCGGCTGACTTTTGTAAATCTCGCGTATACCTGTAGCATGAAATAATCTGCGCCGAGTCATTTGTCGATATCTACGACTACCTGCTTCGTATTTGTATACCGGAAGTTAAACCAGTATAGGTATACGCTTTTGTATATTCGAAAAATACAATTATAGTACACCCTGCGGGTTCCCATCGCGTTTCGTACCGTCCATAGTATGTGCAGTACCCTTCTCTCTTTCTCTTCTACTTATTCGAGCTCCACTACTCCCGGAGCCCTGCCACCGACGTCGTGCTACATAAATTTCAATCCGACGAGGGACTTTAGAGGAGGAGGGTGGAGGAGGAGGAGGAGGAGGAGGAGGAAAGAGAAAAAAAGAACAAAAAACGAAAAAGAGAAGAAAAAAAGAGTAATGGCAACGCCGTGGATGGCGTGGTGCTCGGATTAAAGCCAACCCCAACCGAGCTCTCGACCGGGACCCTGTACCGGAGTAAAATCACTCACTTCTCTCGCCTCGCTTTCTCTCCGTCTACCCCCCCCCCCCCCCCCCCCCCCCGTCCCCTGTCCCCCGTCCGCCTCTTCGCCGCCACTCTATTCCGTCCGTGATCGAGGAATATAAAGATCAAGTGAAAAAGGAAAGAATCGAAGGCAGAACGTGTACGAGGGGAGTACATGCGGAGGGATGAAAGAAAAACGAGAAGGAGAATGAAAAATGTAAAAATATGAAGAATGAAAAAAAATAATCTTTACATCTCGCTTGGATGGTTCGCGGTTCGATTAGAATTTCACCCCGGATCGAGATGATAGAAACACGAGTCCTCGCGGGATGGTTTGGCGAGGGGGACGGGGGCGGGGCGGGAGCGGGAGCGGGGGGTACTCCTCCGCGCGTACTCACCGAAAGAGCTGGTCCCAAGGCAAACGGGAGTGCACTCGGTATTTTCGGAAGAATTTCAACCCTGATCGCTGTACATGCGGCCTTTCAAACGTATTGCGATGTGCATATACCATGTAGGTTCCGGAGGTATCTGTATATCTGTATGTACAGGTATACGTATGTACCTATATCTGTAATATATGAATATATATATGAAACACGGGTCGCCTGTATATACTGTACCCTAGCCTTATATTCAACTACTACCTGCACCCCTGTACATACCTGTATAGCTCGACGTGTGTCGGCCGCGGGTGCATTACGCTGATTGCTGGTCGTGGCCTCTCCAGAGGCGGGAGCCTCGAGGCCGTGAACGAACGTGTACGAGGAGGAAAGGGGCGCAGGATGAGCGGTGCGAGGCGAGGGGCGCGGGGATGGGGCCGGGGGACGAGGGAGGAGGGATGACGGGGTAGATTGAGACGAGCCCCGTAGAAAGCGTAGAGTTAACGAGCCGGGAACCAGCCGACTGACGGCCCGACCGCGAATAGATCTTGACTCGTTTACGGGCCCTGAACCCGAAGCTATTCCTTTTGTTCGTTCAAAATTTGTTAGCCGGAATGTAGAAAAATCTGAGGATGGATACCTGCACCTGCGCCTACGTTTAGGGCACGCATTTCCCTAATTTATTACCCCAACCCCCGATCGGCGTGTTTGTTTATAGTATGTGCTATAGGAGTATGAACGTTTTCATTCTCTGTCGCAGAGGTGTATATAGGTTATAGAGATGTATAATTTCCCTCGGAAAAACAGCTGCAGTATCCCTGTGCCTGGCTTCTATGAACATCGGATGAACAAATTTCTTCCCTCGATGTGTAGAAAAACGAAGAAAAACCAAACGGGATAAAAGTTGGATCCACGATCAATGGTGGATACTTTTATACCCCCCCCCCCCCCCCCCCCCCCCCCCCCCCCCCCGACTGACTTTCACCCATTTCCATATCGCGCGGGCGGATGAAACAACGCTTTGAAACAAAAATACAGGATATATTGCCAAATTTCCACGTATAGCTCTCTGCGCGCGCGATCGTTTGAAACATTTTTGTGAATTTCTAGCATGTGACTCGCCGTGTACAGAGCGATGCTGTCGTCGGAAACAAACAAAATAAAGGAAATTCTAAAATTTTTCATTGCAATTTCACCAGCCTATCGGAATGCAGATGAAGAAATATGAGTGGGCAGCATCCCCGGATGTCGGAGACTGCTCGCTTTGGGTACGTTCAGCAATTCTAGAATTCGACGATGGTATTTGGCAGTGCCAAGTTACAGCAAGTGATTTCGCGGCACAGGATGCGCTCACTTCTGAACCGGCACGACTCGTTGTTCGAGGTATAGAGAACTGTCGTTATCCCCATTTGATAACACAATACAGCAATCGAGCGATATCTTAGTGTTTTTTCTATCAATTTTCGAAAATCACCAACATTAGACATGCCATACCTCACGTATTCAGCAATGCTCTGCAATTCATTATTACAGTCAGTCCCCAAAGACCGCAAATCGAATACGGCAACACGGTTATACTACCGGGCAGCAACGTGACGGCACGTGCTGGCGAAGTAGCACCCCTAACCTGCGCGTCCCGGTACGGAAATCCTCCAGCGCTTCTCAGATGGTGAGTTTTTTCTCGTAATGTCTTCTAATATTCTCCCATCAAGTTTCATAACAGAGTTTCGCCTTCGAAATTCCACGAGCGAGTATGATTTTCTTGTTCTTGTTCATTTCTCTGTGTCAAAGATAGAGTCACTTGCAAGGGGCGAAAAATGGGAAAAGAACAAAGAGAGAAGAAATCGCTTCGCGGATACAAACAGGATTTTGTAAACCGTTTTATGGTATAATAATACGTAAAAATGTATCCTGTACCTTGCCGTGTATTTATGTATCGGGTGTTATACTACCTTTATAGGTATTCCAAATTCAAACTTTTTAATAAAATTCCCGAACTTTTATACCAGACTTTTCGTAACTCCCCAGTTTTCTCATAGTTGTATAGGCAGCCGTCTTTTTCAGGCGTTTTCCCATCTTTCAGACACACGTACATATCTATGTAGTACATACCCGCGCGTCCTACATACATACTTTCTGATCATCTCCTCGATTTTCAGGTATTTGGGCGATACAGAGATACGACCAATTCAGCCGCAGGTGAATTCAACGGAAAAGGAGAACCCAAGAACCTGGGTTGCTCGAAGTGTCGCGGAGATCCTTGCCGAAAGACCGCGATACGGTGAGCCGATACGTTGCGTCGCGGTTCACGCCGCTTACGCAAATCCAAGTGCTACACTAGCCACTGAAGTCCGATTCGACGTACGTTGTAAGTTATAAGCTCCGTGGACGAACATGAACATCAAACACAAGTGTTTTCATTTCTTTGATTACCGATCGTCTGTTTGTTCGTGAAAGACGCGCCTGAAACGAGACTCGTAGGTGCGCCGGCGGGAGGAATTCATCTGGAAGAAGACAGAGATCGTTTAGCCGTGAGATGTATCGCTGACGCAAATCCACCGGCATCGATACTCTGGAAAAAATCGACCGGACCCGGTGGCGCGATCGAAGTAGCAAGTATCGGTGAGACTTTGATTGCTTCGCCAATCCGTAGGAGCCACGCGGGAAAATATTTTTGCGAGGCAGCGAATTCGGTTGGCGAGAGCAGACCGCTTTCCTTGCAGATATCGGTAAACTGTGAGTGCAGTCTGTAGGTAGTACAATAGATAATTGTACAACATACGCCGATATCGCAACTCACGAACGATTTTATCTATCATTTGAAAATTCTAGATCCACCCAAGATCACTTCCGTTGGTCCCGATCGTCTCACTACCGCGCTCCTGTACTCGGGCGCATCTTTCGAATGTCATGCCGATGCTATGCCGCCGGCTGAATATAGGTAATCGATTTGTGAAACACGAAGGGGGAGGGGCGCACCTCAGGATTCTGGATTTCGTTCTTTCCTGCATGATTGAAATTGAACTTTTGTACGGTTTTAGATGGTTGCAGGTATTTCCCGACGGTCGCGAGTCCCAGGTGAGGGGCCTGGGTCAAAGATTCATCCTAACTAATGTCACCTACGATCAACAGGGGCAGTATATTTGTCTAGCCCTAAACGTGATCAACGGAAACACGCGGGAAGCTAGAAGCGAACCGGTATCACTCCAGGTTGTCGGTGCACCGAGGGTGAGAATCGGAAGTCTATTAATCACGGAGTGATGCATGCCCGGTTTCACCAACGAGAGATAATTTTTATCCAACGAATAGCTTTTGTTCGATGAATAAGGATAGCAATGTAACATTGAAGACGTTGCGTTGTTTTCGACAGGTGAAAGAAATTCGAGATAACTGAAAAATTAGACGGGCCGGAATTCCGAATTTCAGAGATATGATTTCTGGAGCGGCGAAAGATCGAGAAAGCGAAAAATTCGTTTTTCGTGTATTACTGAATTGGATTACTGTTTCGTCGAGAAGCTATTCACCTGAACGCGTTTTTATCCGAACATGTATTATCAGATATTCCGGACGAACGAATCAGCGTGGATTGACAAAATTTGGAAAATTAATATTTTCCAAATTGAAAATTCAGAGCGGCTCATTTCTTTATCAGTCAATGAACCGGAGAAAACAATATTGAAGATAACGGTTCTGAACGATAGAACTTCGATCAACCAAAAGTCGAAAAACCAAAAATTCAAAGTACGGAATTTCGAAAACACGACAAGTATAATCGATTATTTCCTCAGTACACAGCAATAAATGTTTTCCTAATGGCTACCGAGTTTTTGCCTTTCCGACCCTTCTATTCCAATGGGTTCCTGAATTCTAAACTTCCGAGTTTTTGGTCTCTCGATCCAATAAATTCGGATTCGTTAACTTTCGTAATAAGCATGATTCTGAATTGTGAACACAGGACTCTTCTGAACCGTTATTTCTACTCGATAGCATTTCGTTATTATGGCCTTTCTACATATTTCACTTTCGGTAATTTGACTTTCGGAATCTCGGCCCGGCTATTCTTTGGTCTTCCGGAATTCGGACCCCCAGCTCGTTTTCCGAACTCTAAGCACAGGGCAAAAACAACTTTTCAGAATCTTTGGTACTAAGAAATTGTCCCGATGCAGTCACGCGGATCGATTGATCATGCTGCAATTCACTTATACCTGACCTTTATATTTTTCTTCTCGGCGTGATATTTGGCCGCAGCAGATATCTCGAGCTGGAAAAATTCCGCGTGTTTCAGGTGGTGAGACCAGGGCGTTCGGAGATGTCCGTCGTATCAGCAATCGAAGGGGGTCCGGCGCGCCTAGAGATAAGACTGTGCTCGGACCCGCGACCACGAGTTGTAGCCTGGGAATGGGGGAGCGTAAGACTGCACGCCGGTATAACGAAGTTTCCCAGGATCAGTGGATTATGGATTATGCGGGGTACGTCCCGATGATGCATGAAGCATGAAGCAAACGACGAAAATCTCGTTTCAGGCGAAGCTTTGGAGTCCCGGTACCGAGCTTTGGATTTGGAGCCGTTAGCATCGGCGGAGGACTGCTACGCGGCTATTCTTGAGCTTACCAGTGCGGCCAAGGAAGACCAACGGCTGTACAACGTCATTGTTGAAAATGACAGAGGCAGTGATCGGCGCGCTCTGATGCTCAGAGTCAATGAACCGGGCCAGGTCTGTACATAGTTTTAGTTTCCTATTTCTCACTACGATACCAGTACCTATATATCACCGGATCGCATTACACCAACCACTAATTTTATCACCTAGATTCCGCTCGTAATTAGTGCCGTTGCCGGATTCACTGTCTTATCTATTCTGATTATGGGATTCGTCTGCTTCATCCGTACAGATCACTGTTGCTTCGCTCGGACCACCGTTCCCACATTGCAGCCAGTTCACTGGTAAATAATTTCATCGAAAGATTATTAAGCATTCGGATTTCCTCGCTTTCTCTCTTTCTTCTTCGTTTGAATCGTTTAACTTGACCCCCGGTCTATTTTTCATTACCTTCAATAGTGGCAAGCCGCCTGTAACAGACTGCAATCGAGATGTCGAAGACACTAGATTAGGGATCGAAACGATGGAGAGAACCACGCAGCGTTACGCTCATCAGAAACAACTTCAGGCTCATACATTGAAGCCGGTATCATCATTGCATTACCAACAACAGCTCTACGATCACGAACCTCTACAAGCGCAGCCGCAATTGCAACAACAGCAGCAACGTCATCAGAGACAACATCATCATCATCGTCCACATCACGTTAAACAAGCTGTCCACGGTCCTCAGTGTGAGTTACAAGTCAGGCAATTGGACGGTTCTACCAATGACTCTACAACAAGTCTTTGGTGAATTGATAACGTAATTTTAGTGTTACTCAACTGTGTTATAGGTATATACTATACGTATAATAATAAAATCACAAGATTTTGTTTTCCTCCCTCCCCTTCACTCGCCTCTTTTCTTTCATCATCCTGCCAGGCGACGAGCGTATAAAACTGAGGAAATGAGGACTGAGAGAGAAGAGAAAATAAAAAAAGGAGGGAAAAAAAAAATGGAAAATTGAAAGTGGAAAGTGGGAAGAAAGAAAAAAAAAAAAAAAAGAAAAAAACAAGAACGGGTAAATCTTATAGGGGTTGTATAGGTGTATAGCAAGGTGTGAGAAGAAGGGATGAGGGTTGCGCGAGGCGACGCAACTACCTACGTACGTTGTGAGAAATGAAAACGTTGCTTCTTTTACGGCTCGGTGCCTGAATGGCGAAGGGTTTTTTCTCTTTTTCTTTTTCTTCCACTTTTATATGCATCGTTTTATCTTGGTTACAGCCTCGCCTCTCGCGGTACCACCGTTACAAAGAAGACTGATCGAATCTCAAGCTATTTTACGTGTAGTAGGTGTACGGCAGTACCTACTAACATAATTTCTATTCCGCACATTATATTATATATATATATATATATACTATTAACAATACCATTACTTGCGTTACGTCAGGTATGTATGTACGCCTCATCTAATCCAGACGACTGTTAATAGACGCCAGGCTTCTAAAACGTGCCAATATTTATGTGAGTCCTGATTATTTCGAAAATATTTATTAGAATGACGATTGATTATTATAATTGATTATGTCTAAATTATTACCTATATATCTACGTTATGTTAATAAATTCTAAACCGAACAATTGATCGTCCTATGCATATTATTATTATTATTATCAAGATTGAAGTCATCATTACCGAATGACGAGGGAAATGTGAAGACGAAAAATAAAAAAGTCTAGGTATATATTCTCCCTTGATCGTTATACGTAATTTTCTCTTACATAAAAATCACCGGTCGTTATCATGATATCCAAGTTCTTGTTTTTCCTCCGTCGTCGTTCTTGTTATTATTGTGTCACCATTATTGTTGCATCCTTGAAAACGAGATTTAAGGAAAGAGAGATTGAGGTCTTACGATTAAATCGAACTTGTCGAGAACCGGGAAAATATTGTGGTATAAAAAAGAAGAAGGAGGAAGAGGGGCAGGGGGAGAAGAAGGAGGAGGAGGAGGAAGCGGAGGAGGAGGCGGAGGAGGAGGAGGAGGATCACATCAGCTCTTCCTCGAACGAAATCGAATCAACAAACAAGAAAGCAGCGCTTTTCTCTGCGGCAAGGCGGCTTAAAAACTTGAGTAAAGCCGAAGTTCCGACCGTGGAGTATTATTATTTTGAATAATCCGTGTATCGCGCGGTACCTGTATATTGTACACACATACATATACAGCATATCATTGCGTATTGACGAAAACAATCTTCACACCTCCGACAACGTCAGAAAATGTGCCTGTACATATATAGGTAAGGAAAAAAAGAAATCTATGCACGTATATGTTGAACGTAAAAGCAAACAAAAATATGTTGAATATAAAAATTCACGATTATGAATAATATGATATACCTTAGGCACGACCGAGTGAATGGGCAAAGAACGAAATCGGTTGTTTCCTGTGTTTTCACCATTACGCCGCTCGAATACCACAGATATCCGAAAACTAATGAAAACTCCGTTCGACCGCATTCAACGGCACCGAATTTCTCATAATATACCTACATTCGCACTATATACTACTATACGAAGTTGGTAAAAACTTTGCTTTAGGGAATACGCGCTATATCGCCTACCGGTATAGGTATACATACCCCTACACTGGCTGCTTCTTTACTTCGCAACTATAATCAACCCCTGTCAATCGAAGTCTGGATCATCCGTGGCCCGCGTATCCACCCATATTTCCGATCCTCGTTGATTCTACCGAGGATATTTCCAACCTTATAAGGGAGAGCTAGATAAGTACGTACGTATGTGCGTATGTATGTATGTATGTATGTATGTATGTATATATGTATGTACATATCCTCTGTATGTACTTACTATAACGTCCAATGATGCGGAACCGTCGTCACGTTCGTATCTGAACCCGCAGGTTAATCCGCGGGACCGGGAGGATCCCCGCAAGGAAAGATCCTCGTTTCGTATACATATCTATGGTATTTCCTTCTCCTTTTCCTTTTTTTCCCCTCCAAGTCCTCAGAGATCCCGTTCAAGGGCTTCTTCTCCTTCGTTGAATTTATTCGTGTTTCGGTTTTCGTATCACTCCTGCCCCCTCCCCCCCCCCCCCCCCTCACCCCTTTCTCGCTCTCCATCGCCCAGCCGCCGCGCGCGAGATTTATCTCACCGTGGTTTTTAATGTAATTTTTTGTTTCTATCTGTAACGATTTTTTGTTTTTTTTTTTGGTGTGAACTCGTACGAATTTATGGTGGCTCTAACAACGAGCCTTACAGTGAGATAAAATCACCCCACGCTCGGCGTATTATATAGATACTTATACGTAGGTATATATATATATATATATATATAGAGAGAGAGAGAGAGAGAGAGAGAGAGGGACAGAGATATTGATAGAAAATTGCATACAACGGTGGAAAAATGGTATGTACCTAGATTTTATACAGAAAGTCATTATTTTCATTTGATCGCCGCCCCCCTCTCCCTTGAATATAACATTTCAGAATGAAACTGGGAACACGCTAGTTTTTTCATGATTCACGACTTACGTATGCGTATAGGTATATACATATCGTCGACCCACTGTAGAGTTGATCATATATTAGCTAATTTTGTTTCATCTGCATTCTAAACTCAAAAACCCGTGTTGGGCTAAGTGATACGAAACAAATCTGCCTATATAGGTATATATCCATTCGTGTACATACTACATCAAATTTCAGAAGAAAAAAAAGCAAACGAAGCCGATTAAACTATTATAGAGCTGAGTATATGTATAGTTATACTAATAATGAAGCTTCCGATGTTATATGTATGAGTATACGCGTAACGATATATGCATACATGAAATTCGGTACAGCTTCGATTACACGCAATGCGAATTCTGAATCTGCATAAATCGGTAAGATGCGTACATGCGCGCGTATGTATCGTATGTATGTACGTACGTACGTACTCACGTATATGCATATCATACATGCGTATCTATATAGCGGTCGCGATTGTTACGCAGATTTAACACAGGTATCGGTCGTGAGCGTTCGCGATATTCGATTATACAACAGCTCGAATTACTTGAGGCTTTCATCGTTTATTCATTTCTTTCTCCGCTCTGTTTTGCTTCCATCGTGTATTCGTGATGAGTCGAACTGTCGGATCGCAATGAGCCACATATTACACATAAAGTCGATTCGGTATTCGCTCGAGTCTTTCCAGCCAGGTATAACGGTCTACATGCCTGTGTATATATGTGAGTATACATAATATTTTCAAGCTTCGGCCAGTTGTTGTATGTATGTATATACGTATATACGTACTGTAAACAAATTACCTCGACGCCGTTGTACGGAAGGGTGGCAATATAACGGCGGTGGATTTGCCGAGGGAAGATTACACCAATTACCTAATACCCTTCATGCAGTCAAGCCGAGGGGATTATTTGATCGTGATGTATGTAGTATACGTATGTATGTATTTACGTACATACACTATACACCGATAGGTATGTACACGTACGTGTGCATGTATGCACAACATACCTGTGAGCGGGAATAATAAATAAATGGATAATATATACCTATATATATATATATATATATGTGTGTATACCTATACACACTGTATGTACAGTTATCTACACCCTACGCGACATATACGGTGTACGTACTATCTATATACACACCTATATGCCTGAGCGTACCCATTATACGTCAGTTCAATAATTAGGACTTGAATAATTGGCTGAGGTTCGATTGATTACCGAAAATTTCTACAGCGCGTGTAGGTATTGGAATTGAATGGAGAAATTTGTACAATTTCATGGGAATGTTTTACACATTTCTAGCCAAGCCGGGCAATTGCCCGGAGCCGAAAAAGAAGTAAAATGTCATCAATTCTAAATGGGAACGGATCCTTTGTATAAGGATCGTCGAGTAACGATTGACAAATACGGATATTAGTAATAACAATAATAACAACAACAACAACAATAATAATAATAATAATAATAATAATAATAATAATAATAATACTAATAATAATAATAATAATAATAATAATAATAATAATAATAATAATAATAATAATAATAATAATGAAATCGTATAACGACACGATTTCTTTCGAAACTTATCTATTTCACGAAACAAATTTCTGCGCCGGCTACCCCTGCAGCGGGGTTGTGAATGCATACCGGTATGATGAATGATACTTTGATACCGGAAGATAGGAAACCACTATAACGATAAAGCTGCATGCGGTAATTCGCAAACGGTATTCAAATATTTCACCCCTTTTCAATATAAAAGAGAGAACATTTCAAATTACCCCGTACGAATATTTCAGTGTGCTCAAGTTATATCCACACACGGTAACATCAGCAGTCGGTAAGACAATTTACGGTTTCCGGTTTCCGGTTTCCAGGGTCGAACGAGCGGGAAGCGGGGCGAAGGGGGGCGGGGGGTAATGCTCTTCTACATGGCTTTGCACGTAATACGTTATCATTGAACAGACGACACTAAATTTTCGCAAATTCTCTAAAACGGAGAATGAATGGGGGGGGGGGGGGGGGGGGGAAGGATGAAATTTCAAAAATTTTTTAATCTTTCGTTTTTTGGAAATGCCTGAAGTCATGCAACCGAACATACTCCACCTGTTGCCACTTTGATGAAAAATATGATATAACTGACAACAGGTGTTTCGCGCGTTTGTGAATGCCTGCCTATACCTATACTTCGTATGATACAGGGCACAGACAGGATGAATTGTTGGACAAAAATTTTTCCCCTCCTTTTTTTCGTACCTATACAGATTTGTTTCATATTTTAGTTTATTTTTTCGAATTTTTGTCACCTTCATATATTTTTTACTTCTTTCATTTTTTTATCTTTTTTTCTATTTCTTATTAAGAGGAAAAAAAAACAAGTTCTAAATTTTTCTATATTATACAGTATATTATATTATACAGTATATTAGTATAGGTTTATTAGAAGAAAATACGAATAGTCCCAATTGATTTTAAGTGTATATTACCTAATCAAATTTTTTATTTTTACTTTTACTCTTAATAATTTCATGGTACAATCTATATGTATGCGTATGCCTACCACGGTATATATATATATATATATATATATATATATGTGTGTGCGTGCGTGTGTGTGTATATATGTCGAACAAACAAATGTTACAATTTTGGTGAATAACAAATAGTAGGAAGAGAATAGAGAATAATAATAATAATAATTATCATTATTATTACAAAGGAAATAGACATAAAGAAAATAAGGGAATAAGAAAATCTGAAAGTTGAAAAGAAGCAGACAAAAACTATATAACTTTGCAATAAACAGCGCCCAAAGTTATATATATACACGCACACACACACACAAACATATATATATATATATGTATATTATATTATATATTATATTGAGTTGAGAGGCATTACTATATTATAGTATATTATATACTATATACGTATCTTTACGTCGTCGGTTCAATGGTTTATTATTAATAATAATATTATTATCATTATCAATATTAATATACCAATACGACTATGTATGAATGCATACAGAGGGTGAATTGCTAACGTCTGGACACTCGGGAGTGTCAAGGCCTAGGTGAGCGCGAAACCTGCGTCGTTAATTTTTGGCCGTTTTCAGCCAATCAAAAAATCGGAAACCACCGAAACAATTGCCGTTTTCGACTCGCGCCCACAACGCTCCTCCGAGTGTTCAGAATGAAAGACGTTAGGAATGAGAAAAGTGAATAAAGAATATACTGATGATGATATTGATGATGATGATGATGATGATAATAATAATAATAACAATAATAATAATAATGATAATGATAATAATAATAATAGTATTATATAGTACGTTATGGTAACGCAGCTGGTACGACCGTATTATTTTACAATGTAGGTACATGATATTATGCATATTACACATCCATACGTGTATGTATGTACGCATATATATACACATACGCATGTATATCATAATTAAAAGTCTATCATGATGATGAATTATCATTGATAATAATATATACATATATTATCAACGTACGTAATTCATCAATTAATCGATTAATTAATTATAAATATAATATAATAGGTATATATTGTAATTGTAGCAGCCTCACTCTCTAATAATACTAAATATATGTATATGTATTATATTATATTTATATATGTATAATATAATATAATATAATAATATAATATATGATTAATATAATGCGATGATTATATTATTATTATTATTATTATTGTTATTATTACTATCAACGCGATAAATAATATATAATCGATATTTAGAATGAATGTATAATAATAAACAATAATTACTATTAGGTATTTTTGTAGTTTTTTCTTTCTTTTTTTATCAAGTATCAAGTGTTATTATTATTATTATTATTACTTTTTTTTTGCTTCGCCTTCTTTCCATTTTGTTTTCTTCTGTCTTTAAATATTATACCTATGTATACTATAGTATAATAATCACAATAGCGTATTCTGAAAAATAGATTAGGGTTCCCCAAATATAGACGGAGAGAACGAAGACGAGATTACATCATGTTACGTATATTATACTACACATATAGTTTATCGTATCATTAAAATTTGAGATCGAGAATAATCATATGTATGTGTATAGCATCGTCGAACTTTCAAGAGGAACACACGTACACACATGTATGTACAACACAACATACGTACAACCAATCCCAATGTCTGCATAATTCACCGTTAAATGATAATCGAACACGTTATAAGAAATAGAAAATATTGAAAAACGAAATGAATAAAAAAAAAAAAACCCTCGTACCTTGCGAGTTGATTTATTCCCCTATATATGTATATACCTATTTAAATTCCACCTACGACTCGTTTACAATACGTCTGAAACTTGTTCATTCCTCTTACTTACGTCTTTCAGAATTCATATCGGGGGAAAAACGGCTTGCGTTTTTGAACAGAACAAACAAAGAAAAAAAAAAAAGAAAAAAAAACGTGCTGGAGCAAGAGAAAACATGAAAATACAAGTTTACAATGACAACGCGAGTCTCCCGTTCAATATACATATCTATATTGTTTTACATGTTATCCGCGTGTGTATTCCACACACCGAAATAATGAATAACAGCGAATTGGGAAATATGGAAGGCTTTTCGAGGACACACCTCCTCGGCTCTTTAACGTCTTCGCCCCTCCGCCCTGAGAACCCGCTATAACAGGGCACTATATGAACAGCAGTCCGCTGGCTACAAGTGACTTTACAACTTTGAAAGTATTCTTTTTCATTCAATTTCGCACCCTTCCCCTCCTTCTCCCCCGCCGCCGCCATCACCCCGTTCCCAACCCCCGACACGCTTCACGCAACTAAATTTTTTCTTTCTTTTTCTTTTCATTATTATTATTATTATTATTATTATTATTCGTTTTTCTTCTCACAATATTATAATATTCTAGTACCTCCGCACCTGCGCCGAAAATATTACCGTTACCGATCGCAACGAGCACCTTATTTTTCAAAAATAACATATCATATCAGATTCGAGTTATATATATATATATATATATTATACACATGTATAATAATATAATATTTGGATAGTAATAATGATAATAATAACCGCGTAACGAATTATATTCATTTATAATCAAATATATAGTATATAATCTTATAGAATCATTCGTAATATAATTCGTTACGCGGTCGTTATATTGCATACGCGCGGATATACCTATAATCTCGGTATACCATAATATATTGTATCATATTTATTTATTTATTTATTTATTTCTGCGGATTATCCATGCGTTGTATCATGTGTATGAATGCGATTACGAAGAGCTAATTATGTTGCGATAGAAAATTGTATGATCTCATTCGCTTCCTCAATTCTTCGTTACTTCTTTCTTTCTTCAATTGGCAGATGGATTTTTCTTTTCTTTTTTTGTTTTTGTTTTTTGTTTTTTTTGCTCTACTTTATTATTTCATTTCTAATAATATATACCTATATATACATGATATAATGCATATATCTACTATAACTACAGGTATAAACTATACCTATATTCTACGTGATGATGACAATATTGATAATGATGAATAACCATTAATAATAATAATAATAATAATAATAATAATAATCATTATTATTATTATTATTATTATTATTATTATTATCATTATCAGCACATCAGCGCGATTTGAGAGAAACAATACCACAGAGAAAAACGATTTCTTCTCATTCTAATGATTTCACTTCATTCGGGGAAAGCATGAAGATGATCGTTATCGTAACAGTATCATTCTATACATTATACCTATAGCTGTAGTTTGAATTCATACTCCGCGGGAGCAGATCTACTTGTTAAATGTACTATATACCTATAATTTAATAAACAATATCATTATTATAAGATTGTTACATATTGTATATCATATGAGGTGAATATATACCCACATAAGAGCGTAAATATAGTATAGTATGTAATATACTAGGTAGGTAAGTATGTTTGTATTTCGAAAGGTATCGATATACCTATAGAATAATATATATACTGAGGAAGGTGCGCTACTTATAATGTTTCCGCTCATCGAAGATGGTATTTTATCAATCTCGCAGATATTATCATACTATACGTATATTAATATTAATAATATTAATAATAATAATAATAATAACAGTAATCATAGTTATATGCATACATATATTACATTATTCGTATGTATGTGTATAAACTATATGTGTAGCATAGTATAATAATATTCAAACTGCGCGCCCCGCAGCCAGCATGCTTTTCTCCGTTTTATTTTCCGTTTCTACATCAGCCGTATATCGTACATAGCATAGGTATGTATGTGTGTATATATATATATATATATATATATATATATATATATATATATATATATATATATATATATATATATATGTTGCAATAAACTTTCGCTACTGTACATTTCTGTTTTTTATTTTTTTTCTTCTTTCGTTTCGTTTTTTTTTTTTCAATTTTCTTTTTCTTTTCAATTAATTTTCATTATTATATTAGATAACTCGACGTACGCACCGCCGCGCCGTCTCTCACTACATGTGTATATAAGTAAGGTATATGTGAGTATATATATATATATATATATATACCCTCCTCATCTGCAGCCTAAAACTCTAGAACTATATGTATATATACCTGTATACTATAGGCATCCCCTACCATATTTCATTCCCTCGGTTTTGTTTTTTCATTTCCGTTTCACATTTCAAGTTACACTCCAAGTACTTTCAAGCACAGTACGTTACGGATAGTATTGTATAATAAGACCGATGTATATGTATATCAATTTGGGATCGGTAGATGATATTAATAATAATAATAATAATAATAACAATAATAATAATGATAATAATAGTAATAATAATAACAACAGCAGCAGCAACAGCAATAATAATAATAATAATATTGGCATACATTTTTTTTTTATTTCTTCAAATCTTCTCCCCACACCTCAAAGTTCGTTTCGGTATCAATGAAATTAATTCGTTCGGTTGATCATTTACAAGTTTATTATTTGAAAATCGCGCGCGTTCATGTAGCGAACTACATAGTTTATATATATACCTATGTATAATATACTGGCTATACTATAGTACTACAACGTACTATAAGTATGTATACTATACATACTAGGGAGTTAATTGGTTGTGGATGCCGCTATAAGTTGTTAACATTATACATACCTAGTATTAATACGAATTGAAAGTTCACAGATCTATAATGCGACTGCATTACTACAATGATAATAATAATAATAAGAATAAGAATGACAATAATGATAATAATGATAATAATAATAATGGTAATTGATTATGATACTTATGGAGAAAAAAAAAAAGAAACAAACAAAAGTAATTCAAGTGAAAACTCCTGTTACGGTGAGAAAAATATCGTATAGGTACATATTATACTACCTACAATATTATTTACGATAATTTTATAATTTTTGAACGTAACTTTTCCTTCTGTTCCCAAAATTGGATGATAAATAATATATGTTTATTATACTACTCGCATCAGGGCCGTGTAAAATATACCCTAACAAGTCTATTCAAAACGTTGAATGGAAAATGCTTCAAGAATTGTATTTGGAATGAGAAATGGAAAATGGTTTTCGAGAGGCATTCAAAATGGTAAATGGAAAGAGTGCCATTTTCCATTTTCAATATATCTAATTGGAATAGAATCGTTGGATGAAATGCTATTCCGAATCTCTTCGGAATGGCGAATGGAAAAGACTGCGGAAGTGTATTCGAAATGAAAAACATGGAAAATGGAGAATGCTTTTCAAGAAAGCATTTAGAATGGGAAATAAGATATCCTATTACCATTTTAAATATCTGTTTAAAATGCAACCATTTCAAATGTTACCCAGCCCTGAGTGTATACTTGTCGGAAATGCAACTCTGATTATTCGTCGCCAATTTGCCATTACGGGACGTTTTTATATAAACGATATGGTTGGATAATATGCGTTGTATAAAGATGAAAAGAGAGTAAAAAAAAAAAATAAATAAAAAATAACAAACGAAAAGCAAAGCATGGGACGAGTAATTATACCACGTATACCTAACGTTTCTGACAAATTAAATCAAAGATCTTGTTCATTCGATTGTTTATTATTTTTATTATTTTATTAAAGAGAACGAGATTTCTTCTAATCTTTCTCTCACCAAAAATGGACTACAATTATCATTATCATTACTACTATTAAGTTGAATAAATAATGTATTGTAATTTTATAACGAGGTGCAAGCAGCATAAGTTTGTTATAATACCGCAGAGTTACATTTGCGATGAAATACCTGCATACCTATATATAGTGTATATACAGGTAAGTATAATAATTATATCTATGTGTCGACTATCTTACGTACAATAATTCTTTCGACGGCCGATTGACCGAGGAGCATGTGAAAAACGTGTGCACGCTGCTGTATACATACGTATAGGTATGGTACATACATACATACATATACTATGCCATATACATACATATACAAATGTATATAGATATAGGTATAGGTATAGAAGCCTATATAATGATCTAAGTAATTTATAATATAGTTGCAGTAAAAAATAGCATAATCAAACGGCACAGCTGTTTTATGAAGACGCGCGAATACGTGTTTCCTTATACCTATATACTTCATTGTATATTTGTTTTTCTACTTGTTTTTCTTAATCTTCATATACTTCTTCATCAACTATCATTATTATACTACAATTGTTCTTCTTCTTCTTATTATTATTATTATTATTATTGTTATTATCATTATCATTAATTATGATTAATCATTATTTACTTATTATTCATCTATTTTTACAAGACAAGATCAAAAATATACGAATTATATTATATAGTATAGGTATAATACTCTATTATCTTGTCAAAAGCCTTAATTTGTAATGTATATGTATAAACGCCTCACCCAAACTATATCATGTATGTACCTATGTAGGTAACAGTCGATAAATACGCATATAACTATTATAATTCTTTTATTTCTTCATGCTTATAATTAGATCCGTGAAAGAAGTTCGACCCCCCCCCCCCCTCCCACCCGCCAACTACGCGTCATTCCGCGCCCGTTCCTCTCCCGGTGCAAAGCGATTTGCCATAAAGATTTGCGAGGAAAAAATTTCAATGTAGACGTGGTTTATTTTCTCTTCTTTGTCTTTCCTCTACTTTGCAATGAAAATTTGCATAGAATTATTCTTCAATCTAGGTGAGGGTTCGGTTGGCAGGACGGCGCGAAATATCCAATTATATTTATTATCATCTGTAATATATGTGTGTAATAATTTCTGTTCATAATACGAATCGCATGAAATTATACGATTCAGGAGGTGTAATATTGTTATAGGTATAGAATGTGATGTGTTGTTATTGTAATAATATAACGAAAAGACGCGTTGTCGCTCCAACTAAGTTTTTTTTTTTGTTTTTTTTTTGTTCGTTTGTTCATTCATTTTTCATTATTTTCTCATTTCATCGTACTACTCTTATTATTTAATCTCTTTATTTCCTGGTTTCTTTTTTTCTCTCCCATCCTTTCCTCATGTTAAACGCTATATAATTATAGATATAATATACTATATAATAATAATACGTCTTGAAGAACTACGCGAAATATTATACCTATATATATATATATATAAAGAAGTATATATATATATACATATATATATAGAAGTATATATAAAGATAATGAATAAAGCTTTTTATATTATAATAATTAATTATATTTCTGAATCATTTCAAAGGTATATAAATAATTTCTACAATCCTCCGGGCACCTAATTTTTTATTATTTCATTTTTTTATTTATTCATTTGTTAATATATATCATTTTTTTAATTTTTTTTGCTTTTTTCATATTTCTTTTCTTTTGTTTTTTATATTATATAATGCAATAATACAATAATCAATACTTAAACTAAAAGCTACTCATATTATAGTATATATATACCTATATATGGTATACTATATTATAGTAGTATGTGTTTAAGCTACGCCAGCATTTTATGTACCCGTAGCGTCGACAACGACGACTATTCGTATATTATCTGGTATGATAATTTATTAATGGAACAATACAGGAAAGGACAAAACTTATAGCGAAACAATCCCTTGAAACTATAAACTCCACTGTGCATCCGCTAACTAATGCAACCCTATCGACTGTGAAGCCGCGCGAAAAACGAAACAGTCAATAGGAGTTGTATTATCCAGCACCGAAATCAGAACAGTCAATAGGAGTTGTATTATTTAGCGAATGCGCAGTTGAGTGTATAGTTGCAAGGAATTGTCTCGGTATATTTCATTTCGTTAATTTAAAATTTTTTCTCTGTTTTTCTCTTTTTCTTTATTCAAATTCATCATACGTGTTATAGGATTATATACTCCATATATTTTTCTTCTCTGCTTTATGTTCTTGTTTCCATTTTGTCTTTGTTTGGTTTCATTTCATTAATATAGGTATAATTAACATAATACGCGGAGTAAAACTTTCTCGTTTCACGTTTAACGCATGCTGTGTGAAGAGTATAATTATTATAATTATAATCATGGTATTAATATTATTGTTGTTATGATCAATTATCAATTGGTTATTTCCCTCTGCCCCCCACCCCCCTCCGTTCCATTTCTTCATCGTCTCCTTTATTAAATACTATACAAGATTCTTTTTACGCAACTCTTTCTTCATTTTTGTCATTTCTTCATTTATTTTATTTATATCTATATAGATCATACGCGACCCCTAAGAAACTGTAAAACTACAACGTCTACGGTGATAAGTATATATAGATATATATATATATATATAACGCTATAATATAATAATAGATCTCGTTAATAATATTATAATTACAATATATTATATAAGATCGGATAAATGAATGTTATGTATATATAATTATTATAGTATTATATATATGTATGTATAATATTTATGATACAATATTATATTATATTGTATTGTATTGTGATTCATAACTGCATACATTCCTACCTAGGCTAGACTCCGACGGAAAAATATATTTATAAAAAGTTATAATATTATTATATATCATATTATATTATGTTAATAATATACGTTTCAAGCGTTCTATAATATATATGTATGTATATATATATATATATATATATATACATATGTATATATATATAATATACCATTATCTAATCATCTATTTATTTCTAAGCTCCTCCTGTATAGTTGTCTTAATAATAATCGACAATGTCATACCTCTCTTTTCGCTTTTACTTTTGTTGTCACTTTCACGCCGTGCTTCCAGCGATCACTAAAGAACGCATGTAGCTCACCTAATTATGATTATTATAATTATAGTATAAAGAAGCAGCAAATCTATCTTATCTCATTTCAATTTGAATTATTTTTCTCTTATTAATATAAATTATAATTATGAATCGTACTGAACTGGCTGGCTATATGGCCTCTTTTCCATGCCCCCCCCCCCCCCCCCCCCCCCACCGTCCCCCATCTCTCTCTCTGCGCCGATTTTGAATATAGAATACAAATAATAACGCGCTGTAGAGAAAACGAGAATTGAAAAAAATAAATGAATAAATGAAAAATACGGTAGTAAATTATCGGTCTTTGCATTTAGTTTAATGATTCAATTATTTAATTTCTTGGGTTTTTTTGCAATATTATATTTTCAAGCAACGCGTTATTATCTCATCCGTATTTATTTATTCGTATACACATACCTATCAAGTATAAGTATATATATACATGTTCAAATGCCCCCCCCCCCCCCCCCCCCCAACTACTGTGTGTGTATTGTTATTTCAATTTTTTTTTTCTTTACGTCCTGTAACATTTTTTTTTCTTTTTTTCATTAACATGATTATTTCAAAAATTCCTCAACAAGGTGTATACCTATACCTACGTATATATCGGTAAGTAATATATACTTATGTAATATAATATATACCTCCCACTATTCCATAAAATGATTTGTGCTTTATCTTTTTTTTTTCATTTTACGTACAACGATTCGAGACTGCTTCATCTACTCTTCGTTCAATTCTTTCTTTTCATTCCTAGCCTTTCCTTTGCTTTCCTCTCCTTTCTTTTCTGTTTTTCGCCCCATGACTCTCTGATTAGTTCATTGATAGTTTAAAATAGTGCTGGCTATTAGTGCGCGCTTCATTCTCTCGATTATGATATTATAATTGATAATTGATAATATTATTATTTACTTTTTTCTCATCGTTTTCGTTCCTTTCATCTTTTGTATTTCAAATTGATAATAATTAAATAATATATAACATGATTCAGATCAACTATACATATTGTGCGCCTCTATAACGATAACCGAAAAACCATCGCCGTCGCAATGACGAGCGAGCGATTTTGTCCCTACATAAGTTATTATTTTTATATGAGTATAATAATTAATATCTTTGGTATCTTGCCTGAGTCTTTTATCTGTAATTTATTCATTTAGTCATTTATTCATTTATTCATTTATTCATTTATTTATTTATTTTTATTCTCTGTTCTTTTTTTGTTATGTTTTGTTTTTATTTTTTTTTGCCTGTTTGAAAATTACTTGAATTATTATTTATATCGTATTATAACACAACACGACCAGTCAGCAGCTCTACGTACGTATATTGAAACTTACGAAACTTGGGCTTACGAATACATAATATTAGCAATCATAAAAAAAACCAAAAATAAAAGATAAATAAATAAAAAATAATCGAATAAAGACGAGATTGGTAATAATAATAATAATAGTAATAATATCAAATGGCAGCATTGGAAATGGCGAAAAAAATCCGCATAGTCTTTTAACAGTCTAATATAAAAGTAGTTGGTTGTTGGTAGTAAATAGTCAGTCGTCGTTAAGTAATTAGGTATAATCAGTATATAAGTGACCAGTAGTAGGCGTAGTCCCAACGATAAAATGAGAGTTGATGTAAATTTTCACAAACACAGTATGTTTGGCTAGTTTCGAAATTTGGGGAACAAATTTATACCTACAACGAGAGTTAACATGCGATAAGAAAAATTTGTACTGGCGTTAAATGATAATAATAATAATAATAATAATAATAATGATAATAATAATAATATGAATAATAATCATGATAATAATAAATAATAAATAGTAATAATGTTTTGCAGATTCTCATCTGGTCATAGGAATATATTTAATAATCTTTTTCAATTTTTTCAATTGGAGGCCTTCAGCAATTACCATGCTTAGGATCTTTTTTATAGTCAGTCTTCACACTTATCGGGCGCCGCCCCTCCGTATGCCTTAATGTGATTTTTCCATTGATTAATTGATTAATTAATTTCACTTGTAAAAAATATTATAATTAGCTTTAGGTACCACATAATTATTCACACAGAGGTCCAAGTTTCTTACTTTTCATAATGTAAAAAAGAAAATCAATATGGCACATACGACTCCGTCTTTCAATCTCTTGAAACTAGATAATTATTTTTTCTCTCTCCCTATAGATCTGGCGTTGGCCATTCTCTTCATATTATATGTCAAATGTGAAATTGAATATTTATAACAATGAAATGGGAAAAAGTTTTTTCTGATTTTCAATTTTATCTCGTTTTTTCAAATTTTGTATTGCAAAAGTTGGAAGAGAAAAAAAAATTCATGCACCCCACATCATTGGGGAGAAGGTATTCTCGCGTGGAGTAATATCGAGTAATATGTATCTCAATGTTATTTGTATTTTGTTATTAATATTATTTTTTTCGTTTTTTTTTTTCATATATATTATATATATTTTACGTTTTTTTTTTCTTTTTTCCTTTTACTTCGTAATCTTCTTTTTATCTAAAACCCGTTGATCGATCGCCTAGAAAAAACATCTTGTCATATATGTAGAATATTATTATATCACATACGCGTTACTTCTAAACACACCGAAATAAGAAGCACTTTAAGATAGATGTCACGATACACCATCGGGCTCGGTAAAGACGAATAGATTATCTTTCTCATCCTCTCACTATCCATTATTTTCATTCTCATTTCCCCATTGAATTCTGATAATCGATGTTTTTCTCTCTCTTTTTCTCTACTCCTCTTCAAAACTCAAGCTGTATGTGATTTCTAGTTATCATTATTATTATTATTATTATTATTATTATTATTATTGTTAATATTATTAATATTATAATAACCATTATTATTTATATTATACGTATTCAGGTATGTACAATGTACATTATACATACATATCTATCTATCTATACAACCCGTGCGACCATCCCGCCTTAATTTCTCTCCCTCAAAGAATCAATGAGAATAATAAAAAAAGGAGAAACAAAAGGCGAATTACAAATGACTATAGTAGAAAATAACAAACCAAGAAAGATTCGAATTCATATTTCACTAAGAAACTTAAAGGGAGAGAAAATGAAGGAAAAAAAAGCGGAATGTTTTTTTAGGATTATATGGATGAAACTAAACTATTTGACACTACAACCGTTGATAACGGTTACTCTTAAACAGTTATCAATATCAACTACTGGCGACTAGGTATCAAGTTTAACTTCTTTCTTTATTCTGTTTTTCCTGGTAAATATGAAAACACGCGTTAAAGATATTATAGTCGACGCAGCGTTAATCAGAATCTCTTTCTTATTTCGCTTTCTCTCTGACACTTTTTCTTCCTTTTGTTCTCGCTCAATAGCAAACCGAGCTGAGCCGTAGAGTTTATTTCACCGCATAATAATAAATATTATTATTTTGAATCTGCATATTATTATTATTATTATTAATCTTGGCGCGCACGTACGTACCTTTATTTAGTCCTGGTAAGAATACGCTACGATCTAATTATACAAGTAACGTCGTAAATAACCGACGGAGACTATGATCGGTATATGAAACTGCATGGCGGAGTACGGGGCGGTGGTGGTGGCGGGGTTGATCCACCGCCGCCAGGACCACCGGCCCCGCCTACCCCTCCCATGGGTATCGTAACAAGGGTTGGCGACGGCGAGGAGGAAGGAGGTGAGGGTGAACTTGAAGAAACACTGGAAGGTGGCGACGGCGATTCTAACGCTCTGGGACCCGCGAGTTCCCTAGTAGACTGGCCTCCTCCCGATGCTGCGCGATTTCTGCCGGCTGATCCGGCGTGACGATTACGCGTTGGCCGACCGAGACTTCGGTGACGGCCCCCTCCTCCCTCCTCGCTCATTTCTCAGAGATAAACCTTCTTTACACTTCGTGTTGTCGCAAAACCATCCGTACGACGATATGCATCACCTTGATGAGATCGTAACGTACCAAAATTATCCCGTGGTCCCCTGTATCCATAACCATCTGGAAATTGGAAGAGTGTCTCAGCTGGTGTCGGTGGCGGCTTCCTCATCGTTCCCTTTGGAGAGTGAAGCTTTGGAGGTTGCGGAACTAGCACTGGCTCTGCGTACGTAACTTCCTCTTGAGGCAGAAGTTTTGGCTCTGGCGCCAACCTACAGAACCAAGAGCAATTCAATGGTTCAATGAATTGAATTGATCGTCAGATTCTTTGCAGTTTTATTAGCTTTAATTTAAGCGAATTTGAAACCTTTTCAAACTGGCTTCGACCAGAAATTCAACGCTGGTATGAATTCCACATTTTTTTTTATTTTAAATTATTAATATATTATTTCATGTACATAGATGTATATTCAATGTATATCCCCCTGGTGGTATTTCAATGGATGGATTATTTTCTTTCTTTGTAATACCTGTTTACAGTTTGTCGTTGTTCAAAGTATTCGTATTCCGTATCAGGATATGGTAGATTGTCATCTTCGTCTTTTCTACATTTACGTCCGCAAAGATATCCGGCAACAAAGCCAACCAAGAGAGCTGCTAATGCACCGGCAACTACAGCCATTACCAAAGTTTCCACAGAATATTGAGGTGGCGATGGACCAGCTGCGGATACTGCAGGACCTGGATAGATACATAGAAACCATATGAAAATAATTACGAATCTCTTTTACTTGAAAAATATCAATTGATTCGTAAAATTCCGTACAAATCAACGAAAAAAGACAAAGAAGATAGGAGAGGAGAGTAAAATCTTCTTTAATATCTTACCTAAATTCTGCGGCACCTCATCTTGCATAATATTAATAATCTCTCCACCTTGGCTCTCCTTATTAGGAATCATAGAATCCTGAGGGAATTTATTTTGATTAGCAGAAATAGCCCCGACGCTTCCGGCATCTTTATTCAGAGTTTTGCTTGGTGGACAAGAAGCGTGTAGTCCGCTAGCAACACTCTGAAGAAATCTAGTTGCGTCTGTAGCGGCAGGACCGACGAGGGCACGACATTTTCCCTCTATCTTATCCCAAGCACAGTAAGGATCTTGAAGAGCAACGCATTCCCCACAGGATAATATCCTATCGCTATAACACCTGTGCAATCTTAAAGCTTGCACTTGACCGTCGGCTATGACGACTAAACGACCGTCTTCCAATCCGTCTCCAGCCTGCGATGCACGAACTACTTTGATTCCCCTTACTGCTACCGTCGCAGGAAATGCCTGGATTTCTTCAATCACTACAGGACTCACTCGTTGATGGCTGTCCGCCGAATCAGCGTTCACAGCCTTTATCACCTTTCCGTTATCTGTACCGATGAATAATACATCGTATGTCTTTCCTCCAGGTGTTTTCACTTGGGGGTCTACCGCTATTTGCGTAAAACGGGAACTGGAATAAAGGAAAGAACAATCTCATTAGTTTACATGGCTAAGGAAAACAGATTTTTATAGGGTAGAGGATCCAGAATAAAGCCGCGGGTAATAAAAATTGAAATTTAATATTCCATGCATTTCTAGAGGCTGATTTTAGTGCTTCTGAATGATTTTTAAATTTTTCAGAGCATCATCATCGTCAAGTGTTTTCTTTTGCTGTAATAAAGATATATGAACTACTCACTGAAAGCTCGTTCTAATGACAATTGGTTGTCCGAAGAAGCTTGGAACGGATTCGTCCATCAAAGAATGGCTCTTTATAAAATTAAGCGTAAGATCTGGTAGCGTGTGAGAATCATTAACACACTGTCCCGGTCTCGGATCAGGAACTTTAGCGCTCTGTACTGGAAGCCAGTTGGAATTCAGAGCGCTTTGCTCCTTGAAGTTGCCTTCGAAAGTATCGGAAATATCCTGTAACGAAAACGCACACACCGCAGAACCGCTTATGCTGTTTACCGGTGTAGTAAAAGTCCCATATATAAGCTGAGCAGAAATTCCGCCATATTGGCCAGATATCAACTCTGTCGTAGATTCTGCGGATTGATAGAAACGATTATTTGTATAACTAGAGAGAACGCCGAAAGATGTTGTGAAGTAGATATGTTTCATGATTTTGTATCATAATACTCACGAATTTCATTAAAATAAAAAGGAAAATCGCCCGTAACAGAGCAATTGAGTCGAGATTTGAGAAACGAAGTCCATCGATTTCGAAAACGATGTGGCCCTCCGCGATCATACTTGCAAACTCTAGCCACACGCGAGTAAACAGCCTGAAAAACATATCGAAGTTATAATTTATATGAGTATAAAGGGTAGAGATCTGCGTTTGTATTTTCTGGGGACAAGTTATTCTAAAAAATGAGCTCAGACAGTAGTATAGATCAATAGAATGGGGCGTTTTATGGGGTATATACCTTTCCGCAGTTTATGTATTCCACAGCAGTTTCACGAAAAAAGAAATACACAAAATCCCCCTGGGTCATAGAGCTGACAAAATTCGGAGCTGAAAACAATAAATAAAATTTATTGGAAGAGGGTGACTCAAGGATCTCTAAGCTACAGATCTATTTTTTATCATTTTTATTACAAATTTTGGACCGATGGATCGATTTCAACAAAATTTGGCATAAAATTCCAATGAAATATTCAATATCCAATCAGATGAAAGAATCTCATTTTATACAGAGAAACAAAATTACCATTAAGGCTCATAGAGTCGTATTGCTCTGTCTGAAGTGGTTCTCGATAAATGATTGGATCCATTCCAGAAAAGTCAGCGACAGTCCCAGTATAAAGTTCGCCATCGACATAAACGAATGTACTATTATGTTGTGGATCGTAAGGGCAAACCGCCTGTCCTGGTTTCTCCTTTGCCACGGTGTAGTTACCGGCATGGACTACGTAGTCTCGACACACCGGTTTGAAGGCGTTCGTGGCGCAAACGAGAAGATTACTAGGTCCCGTTTGGGCAAGTATTCTAACGTAATTTTGGCACGTTTCTTCATCCTTACCCTTAACAACGCACATTTTGATGTCCGTTTCAGGTGAGTACCACGTGAGACGTTGTTGCTCTGTTAAGTCCGTCAGGCTGAGATTGTGGACGAGATTGCTGTAACAATTCATTTCATTGTTTAAATAGATTTTGTTGTAGATGATAGGTATTTATACATAAATATAATTCAACAATTGCCTCACCGTCCACCCACGAGAAGGTAATTCCCATCTCGAAGTACCAGCCGGAAGTAATCGGTATGTGTTTCGTTTCCCGTGAACCTGAATACATCCTCAGCTCCTAAACAAAACAAATAGTAAGAAAACAATTAAACATTGGCTCAAAGAGAGTATGTTCGATGAGTAATATGCAATTATTTTAGGGTATTATAGGGGTATTATAGGGTATTATATATTATTATTGTCAATCTCGATCATCGTATAGGATTGATTTTCACGAATATAAGTGTGTAGTGGACTGAATTTAAAATGAATATTCAACTGCGACCATAGCAGCGATATGATGCATAAATCAAATCAAACATTCACGCACATATGCCAATATGGGCTTTCAGCGGAACAACAATCCTACGGTATAAGAATAGCGTTCTGTTGTAACGTAGTTTCTTGTTGTTGTTCTGGAAACAGTAGAACAGAAGGGGCTACTGTAGAGACTGGGGTAGTTTCAGCGACGTACATGATCAACATATACCGTCGCACATCTGTTAGCCACTTGTAGTATAGCAGTTAAAACTCGTTGACTAGAAGAAACAGAGGAAGAGGAGGGAGGAGGGGGGGGGGGGGGGGGGGGGGGGGGCAGGAACTTCCATACATATTATATTTAAACGGAGGATCGGGGTATGCGAGATGAGGGTTCTAAAATTAACATCGTCAATGTCTGACACTCCGATTTAGATTTCTGAGAGTATTTCAGACCACTTTAGACCCGTTTTGATTATTTAAGAAGGTTTTCAACAATTTTTCAACCATTTACGCGGCTCGATGCCTCTTCGATTCATATTCCCGAACGCAATACAATACATCAATCGTTATACTATAATGAATAAATTCTGATTCACTCAGTAATCATTGAAGCTACATGCATTCATCCCTTATGTACACGCTGAAATGAGATATCTTTCTAGAATACAGAATTTCATATTTATTTTATACGTAAAAAAGTTCCCGAAGTGTCTTCAGATACTCATTTCAAAAGTGAAAGAAAAACGGGGAAAAAGTCCAACTCGTGCTAGAGCCCTGGTGCTCTCGGTAGATATTACAGCGACACCGATGAAAAAAAAGGACTTCCGCTTCCTACCTCCCCTTGCCATTTGCCGCGCTGCTGTTCCGCAACGCTGCAGGGATGATTATTACACCTCCATGATCGATCCTATAACGAACGCGCGGAGCGTCCCGACTGCTGCTCTGTTCCTGCTTTCACATTTGTTTTTTTTAGGGGACGGAATGGGGGGGGGGGGGGGGGGGGGGCATTCTACGTGTATTTTTTTGGTTCGTTTTTTTCCCCGTTTCTCTTCGATATAGTTTCGCCCGAACCACCCGCGCGTAGATTCCAATTATCCATGAATATGTATATACACGACCAGTGTATATGCAGATGTAGGTACCTCGTGTATACATGTAATACCTGTTGCCCGAGCATTATAGAGACCCTTGCTGTACACACATACAGGTATACATACGGGTTATTTGTATTACATGGCCACATGAAATTGTTTATATTATACTTGTTATGCCAGGATATACGTAAATAGTTGTTCGAATTGATGAGACAAAAAGTCGTATACATATATATATATATATACACGTTTTCACGAGTTTTCTGCAGTTTCGATGCATTCCGCGCGACTTTCGTTTCAGGTATCGGAACAGCTGATATTATCATCCCCGCCTGATTTTATGACGTTGACGTTGATTATAAACTCGAGCGTTATATTGCACAAACAATAGACGTACGTTACACGTCCGCGCAAAAATAATGGTCGATCATGCATATATTATAGGCATAATAATGTCATACATATATAGTAATGGATCGCCAGCTATAATTCAATCCGTCTTTTTCCCGCACTCCATTGATCCCCCCGCGTGTTTCTCTCCTCGCGCCGCGCAGACCTATTATAGTTAATTACAGGTTTTGAATCTGCGCGGTTAAACCGCGCCAGCTATATTCTATGAGGCATTCCTATAACCCGTAATTCTTTTCTCAACTTCATTCGCCGATGTTTCGCCCACTCTATAACAAACAGGGTAGACGGCCTGGCAGGGAACAGAAGAGAAGGAAAAAGTGGGGGCGGGGGGGGATCAATAACACGCTTCTCCTATTCGTAAACTTACATCTCTATATGCGCCATTGTCGCTATAGGTGTATATGTATAGGTATGCGCACCTACATACCACGCTATATACTATACACGTATCCCTGTATTAGGTACTTTTACTATATATAGGTATATCGATATTGATTGATATTATAGCCCCGCTTTAGGCACATTACCCATATAGTTTCACCGTTTGCGCTAACATATAGGTACCTAACGCACATGACATATTATCACCCTAGCTGCAGTGAGCAATGCTCTCTGTTCTCTGTTCTCTGTTCTCAGCAACGACGACTGCCTGTACATCCCTCTTCCCCATAACGTGATCGCGGCTGACAATGAGTGGAGCCCCACAGTATACATGCAGCTGCATCAGCATTCACGCGAAGACATTTTATTATTATAATACCCCGTGCACCTGCACACCTGTATTATTATTTGTCCGTATCCTTCTCCTTCTCCTTCTCCTTCTCCTTTTCCTTTTCCTTTTCCTTTTCCTTCTCCTTCCCCATCTTCCTCTCTCTGTCTCTGTGTCTCTGGATGATCATCACCTGGCACCATCTCTTTCAAAATGTCATACTATACATATAGGCACAAGGACCGGGGGATGTATTCGTCGACTACGTTATAGTACTGCACAAAACAATATTACATCAAATATTGCGTGAAATATAGGTATCGGGATGCAGAGAAAGAACAAAATGATGACCTTGATGAATGATGATTGATCTTTGATCAATCTTATCGCGTTGGTTACGTACAGGTATATACATGGTTACGGAGGCGTTACATGGGCGTGTATATTAAATTACACCTTTGTGTACCTGTACGTGCATATACGTATATATATACATAGGTATATAGTTCCAGCGAGTGCAAGCGCGGGGGAATTTGTCGCCGACAATTATAGCAGCGCATACTGTAATCTGACAGAGGGACGCACGCTTGGACGACTGTGGCTGGCGTTTCCTGAATATCTCTATACCTATGTAGGTATGTATGTATATATGTACACTACATCGTGGCTGGAATACCCAAGTCTACTGTGATCCGCGTGATCCGCGTGATACGCGGGGTAGGTAGGTAGGTACGCGTAACTATCCACATTGTATACTAGACTGCATGTATTATAGGTATATACATGTATATAACCTCCTGCTATACTAATAGGACAAATAGTTATACGCATATACACATGTATTACATACATACAGTGATACGCACATGCATACGGGGTGGGTAGAAATGGAAAACCGGCGAATTAATCGAAATCGTAAATGAAATCGCATGAATGCATTGATCAATCCGAGTGATATAGGCATATATTTTTTCGTATACCTATATATACAGCCGAAATTGTTTTCATTTCCAACCTTGAACGACGTATAGTATATATATAACTCTCGTGTAGTCCAATCCGAAATTTAAAATATTCACTGGTCAGCGGGATTACAGAAATGAGGTTGAACATCACCTCGCATGCTCATTTTCAATCCGGGTACCAAACGATAAGACTTTCGGAACGTTCATTTTTCAAACGCTTATTGATTCTCTGCAGTGAAACGTCGAGTCGGTCTTCTTTTTGTTTTCCGTTTTCAATATCAATACGCCGTGAATGAGAGCCTCTATTATTCGGGGTTCCAGAATAGCGAAGATCGTTGGGGTTGTTCAACGAGTTCTAGTCTTCCGACCAACCACCCTGTATATACGCATGTACCGCAGCATACTAGGTACTGAATTATATCTCCGTGATAATCCCTGCACTCGCGTATACCGTAGTTAGTTAGGTATACGGTATATACATATATATACACGTGGAATCTACCATCTACATAGTACATATATATTATGCCTATACGTATCCATACGATGCACGGTTTTGCCCTGGCCAACTACGGAAAATATTTTCTCAAATCACAAGAATCCACAACCGAAGGAATCTTTCGGTTGTATACATATGTGCCTATGTAGCTTCAACGAACAAAATTAGTTCGACTGCGAAACAAACGAAATTTTGTATGATTCAACCGAAACATTTCTGCACAGAGCGTATAACACACGCATATTATATAGCTAACTGTCTGCATAAACTACAGGTATACGTATTATACGGAATACTAGAGCGCGCGCAGGTGTACAAAATAGATTCATATTACCTCGTATTATATATTCATATATCTATATGGAAAGTAATAGCCGAGAGAGGCGCAGGGATATTTGTGCAGCGTCGAGTTTTACATAGAGTCACATAGGTAGGTATGTATATGTATGTGCTACATACACACCTATGATATATAATCGAATATACCTATAAATATGCGGAACCCTGGTGTCATGTTATATAATATTATATTATATTATTAGTATTATTATCATTATCGCAAAGAAAATATGAACATGGGGAAAAATAATAACGGCGAAAATCGCGGGGATATTTCATCATTGCGAAGGAAACGAATTTCAGCAGATATTATTCTTCGTGATAATGAGCGCCAGCAAGATGTTAATATATATAATATTCGATACAAATCTATGATATAAAACTTCTATACGATGTATGTATAATGTATATTCATGTTGAATCATCACAATGCGAACTTTGAAAAGTTTAACAAGTTTAACCGTGCGTATAATGTAAAAGGAAAACGGAGGCGCAGGTTTGGTATACGCTTGGCTCGCGCAGAGAGCACAAAGAGGACATAACCAGCGAGGAAAAAGGAGAAGACGAAGAAGAAGAAGAAGAGAAGAAGAACAATCATTCAACCCCCCGGCCCTCGGCTGGCTGACACAAGAGTTTTACCTACGAAAGTATCAGAGAATAATTAGGTTGGATTTTATTACAGTATACACGTAGGTGTGTATAGTTGGCGCGAAGTTTATAGTGCGGTAAGATATATGCACGACGTGTAATTGCATTTTCAATGACGTTATCTATTTTATTGCGGACGACATCTCTACAGCAGCAGCATAGCGGCAGCGGCAGCGGCAGCGGCAGCAGCAGCAGCAGCAGCAGCAGCAGCAGCCGCAACTCGTATACCCGTCGCGCGCGTGCAAGGAAATTTGACTTTCAGATTGGGGTTGAGCGAGCGAGGACGCAGAGAAAGCGGCGCGATATATATATACCTATGTATAGCTATACCATAGATAGAGAGAAGAAAGGGGAAGGAAGAGAGAGAATGTGGGAGTTAGGAGAATACGGGGGGTAGGATAGGTATGAGGTTGCTGCTGATTCAACGCCGCACGTATATATAGAGGGGTTGGCTGCACTCGCTCGGGTCGTTAGAGCTCCTAATGAGCCGTCGTCCCAACGTCCTGCAACGACCGTCGTCCATCTTCGTAAGAATGAACCGCTCGGGGGAGGATGGATACAGCTTGTCCTGAAATTATTCCCTTTTCCCGATACATTACGAATGTAACGTGAATCATTCGATCGCATCCTTTGATTTCTGCATTTCGAACGAAAAATGAACGACCAGGGAAAGAAGGAACGGATAACTATCCACCGCCGTAACTCCTCCATAACTCGATTACTCCGTCACCAGCATCATAATTATGCATACCTACGATTCGATTGAAGCTGATACAATATCAGCGGGCGAAGAGTGATGCATGCAGTTCGCGATCTGCGTGCCACGTGTTCGTCGATGCAGCTGCGATCGTCTTTTTTTTTCTCTCGTCTGGCAATGTGACTGACCCCCGTCTCTGCTATGTATGCAACTGAGGGAATGAGGGCGAAAGAGAGAGGAATATAGGGATGTAATAGGCACGAGGAGGATGAAGGACCGTGATGTCGACCCCCAAAATCCTGCCTGCATCGTGTCTCCCCGCTCGGCACCCCGCGACTCCGGAGTAATATCGGAGTCTCTTGGTCCTGCGATCGCGCGAGTTCCACTCTCTGCGTGGTATTGATCGGTACCTCGTGAGCGGGATACCACGTGGTTGTGAACTCGGGTACATTCGTACGCTTTCGACTAGCCTCGCATCGGCCGTTTACACATAGGTATATATATTGCATTGGGGTTTTGCTGCAGGGTCTCCCACACCGCGGTAGCGGTTCACCCCCCACCCCCCGGCGGGTAGATATAGGTATACGGATATACGTGTACAGAAAAGCGAGAGAAATTTGTTCAGATGGGAGTTATGAGAGCCAACCCCGATGTGACATGGAAGTTATCCTATCTAATTTACGGAGAATGTGAAAGCCGAGAATGTCATATTACACGATAAACATTATACCTATAAACGATCAATTTTCAATTAACTTTCGAAAACGATCTCTTATAATTATATGCAATCCGCGCATCGACTTCAATGTTCCGGATGGCAACTCCGAACTTATATGAGATGGAGAGATGGAGGAGCGACTCGCTCGAATAGTTGCCATGTAGGTACGAAGGGCAAAGACCTTCTCGATGTAAACTCTTTCGCTATATATATAAATATATTTATAAAATTTACTTGTGTCGTTTTTTCTTCTCTTCTTTTCTTTTTCGTCACCCTATATTCACGTTAATGTCTAAAATATATCGCTGATGTATATGTGCGTGTGTGTGTATATATATTATAGCATTTTTATACCTACATGGGAAAGAAAATTTTCCGGTGAATCATATTTTGGAATATATTATCTCATATATATATATATATGCCTCAGATATTATGCCTATAAGATATACATCTTGTATGACCGATAGTAAGTATATACGGGAATACGAAATTGAGTTACAAAAAATGGACTACTTTTTATTTCCTCTGAAAAAAGTTTTCCTTATATATATATATTATGGATGTATATTATACGTGAGTTTCGATTCATCATATTTACGATTTAGACCCTCGAAATAAAAAGCAAGGAAAAATCCGTAGGTATAACTTAAACCGAAACAAGTAACGGAGGCAAAAAAGATCATGAATCCCCGGGAAATTCAGTTTCTGTAAAATAGTCTTACATTAAACCTCACACGAATTTTATAATGGAAATAAATCTGAATGAACTCCAACTGAAAAATAGCATGAACATGCGAGACGAGGTCCGTAACGTTGACAAGACGTTAACGTTATAAGAACAAAAATCAGACGGTACATAATATATCGGGCGGACTAATTTTTCCATTTAGAAAAATCAGAATTCGCGAATTTGCGGTGATTCTCGATCCTGAAATCGCCGCGGACACGGAGAATTGCCTTTCTATTCGTGGAAAAAATACACGATTTTTCATTGTTGTATCGGAATTACGTTAAACATGTATAAAACTCGGCCGAGTTACATATACACAGTAGTAGCAGAATCTTGTTGCGTCAACTTACCAAGCTGAACGTACATCTTCGGCCTGACATTGTCCTGCCACGCGGCAAGCGCGATGTGGGGTTTAACTGTGACGAATACAAGGGCGAAGTATGCGAAAATGAGGGTAGCGGCGTACATCGACATCATAGCTGCGACGATATTGAAACTTTTGATATTATTATCTTGTAACGGTGTAACGATTATCGACGATGGTACCGCGACAGCTCCGACAATATTTATGTAATTTCCGTGCAGGTACAGTGGTTGCGATTACATCGACGATATATTACAGGTATTAGGTATTATTTACACTTGACGAGGGCACGGGGGTTCCAGAATTTGGTGAAAATGGTTATATCGTAACACGCTCACTGCAGACACGGATACGAAGACGGACACAGAAACACACAACACACGCGCGCGCGATCATTAGCGGTCACTCATCAGTCGGAAAAATTAACGATATAAACAACAACGATGTCAGGTTCTTCCAAGACGAGTGCATGATGATAATGTATCAGTTGACGCCGAATTTTGTCCTGCTGACACGGCGTGCAGCGCTGCATCAAAACCCGTGAAATTATTCCGGATCAATTTAATTCAATTCAATTCAATTCAATTCAATTTCATTGCATTTCATTCGTGTTGTTTATGTATACGTGGCATGCATATACATATGTATATTTATATATGAGTATCACTCGGAATAGAGATATCGCCCCGTTATTTCCTTCCAATTCTTCCCTTCCTTCTTTTAAACACACTTTGAAATTTTAGTATTCATAGATTTATTTTTATTTCAGCTTCAATGACTCTCGATCGTTCGCTGGTGCAGCCTCACCGATCTGGAAACAGAAGGAGAGAATAAAAACACTTCACATTATGATCGTGCATTATGTATATATGATTGATTATATGGGATAATACGATGGCAATATAGTACGCAGTTACAGTACTGTAATGAGTGTAATTAGAACAGTTTTGCGTTTCGCATCACCAATTTGAAGAAGCTCATGGACTAGAACGATATATTTCCATTAATCTTCATTGGTAATCATTATATAGGTATATGCGTCGGGAAGAATTATACGCGTCATATTGTCTGTAAATAGAATTTCTCGAAATGCATTTATCATTCGGATAGAATTTCTCGTAATGCCGAACGATGAATCTTTAATGGCTTCTATGAATTGTACCGCACGATGTAGTCAAAAAACAGAAGTGAGTTTCCGAACAAAATTTCATCAAATATATATATTGGAATAAATTTTTGTGGGTTCACAAATTTTCTGCTGACAATGAGTAGGTACGAACAAATATTCACCAACAAATGTGCTACGGTTTTTACTGTATCCCAAAGATTTTCACCGAAGAAATAATATGAGAGTAAAATAAAATCAGGAAATTTGGAATTTTTGTGAGATTGAAATAGCCGTAACACCGTAACGCACTTCAGGCCCGAGTCCCCCCACTTGGTCTTAAAATATGCGTCTTTCAATGTATAGGAGTTTGTGCGTGAATGGGAAAAGAATCGGTCATGGCGACGTTTGCAATTCAATTTGACAACTTCCAGAATGAAAATTTCTGTACTTCCGGGTTCGAAAAGAATCCGGAAAATATTCTGACTCCGAAGTTCGTCCAAAACCCGCAAATTTTGTATGAGTGACTTTTTCATATGACAACTCAGTTGCGAATGGCATATTGATTGAAAAACTAGTCATTGTCGCGAGTAGCAATTTGCAAAAAAAAACAAATTTTGAAATAAATCATGCATGTTTCCTAAATCTAAGGCTACAACGTACAAAATGTATTAAAAAATCGACGGGGGTCAGGGTTTGCGACTGTTCAAAATTTGCGGGGATACCCTCCCATAGATATTATGCACAATTTCGTGTACGACATGTATTTATACTCCGCCTCACTGATGTCATAGAGATCATGACTCTCGAGATGCTATTTTATATTCACGTGCTTCTATAATTCCGATACGGCCGCATGTGAGAGATTAAAAACAGGCCTCTATGGAACATTAAAATACAATATTTTGTACATTTATTATTATTGTTATTATTATTATTATTATTATCACAAATAAGATTGATTATCATTATTATCGTCGTTATTAAAGTTGCAACTCGATGACATAGAGTTTCTCGAATCGTTAGTGACTAAATATCTCGACCTACATATATTATTCATATCAGTAGTATGACATACATAAGTGTATATATGCTTATCACATATTTTCTTTCCAAATATTATCACACAGATGTAGGAAATGGGCGAGCGAGCGTAACGAGCGATTTTAGTGAAAAGAGCCGGAAACTATTATCTCAAATTTATATGTAGTTCAAAGTATACGTCGCAATACATTGAATCCGTATCTCGAGTATGCTTATTATACCTGATATTGTGTAATCTACATAATATAAACATAGATACAAGAATATTGTTCAACGTAGTACGTTATGTAACGTAAACCTATATATTTCCTGGATAAGAAATTACGAATAAACGAATAAGAATTGAACATAGTAGTTTTTGTTCTGTTTCTTGTTTGGTCAACGAAAAAAAAAACACCGTACATAGGTATATATTCCGTCACTCACGACATACTGGACGAAGAAAAAACGAGGAGATTGAATAAAAGTAAACACCCTGCGGTACCTATAATAGGTATACCTACGTAGGAAATACTCTGAGGATGAAAACATGATCCATTTAATAGTCAATGATGACAAAAACAGGGATAATAATAGCAAGGGCAAAAATACTCTATCCTTTCGGTTCTTATTGTGGAATGAAGAGTTATATTCATTCATTGAGAAGACAGAGAACCACCCACTACGGAGAAAATCGGGACGGGGTTGCACTTGACACTCGTGACGATATCAAACTGCCAATGCATGCATATAGGTATATATGTACATATAAACCTATCGGCGCAAACGAAACGAGCGATATACAGACATGGAGTAACTATCGAGATCGTGAATCATGTTTATCTCTCGTGAGTTGTGAATCCTGACTCCTGACGCTAGCAACGAACGATATACAGAACGAGGTGCAAGCTGCAGCAGCAGCAGCAGCAGCAGCAGGCGCTTGCAAGTTGAGTTCATCGAACGCTACGGCTGCTGCCTACTGCTGCTACAGCTCACGAGAACGCGGATGAATCCGCGACGTCGCAACACGCGGGTTAAACTCCCGACTGAACTCTGAACTTTACATTATTAATATATTATGCATAAAATAAATAAATGAATATACTAATATACATATACGCACACGTATTATTACCATCATCATTAATAGTTGGTATGGAATAATAGCGTGAGTGGTATAATATGCACGCGATATGAGTTCTTCTCGTTTCATTTCGTTCGTTTTATTATTATTTTGGATTTTTCGGTTCCGTTCTTCTGAACCTAATTCGAATATATTTCTCTCAACTACCCTACTACCACGCGTCAGAGGCTTAGCTCTCTTCCATAGCTCGTGGTCTTGGCAAAATCGATGCGGGTATTTCACAGAGAAAAATTCTACTCTGGAGAAGAGAGGCTATACATACGTATATATGTATATATGTATGTATGTATATACTAACAAAGCTAGGAGGAAGGTCGGAGGATCTTCATCCTCTCTTTCTCTTCCTCTCGCTTTTCCTCTTTTATTTATCTATCTGTCGGTATACATACTATACGGCCCCCGAACGGCCCGCGTTCTCCCTTTGTCACACTCGACCAACCACGTTCATCAAATAATATACCTATAGGTATACTTTCGTGCATGCGTATGTAGTACATACGTACCCACACGTTGAGATTTCGGTTTCAGGTCATAAATGAACAAAAATCAATTCAAACAAAGAATGGAATATAATAGAACCTACAATCATCTATATTTGACGACTCGCGTGGGCTCTCCGAAGAGAAGAGGGCTGCTGATATGGCGAACGTTGGTCGAGTCAATGTTTCGTCGTGACTTGTGATAGCCTTATTATAAAACACGAGTGGAATGGAATGGACCATACCCCCCAACGATAACCGATCCGCGATTTGAGACACGAAATAAACGGAGTACCGAGATAATCCAACTATATTATACGAAGCAGAGGACAATTATTTTCTCCTTTTTTTCAAACGGAAGACGGAGAGCGAGAGTGCAGATGAGAGAGAGAAAGAAAGAGAGAGAGAGAGAGAGAGAGAGAGGTCCGAAAATCGAATAGGGAGAACAGAGGAGAGATAATAATAATAAAGAAAAAACGAATCAAAAATGGATTAGCCCGAAATTGATTCGTTCTCTGTAGAATATGATATGTATATACATGAATGCTTACTATAGATGAATGACAGGAAGGGAAGAATATCCACCCACGTATAAACCCTCTGCTCCAACACAATCGCGTGTGGTATAGCAACGCGCGTCAAGTTAAGAGGATGCAGGAAGAGAAGGAAGAGAAAGAAAGAAAGAAAGAAAGAAAGAAGAAGAAAAAGAAAAAGAGACAGAGACTGCGGATGAGGAATGAGGAATGAGGGATGAGGAGGGTGAAAGGGGAATATTGTAACCGACTTACCGCAATGCAGCAATAATAATATCCAACGGTATAAACATCCAGAAATAAAAATGCAATCCGCTTCCGGTATTGAAATTCTTTCTTCGTTCAATTAATATGATACATGAATATGATAATAAATGTTTGGAAAATTCCAATACATGGACCGCACCATTGTTGTATTAAAACGGGGGTTGGAGAACTAACGTCGAGTCGTCGACGAACAAGGAGGGTGGGAGGAAAGGGAGGAAGAGGTGGGGTGGGGGAGGGGGGAGTCGTCGGAATGGTCGACGAACCGGAGTGGGTCGGTAGGGGGTTGAGGGGCTACCGCTGTCACGAGAGTAACAGCATGACCAATAAAATGAATTTCGATATGATATTCTGTTTGACGAAGAAGAACACGTCTGCCCACTTATTTTGTTCAAGATAATAATCTGATGAATGATAGATACTCGATAAACGCGTTCAATTTATTATATTTATATTCTATTTATATTGTAATAAATCACTGAACATCCGTAGCCCGCGATCACACTGTTCGTCAACTGTTTTTAGCCGTATAAACTCAATGGGGGAAATAACACACCGAGAGAAACAACTTTTCAGACGCGAACGAAGGGCTACCAAGCACCAAATCGATGCGTGATGTTACATTTCCCAGCTGTCTTTTTTGATTCTGCGGATGTACTCGGTTAGCCGCGCTATCTTACGGTCGTAGGGCGAACGCCCTTAATATAATTCATAATTATACCGCACTGATAACAGCGCTCCGAACTTTCAGCGTTCAACGCATCCACATATATATAGTATGGACTACGCGATACTCGCATTGAAGCCCTATGAGAAGTGTCCGGTAGAATTAGAAAAAGAGAGTGCGAGGTGGCGGCCAATCGCTATATTACGCACTAATGAGAAAGAGACAGAGCTTGGCCACCACCAGTCGCTATCTCTTTCTTCCGGCCGGTCACATTCTTCCATGCTTAAGCGTAGTCCATACTATATGTCGATGGTTCAAAGGACAAAACAGGTCTGAAATCACTGGTGAACCTCTGCCATCTGGTGATAGAAGGTTCAACTATCTTTGCCGCAAGCAAACCGCAAGGTGGAAAATTTGAAAAAAAAAGATCGCAGAAAAAAATAGTATATTAGGCAATCAGATTGTAATAATTATAAAAGGATAGAAGAATTCTTTAGCTTTTCGTGATTAATTATATACCATTTAACTTCGCTCCTCTCGGTACAGTTTATTATTATTAATTCAATTACTTATCAATTTGTATTCTTTTTTCTTTTTTTTTTTATTAATACAATATTATACAAGAATGATATTGATTGATTTACTTATTCATTTATATAGAGTCGTCTAACTTTAAGTCGATTGCGGTAATAGTTTCTTAATTATAAACCAATTCGTGTTTTGTGTATGTGTGTGTTTAATTTTTTCTTTTTTTTCCTTCTTTCCATAGATATAATTAGAATTAAAACATCACCATATTATTAATATTATTATTGTTATTACTTGAGTTTAACAGTATTATAATATTAATATAATAATTTACCTACAATAATATGTATGATAATCAGAATATTTGATGTTAGTTGTTTTAATTTTTTTGTTTGTTCATCAATTATTTTATTTTATTACGTGGTCTATTTTCATTTTTATTCAAATAGGTGCTCCGCATCAAAAAGACACCAGTCCTCACTAGTAATAATAATATATAATATGATGTATTTTTATTTATATATATATATATATATATATGTGTGTGTGTGTATAATAATAATTATAGAATATATATTATATAATATACAACGCCGAACGCTTGGTTTAATTATTATAGTATAATATATTTACATATTAAAAATCAATTCAATTAAAGTATTTCAATTTTAGTTTTTCCTAGTATCGTTGCAGTTTTATTGTTTGAGAAATCATTTCTTCAAACGAAATGAACTTGCATTTTGACAAAGATAAGATAAGAATAAAAGATACACTAAACAACTAGCGTTCGTTGCGCCGATTAATATCTTACAGTTCATAAGCGGTCATCTTTTTACTTCTTTATTACACGGGCTCTGCATTTGACAATTCTGATTTCCGCTTACATTTTATATCTCATAACTGCTTGCCAAAGAATCAATTGTGGAAACAAAGTTTCTTACTGCTCACACGTTCAAAATAGTATTCTAACGAGCTTGCAGTCCAAATGCATAACGCTACACGTTTATCTAATTTATTTTTTTCTTTCTAGAATTCGATCGTTGACCATTAATAATTAATTGATTAATTATACACAAAAGGCACTTGAGCCTTTTATTTTTCTCTTCCATTTATTTATTCATTTGTATATTTGTTTTTCAATTGAATAAAATGCACACTCTGGAAAAATCGATGAACGTGTATTTGAATATGTTTTTATTTTATTTTTTAATTTATTGAAATATTCGAAGCATCAAGCTCTCTATCTCTCTCTCTTTCTTTCTGTCACACACTCTACCTTTCTCTCTCTCTCTCTCTCTATCTATCTAGTATATATCATCTTCTCTCTCTCTCACTCTTGCAGGCCATATAATAACAATTATAATTGTCGGTAAATCGTCACGCATAGGACGGAAATGTAATCACTGATCAGTAATATAAAATACATAATAGTATGTATATACATACAATAACTTTTTATATGTATGTAAGATTCATTTATTTATTTATTTACTCGTTTGTTTAATTAATCATTCGTCGAGTTTTTTTTTTATTTTATTTTTTTGTTTATGCTTCATTTAGGTATTTTTATTAACTCTTTCAGCTCCAGAATCTAAACTTCGCGCGCCGCTATTATCATACATCATACATTCCTAACTTCTAAATAGACTGATGATATTATTAGCAATTCAAATCAGTTTCTTGCTGTTTGTTTCTCTGTTTACTCATCAAGGAAAAGAGTGAAGAAAAAGAATTCCATTTACCAACGATTGAAACATTCTACTTGAAAAATAGACGAGTTTCAAAGTGTGTTGAAATAAAGAACACACATTCTAATCACTCACACTGATTCGTTCATTCATTCATTCAAACTTGTATCCTGTTTCTTTCTTCTACTCTTTGTTTATACAATTAAAAATAATTATTATGTTATTCGAGCTGCTATCACTAGTAGCATTCCTGAACATTGAAAGCAGCATAAGAAGTATCGTCTACATGCAGATGCATATTCAGTTTATTTTCGTTATTCATTCCTTTTCTATACGTTTAATGGAATATCTATTAACTCAGTTATTCATTTATGTGTAAGCGAAGTTCATATGTTGAACATTCGTAATACATTTTTATAGAAACGATAAAACCTCTGTGGAATGAAACGATTTTGTAATAGTTGTATGCACCACAACCAAGCTATTATATTTCCGGTGTAAAAACCGTGGATTCTTTTATTTCGTTTTTAAATGACCTTCGTGAAAAACAATAGTTGTAAGTATTACGTTTAGTGATATATTATTATGATTTTTTATGCCACTTACTATCTTGTCCCTGAAAAGTTCTTTGTTGCTAGTTGAATTTTGTGTGAAATAAGAAAAAAGCCCACGTTTTTCATACCAAAAGTCGCGGAATTATGTAATTAAGTATTTATTACGTATTCAATCCGAGGCTATGCATAGAGCTTCTTTGGTCTTCAAAATTGTGAAAATCTATACAGTAACGTTTGTCACAGAGTATTATTTGCACTAATCATAGGCGTGACAAAGGAACCAGGTCACGGTCGAGGCATCGTTATAAGTTAACATTGGATATCAATTGATAATAATAAAATAGCTCAACACATACGTACATCTGCCCCCTCTATCTCTCTATTTCTCTTTTTCTTTCATGCTCAACAGAGTCATACACATACATACATTTTATGATATATACACGCATTATAGTACACAATAATATGTTACCGACAGTTAGCAAAGTCGACAAATTCACCACGCTAATCAACGCCAGCAAAGCCTTGTGAGCCTTCAATCGCCTTGATCAATTTATCCCTGAGTTGTTGATAGCTCTCATATGGCGGCAGATCTATTCTGTTGAAACTATGAAACAAGGAAATTCGATTGCATAATATGGCCTGAATCTGAAATTCAAAAATAAAATCAAATTGGATAAGTCATTTGTATCTTACCACGTATGAGCTCTCGGGTAATTATCTGGTGACCCCCATTTTTCAATGGTGAATAACTGCGGCCCGTTGCTTCCGTAAAGCTCTTTAAAACCGTTCATCGGAACGCGAGATGTTCCTGTGACAAACTGGAGAAGTCTAGCTCTCATTTCATTGCTAAATGAAAGAACTACACGCCAGAACCATTGCACAGTAATATGATTAGCATGGTAATCGCCTTTGTATAAAGTATTTTGTTTCCAGTCCTTAACGTCTATGTGTTGTATTCCGCACATGAGGAGCTCCAGCTCATGCTCATCGAATATTTTGACCAGAGTCAATGGAACCAGCGCATTAAACCCTTCGAGAAAGGCGTTCATTTGCTCTTGAACACGACAGACAAACCTCCATTGTATGACCGAGCTTATATATTCATCCTTGTTCTCGTCGGTCAATGGAATGTTTGCTCCATTTGGTTTCAACTCCCTCTGCGAAGTGTGTCCGAAGCTTTCTTCATCCACGCAAAACGTTAACTCTAATTCACTTGGGTCGTTCTCTTTTATCCATAACAACGAATTGTAATACTCTGAATCTACGCTCTCCATGTCTTTTAGGTCAATTGTTTTGCTCAACATCATTTTGTAGAAAGGTCTGATAAAGAAAGCTGTTGAAAAGGAATAAAAGTGCATTGTGATCATTGTTGCTACATCCTACCACCTAGGACCTCAAAAATCAAATAATAATAGTGAGAATCTAGATCGTTTACCATCTAGAAGTTTTCCGTGGTAAACAGCCATTCCCGCTACGCGCCCGATGAATTTGAAATAGTTTAAATGTTCCTCGTTGCAAACACCGGAGAATGGATTTATTTGGAGAGTGTAATTATCCCTGTGATGATATTTGAAGAGGATTTAGTTAAAGATTTACAATTTTTTGCTAAAGTGACAATTCACACTTACATAGCAGAATACTCAAAGAGGCCATAATAAGGGTTGAACATTTCTTTTGAAAGTAAAAAGAACCATTCTCTAGCAAGACCTCCGTAATCTAAACCAACTTCACTTTCAAATTCAACCCATAGTTTAGTCTTGAGAATTTCTAGTCTATTTACGGAGCTGATGATGCGGTAGGAGTCCTCAAGAATATTCGTTCTTCTAACTTTTATCTCAAACTTATTGGGCACATTATTCTGCGGACATATAAATAATGAAATTTTATTCACCATTTTCATTCATCCTATTAAGAAACAGATTCATTACCGAATTTCAGCCTACTTACCGGTTTTCTTAACTGAGACTTGAGGTATTCATATTTACGTTTATAATCTCTAGAGTATGGAACTGCCTGAAATAAATAATAACATCCAAAGGATTAATTTCTAATGTCAAAAGTCGGATATTTGGATTCTGTTAACTTACAGGTCCGGCTATTTGCGGATTAGACATGCGTGGATCCTCCCATTGCGTGGTTCTCGTATCTGAAATAGAATTGAAATCACTCTAGCTTGCACTGCCTCAAGAAAAATTGAATGACATGGAAATTAATTGGAATGAATTTCCTCACTGTGATCAATGAAGAATATGCGTCGATCGGTATGCACCCTTTCCTCCCATCCTTCAGGCAATGGTCCCAACTGGTCAAGATCACTTTTAGGTGTAGCCGAAGGAGCATTATGACTCGGCATAGGACTGGCTCGTCCTGTTCTCGGATCTACCCACGTCGTAGTACGTTCATTATGATCGATGAAAAACATTCTACCATTTGGTGCCAACTGCATGCTCCAACCAGGAGGTAACCCATCACCATTTGGTGTTTGAGCGGCAGCTCCTGCTGGCGTAGGTGATGCGGCCGCTGCTGGAGAGGCAGCTGGTACTGCTGGACCATCAATCTGCAAAATAAAAAACTATATAAAATTTCTGACCCATGAAAAATTATAGGTAGATCAGAATAAAAATTGCATTTGTAAGAAATCAAATAGAACAAAAATAAAGTAAATAGTTATTCATACCTGTTCAGAGGATCGTCTGGAACCTGCCGGGCTATCGACATTTTCTTCACTCTGAGAACAGGTATAGAAAAAGAATATTCAGTCAGTAAGGTTCAGAGTAAGCTTTGGGTTTTTTGGATAAGAAAAAAGACCTTGGACCTGACACATATAAATGTTAAAATGGTTGGTATTTTCCAATGAAAATTACAATATTACGCAGACATTATAAAGCATTGTGGGGATGAATGGAGTCAACTAGCATTTACGACATGGTATAAGTCTTGAATACCTGATCGTCGGACTCGCCTAGGTAACCATGTTGATCAACCGAACGACCAGAATCAGATGAAGCATCGCCGACAACCCTTTCACCACGTTCTCCATGCTCGTCGTCCCTAGGTTCAGCGTTTTCATCCTCCTCACGAAGGACTTCACCGTCCTTACACACACATGCACAATTTTCTACACACCGCATGCTGTGTTCTTTTTTATCATTTATATACAAAGTATAGAGAGACCCATGATTCCCAAAATATTAATAACAAACCATTGAATGAAAACAGTATTGGTCTTCATTAGTTCTTCTGTTATTATTATTGTTATGAGAGTTCCTTATTCTAACAGGCAGAATTAATCACGTTGGAGATTTTTGATTGACTTTTTTACCTGATTAATACCAGAGCCCCTATTGTGCCTGTTTTCTGCTTCGTCAACGCTGATGTGAAAACGTCGTTGAAATTCTGTTGTCGCTGTATCCAAGTTTCGTTGTTCCTGTGTTACACCACCCGTCGGTGCCTGATTCCTGAAGGATGAAAAGTGAAGAATACAAATTTTGTGTGCACATCAATGCCATAAAATCCACGTAATAAGTATAACTCGCATTTTTACATACAAAACAGTTGGCCGTTCCCATTGAGTGAATCTAGCTATGTGGTTTACGTAGTAAGTTCTTCCATTCGCGTCCTGTCTCTCTTCCCATCCTTGCGGTAAAGGTCCGTTAACCATAACTGCCTAAAAACGTGGATTTTATATGATTAAATACAGGAATAATAAAACTAGTTGCATCACAGCCTTTTCCTGCCTCTCTCAAGTTAGGAAAATTAACAAGATGAGCAAACCTGAGCAGGTTGTTCGACGGGACTATCATTAGAAGTTGGAATAGGTTGATCCAATAATTCCCAACCCCCAGAATCAGGGGCTGCTTCCCCTTCTCCGCTACTACCTTCCTCCGTTGAGTCCGAAATATATGCATGATACACTTCTAGCGTACCTCTAACACGTGACCGCTGACTGGAATGATTGCTAAAGAGAACATCATGAATAACGTGTTAATTCTTTGAAAATCTCAAAGATTAGATATTCTATTGAATATTATCTCCAATATTTATATTCTACCTATCTATCTTTAAAAAATGGATGAATTTATTGCAAGGAGCTCTACCTAGAGCTTTAAATTTCTTATCAAATTAAATCAAATTAAAAATCACAAACGTAGTTTGCTACTCACCTACGTGGTCTAAGTATATATTGCTTTGCAGGAATAACACGCCCTTCTTGTTCTTTAGGTAGATTGATTAAAGTGAGCTCAACCATTCCGAGAAAATCATCCCTGGTTAATCTATTCTCGTCAAAAACTTGCAGGATTAATTTATGCTCGGCTGGTTTCACCTGTGAAATAAATCGACATCAACGACATCATAGTTCTTTGTTTTACAACTCAAATTTCTCAAAAACTGGAACCATGTTTCTTTGATTTCGGGTAATTGGATCAACAGTTATGAAAATTCGTGTGAAAAACATAGGACAAAATTATGCTAGATAATGGATAAAAAATTCTTTCCAAAACGTCCAGACAAAAGGCGAAGCTACTTATTTAGCTTGTTATAGATTTGAATCAAGTATAACACAAAATATTCAGCTCAAGGTCTTCTAATTGTTATTAATCACTATTCTTGCGTAAATAAATAAGTGAATGAATTTTTCTCAATCCATCGGTGAACCATTTATGATCAAATAAACGGATGGAAAACCACCAACTTACCCTGAATATGAATTCCTCTTCCCATACAGGATTCAAAGTTTTTTTTTTAGTCTTAGTGAGTACCGAGTCGACATTTCCATCTCCGTTGATCTTATTCAAATCTACACGAACGTAAGGATCGCTAGCTCCAAATATATCTTTTTTAGCCAATTGGTGCCCAGCTATTACCTTCAATCTCAGCTTATTCGTCGCCTCATCCGCCTGCATACACATATATTAGTTTTCTTAGACAAAATTCAATCATCACAAACTACAAAATTCACACGTTGAACTGAAATATTTTTTTTGGGAAACAGGCACAAAAACTGAAATCAAAATCAGTCACGATATTTTACGAGGAGAATAATTATAATTTCAGAAAAAGAGAAAGACATATAAGGAAATAAAAATAAAAAAATAAATGTATGTATAGGTATATATATATATATATCACCGAGGAGGAAAACCCCGGTCGAATCATCTCCGAGGCGTGAAATTTCATGGGAATAATAGTTCAACCATAAGCAGAGAGATAAGATAGGTGTTGATATTTTAAGTATGCAGTGTATTGAAATATACAACGTAGATCGTGAGACCCTGGACCTTCGGAGTAGAGGCCGTGAAAAATAAATCAACCTACGTATGTACATACGTAGGTCGTAGATACATGGTTATATGTAGATAGAATAGTGAGACGGAGTACTTGTCAGAACTGTCAGGTACAAACGATCTTACCTCATCGAGGTCGGCGGTCGGATTATATCCGTAAACATGTTCCTCTGCCATTAACAAAATTTGGGATGTAATATTAAACCCGAATCACCCCGAAAAAAAATCGATTTATATTATAACGAATAATTATAATTTATTATCTGCCATCAAGAAGCCTGTTCCGTATTATCCCCACTCTTTTTATATTTTATCGCATCAACCACACGCACACAAGGCTGCGGTAGGCTGCCGTCATAAAACCGGCCTCAGTTTAACCAACTTTTAAACAACAAATTCCAATGCAGCTTCTACAATCTTCCGCCAGGCGCGATCCGCTAAACGCGCGCGAATTATTTGAATCGATTATTACCGCCGACGCGGGGAATCTCAAGCTTCATTTTCCCATGATAATAATAATAAGAAGAATATTAATCATGAATTTCTTTTTTGCTTTTTCTGGAATCGTAATGATAATGGAACGACTGAAAGATATAAGAATACTAACTATACTATATAATGATTACAGTTTATCTCTCTGTTCAATATTTATTGGCCAACATAGTATCGTCTCGATTCGATTTTCATTTGAGTGTCGGTGCCGGATGACTCAAGGACTTGTTAATGAATTATATTTTACTAATCTTATCGAGACCGCGAAAATAATCGTCTAAGTGTAACCGACTAAGCAATAAAATGAAATGAAATGAATTATCGTTAAAATATCGGGACAATGACGATGGATGATAAAGAAGAAAAAAAAGGATAGGGCATACAAAACCGTGATAAGAAAAAACGGCAGGTAAAAAGCATCAGGTAATGAGTTATAATATTTAGATTTTACCGTAGGTTCAAACAAAGAAAGTCTAGCAGCACGGGATGCGAGAATGGCTTCCTGGGTGGCGGAAGATCTACGTCGTGCTCCCCATGTGTTGGCTCTCCTTCTTGGGGGTGCTGGTTCGATCCCAGCATAGATCGGATAGGTCAAAGTAGCCGGCATTCTGGTATGAAAGTTTATTCCGTTGTCTAGCCAGTCTGATTAAAACCCGAAGGGTGACACAGGCGGACGCCAAGGACGTTTAGAATGTTATTGTCAATGGTCGCAGCAGCTTTATCACGTCCAAAGTTTTACATCACGCACAGAAGAAAAAAAAAAGTAAAAAAAAAAAAAAACATTAAACGTCGCTACGTTTTTAATCGTTTTATTTATGACAATATTATACCTATATATTATCAAAATTGACGTGTATATTTTCTCTTGTATGCTGCGACTGCTGGCTGCATACAGTAAAACATACGTGAATGCATGTATGGAGAGCGTGTGTGTACGCGTGAGAAATGAATAAAATACGTGTATATTGCTATACACGCGTATATTGCTATACACGCGTATATTGCTATATAGTTATAATTATATCAACTGTCGTCTTCGATGTATTTCACTACAACTTTGTTATCCCGCTTCTATTCATTTCTTTTGTTTTATCACAAGTTCTCTATAGTTTCAATATAACAGGTATTATCATAATTCGATTATTTCTTTATATATATATACACTTGGTTTTAGTTGATTTTTTTTCTGTTCTCTCTTTCACCACACAAGTATATTATTGAAAGTAGTCTATGTATAGGAATAACAGCTGCAGCGAATATGCGCGATCGTCACCCACAAGTTTATGTGTAGTACTACAGACAAAAATTCCAACAATATTAAGTAGGTATAGGTATAGGTAGGTATGTATAGCTACAGCGAACTCGCTTTAAGTGAAAATACCGGGTGTTTGTCGAAACGGAGCTAGGTGTACTTTATAATCATGTTATTTATTGTTATCAGTATAAGATAGAGAATATATGCTCACGAACATACGAATATACTTTTACGACGTAATTATAAAATAGAAGAAAAAGAGAATAAAATTAATGTATAATGAATTGCAAAATATGCAAATGTATTGAAGAAGAAACAAAAGAAAAAAGAAAAAAAAAAAGAAGAACAAACACTTTTGGGAGGTAATATGTTTAGTATCCACGCGTATAATACAAGAAAGAAACTATCAGTTTTCGTTCACACTGGACTCGGGTTGTTCTTCGGTTTTTTTTGTAGATATACATATTGCGTTCTGTATACCTATAAGTATAATATCATGTACACTACACTATTTGTTGTTCGTTCCGCTGCAGGCCGTGGATATTTGTAGTTATAAACGAATATACTACGCAAAAAACATACCTACATATACCATGTACACGCTGTATTCATATTTAATATTTATAATAGCGCACAAACGAGAAAGTAACAGAAAAATAAAATAAAACTGAATAAGTATACATATATGTAGATGCGCGGTGAATTTATATTTTTAAGAATTTAGGCGTACCACACTACCAGCTAATGTCCGTGTAACGATTTCGTATACTCTGCACGAATGTAAAAGGACTGATGATATTTTATCGCAGAAAAAAGGAAATTCTTTCAGAAAGCAGAATATTATAATATTATATATCTATGTAGTATCTACTGTATACCTATATAAGTATACATATAGGTATAGGTATGCGTAGGCGTTACATATGCTACGTACATACATGCATACGTACATACATACATACAAATAAGAATACTATATCTGCACTTTTTTTTTAACGGAGATAAGAATTAATGAGACAACAGTTTTACCCGAGTTTTAAATCAACTTGTGATAACTGTATATACCCCGGGTCATAAGTATATATGGCATATCTTGTACGTGTATACATAACACATTACACCGAAGCCAGAAATAAAATTGAATTATACAGAGAGAGTATAGAGACAATATATTTGCACGCACACGTTGTGTGTAAACATGTGTGAAAAGGAAGAGAGGAGAGACGGGAAGAGAAGAGAAGAGAAGACGAGACGAGACGAGACGAGACGAGACGAAACAAGAGGCTGGAGGAGAGGCGCGGGAGTAGGAATTTTGCCCAAAGCTTGCGATTATTATTATTATTATTATTATTATTTCTATTATCAGTGAAACGAGACGATATAATTTACCGCAAGTTTATTGAATATTTTCATTCACATCGACGAGCAGGTATCGTACGTATAGAATAATGTAAGGTAGATAGATTTGTAAGCTGAACAAAAAGTAAGTAAGAAATCAAAAAATCAAAAAAACTAACAGCAGATACCGAGGAGGCACAAAAATTCATTATATCACTGGTTGGTATACAAGAGTTATTTTAATAAGTGAACGTAACTATCGCGAAGAGGATGTAACAATCTAAACTGTAGATCGAAATCGAACTGACAATATTGTAGGCATATTCGAACGCGAAGAAACAAATTAATACCCGTGCGTATAGTATTCATTCCACACAATCACGTATAGTTTATTACATTGTATAGGTATATACATACATACATTTGTATATACCTGAATATTCAGTCAGCTCGCGTCGCCCGCTAAATGACTTCCTGCGTTCTCTCCGTATACGTCCGCATCGCGCGCGGTATCGTCAGAGAAACACTATAGACGATAAATGTTCGTTGGCATGATAATGATAATGATAATGATAATAATCGTATCTGATTGTTTATTGAAAATTTCACGGGCTAATTATACTGCTTTAAGATTCATCCTCTTTTTTGTTCGTCCCTATATCGTAAAAGTTTCTTATAATATAATGCGATACGATTTATAATAATTGATGATATAATATATATATATATGGCTATACAATAATAGTAGACAATAAACGTAGTACGCATTAGATAGTCGATAACAATCTACACATACACATATATTATGTATACATTCAATTTAATGAATTAGAATCAAATTAGTATATTATACCATTAATATTATATTTCAAATCAGTTATTTATTATGACTATCATACCCCCCGCTGCTCTTTTTCTTCTCTTCAATATTATACAATCGTTTATTATGCATTTACCTAGAATATACCTATTGTATACATACATATGTAAAATATAAATAAATTAATGAATTAATTATCAAGATAATTATAATTTAAGAAGAAGACTTGGAGAGGGCGTCCGAATTTCTGACAAATTCACCAATTTTTTTCATTTTTTCTTCCTAATCAAAAGTTCAAGCATTCTTGGTATATTGTGAGTTGATGAAAAAAAAAAAGAAAAAAGTATATATATCTAGTCAGCACTTTCCATGAATTTCGATCAGAATTCGTTAAAATGAAAATCAGACTCAGTCTCTATTCTAAATTGTGTTCATGCTATTTCAATAATCTGGCTATTATGCATATTGCGTTTCAACGTTTTCAACGACTAGACACTGCAGATATATATACATGAAAAAAAGGTACGCGAACTCAAACAAGCATTTGCCAATTATTCCCGTGCATAACAGCATTATCGTTGACTGTCAATCCCATTAAAGATAGGAGAGCTAATTAATGACCTATTACATCTTTACTCTATCTCTCTCGAGATCTTCGCAATTTGCACCAATTTTAAGTCAACGGACCATAATAAAAAAAAAAAAAAAATGCAGAAAGAAATGAATTTGAGGAAAAAAAAACCAATAAAGAAAGATGTTCAGCAAATATAACAAATGGGAGATATAATAAATCTCCCCCTACCGACCCCAGCCCCCTCCCGGCCCACCGCGCCCCCTAAAAAACTCGTCGATAAGCCTATTCAATAATTCCATGATGTACGAATTGAGTCCAATGATAAAAAAAATCTTTACAATATAATAATGAAATGATGATTATTCAAGTGAATTTTTTTCTCACCTATAGTTGATTATGTCTCTTTGTTTCAATGGCAAAACATAGATAAATAGAATACATAGAAATAGTGAAATATATACAAAAAAAAATTCAATAACCACGTTTGAAAAAGCATAAATATGCAGCTTTTCCTTAAGGTACCTTGACGGAAGTGACGAACGTCATAGGAATCTGCTAGGAGCTATTAGAGTGTAGAGGAATAACAAATTTTGGTCCAAACGGAGATCTGTAAGTAATTCCAACGTCAGAAAAGACTTTAGCAGGTAGAGCTAAATTGCAAAGATAAAGTCTACCATTATCTGTGCTATGAGACAAAGGTAGACCGCCTAGGAGACTGAATTTTGTCATAATTCCTGGCGTTCCAGCAGACGGTGGTTCTATTGCTAAAACTGGGGCTCTGTTATTATTCGCCCACGTAGCAACCGGGGTAACGGTCCTAGGGGAACCTTCCTCCGCAAGGGCCAGAAGTATGAGATCCACTACAGCAGGAAGATTTTTGCAATGGGTCTCTACTCGGTTTCCTGAAAGTCTGTACAGTGATAATTCCTGAAGTAAAAATACATCTTCGGAATTTTCTACATAAACGACAGTCTTGACTCCGTGGCTTGATAATTGACGTGCACAATTTACGCCCGCTGCTCCTGATCTGTGCGGACCGCAAAGTGCAACCACTGTCGGCCATTGGTGAGCATTGTTTGGATTTAATCGATGCCCTCCGCCCAACAGTTGGAGAATTATTTCAGCTCCCGCACGGCCTAGTAATTCAACCTGATCAAAGGAAGTATAAGAATTAATTTATAACATCTCTAACTGAGTACCTTATTCGAATTTATGTTATGTTTATGTATTGAAATTTATGATAAACTTGAAAACTATTGTGTTGTATAGTGTAATGGCTGCATGATTTGTCTGTATAAAGTTTTTAATTTACCCTACGGTCCCAGCTGATACCCAATCTATCGGCAGCGCCAATTAATTGACGATGAAGATCGACTGTAATGCTGGGAATTACTAGACCATCGTCGGTCACATATTCTCGAACATCTGCGGAGGGTACGGTAATTTGTCTGAACGCTGTGGGTTCGGATTCTATGACATTCTCATCATGGCGATATTTCGCTACGCTTCCTCTGTTGTTTTCTGATTGTCGGACTATGTCGGGTTTCAGGGAGTTTATTTCTTGCCATACAGCCTAAGGGTAGATTGAATATTTTGATAAATGAATAGTAAATTACATTGATTATTTGCAGGGGTAAGAAATGTTATTCAATGATAAAACGATTTAAAAGTCACAAGTGAACATCACCTCTTTGTTGAAAAGCGCTAAATTCTTTTCAAAATCGAAATCCTGAGCCATAAACTGATCCACTGGAGTTCCAAAAGCCTGTTCATCTCTTTCAAGCCACCTTTGGCGCTGAGAACTTCGTTTCTGACTTTTTGTGTTCATTTCCGCTGTAAAATTAAAAATAAATATAAGAAGAATGTAGATAAGTAAATGAAAATTGAGTCACATTGTTATAAGAGTATCTGAAATCATACCCAGACTTATTTTTCCATTAGAAAAAGGTTCTGAATGCGATTGGATGGTATCCAGCGGTTTTTTAGTATTCAATTGTTGCTGTATATCTGCATTCGGCAAAACCAATGGTGGAATACATTCGGAAACTGATCTACCAGCTCGTTTAGCTATAGGTCTTCGAACGGTAACTTTACTCGACGTTTGTACCTCGTCACAACTAGCTACTGCCTCTTCTGTTGATATTATTTCTATGTGTAATATATCCTTCGCTCTACAAAGGACAAAATATTATTATTATTATCGTTAATATTATTATTATTAATCAGTAGTTCAAGCGAAAGGATAGTATTATTATAAAATTCATGAAACACAAAAATTCATGCTGTAAGTTTCAACTCACGAAAGAGTAACTTGTGGCGAGGTGTAAGGTACTCCATTTTGGAAAGCCTTTGTCAACGTTACGAACTGCCCATTAAGGTCGACAATTTGTCCCTGATAAGTTCCAAGAGTTTCATCACATTTCACCGAGACTGTACATCCCAGGAATTGTCCAGACATTTCTGAAGCCTGAAATATCGAGTGGAAAAAAAGGGTTTAGACATTAATAAAAATATAAAAAATTGAAGTAGTAAAGTTTTAGAGGCTGGAAAAACTTTCGTGGCGAACTTATAATGTTCGAAATACAACATGTACGGGATTTGCTATAACAAATTAGTTATGTGGAATTTATGGTGAAAAGAGAAATGAAAAAAAAAACGGGAAACCGGTTCATCATAGTTTGAAGAGATTGAAAATTGGCCATACCGATGAGTGTTATGCGAGGAACTCGAGGAAGTAACTACTTGGTTTGCGGTACGAACGGATATAATTAATACCGAGAAACTCGGCCTGTCGATGATCCCTTTACACTTTTCAAAGATGAGAACTTGCGTTCCCAGCTTCTGTACACCCGAGTACACCTACGGCCGCATAAACAATGCAAAATCACGTCTTTACGCGGCGTGATTGTAAAATGTAAATGCGGTAATAGGTTAAGCGTTAAAGAACCACTGATTAATTTACTACTGGGGCAAACCATGGACGTAGGAATTATGGGCAAACGCAGGGCAAGCGCATACCTAGCAGCTCGAAAGCCACAGTGGCGACATCTTTGATTGTCCAGATTTATAGTTGTGAAATTAGACGGAAAATTAGGAAAATGAGAGGTCCGTAAACTTGGCCCCTCATCTGCTCGGATCAGCTTAATTCTTTTTTTAATCGTTTGTTGGTGATTGTTAATCCATTCCCAACGTTTGTTCGTGACCCGGTAATTAATTGGAATTAAAACAAAATTGCTAGGGAGTTTGAGTTAAGTTAGCCTCACGACGCCGCTAATTATTATCAAATTCGATTTTATATACGTCCGATCGTTTGTTCGTGGTTAGTTGATGTTCAATAGTTCATTCCCGAGTCTCGCTAATCAACCAGTTTCCCGAAAAAATCAAAAGAAAAGTGTGGTCCTGGAAACTTTTCCAGCCCTAGAGAATTTCCGTTAGACCAGTTCACACTAACCGGAAGTCACCACTTCATTCGCTATTTTGACATGAAATCACATTTTCCCGACGTAGAATCGTTCGACGAACATTTTCAGGTGTCGGGACGGTGTTTGATAGCGTATTCCCGACGTTTGATAAATAATTTTTCATTCGTTACAATTGATTACAATTATGCGCGATCGGTCCTAGGGAATTTCGCCTGGTGCACGCGAGCGACGTCCGCGACTCGACTCATTTTTACCCTTTCCACGGCAGTTGGAAAACAAACAAGCATGATGAACGTATGGCATATAATAGAACATCTTATTCCCATTTGTCTCAAGAAGTCGGGTAAATAAAATTTACATACTCGAACAACTGTAACGAAAACCAGAATTCGGATGTAAATTGGTTATTCTCACCTCCAGTCTATTGCTCCATAACCATATATCCATCGAACGTCGTCGCTCACCCTCCAACTCTGGTAACCATCAGAGAAGAAACCCACTATTGGTCCATTTTCGATACTTTGGAGGGCTCATACTAGAAGAGGAATAAAGTCACCAAGATAATAATTAGTCAAATGATGATAAATGAAGAACGAAAGATTAATTCAACACAGGGGAAACAAAGCTTCGACATAATCGTAAATCTTTATATTAAAAATATAGGAAAATCTGCAGATGATGAACGAGGAAACGATAAAAGAGGAACAATCACAAACACCAACATACCTTATTTGTATTGAATTCTTTGTAAAGTTTTCATGTATCCACCAAGGCTCAAGATAGCTCCAGTGATTAACGTATTCTGGAATCTACTACCGTCGTCGAGGATCAGCCTGGGGTAGTATTCTTCTGGAATAATTCGATCATAATCAATGGGTGATAACTTTTCGGAACATTAATCTATCACGTCTCGAATATGAAAAAAAAAGTAATGAAACAATAACTTTCACAGATTGTAATCGCTGTTATAATTCATGAATTATAAACAATGAAAATCAGATTTCTTTCGAAACAAGGGTAATGAGATTTATATTACAGAAATTCGTAATCAACGACGTTTCTTAATATGTTGAATAACCCGGCTGACATGAAGATTCCGAAATTTTTTTATTTTGTGAGATCGGTATCAGAAAGTGCTTAATAAGTAGAATTCGTTTACCAATAAAGATATACGGTAAATATATGGTATTGAGAGATGTACTGATTCGAACCACGTTCGGAATATTCGAATCATAAGAATAGGTGTAATGAGCAAATGTGAATTGAGAATGATTTCCGAATTTTTCGAATTCATGCAACGTCTATACGATCGAATGAAGGTAGAATCGTTCCTCGTAACGAAAAATCATTTGTACTAATTGAAACTTATGGGGTTCGAATAGTCTGCTAAATTCTTCTGTATGGATAAATAATTTTACCGAACAAATGAGACTTGTTATTCATTTTGTTGTAGCAAAGATTTGAACAAAGAACAAAACGTCTGAGAATATAGGGGGCAAGTTTCTTATCTCAAGACATCGAAGTGTCTCCAGAAATACCTATCATACACAAAAATGCACCGGAATGAAAACTTTTCGATCTCGTAGGGAAAAACGGACACCGTGAAAATCAACCCCCATCGCGAGCCCCTGACGGCGAGAGGGATAGTGACTTCAAGATTACAGACGCAAATCCTTCATTTAAACATATTGAAGATTCGGATACTGCATGGAAAAATACGTAAGTTTTAATGAAGAAAATTCCGTTCAGTTCGAGAAACATGGCGCTGTGGTTAAAAAATGACATTGTCAAAGAAATGCGCTTTCGATCCGTGAAAAAAGAGCACGTTGAATGTTTTCAGAGAAATAACCCGATTGTGCCTAATTTCAACTCGATCACCTCGAAGGCGTTCAGAAAATGGTCAGATCAATTTCGTGTTTCAGACGAAAGCTTCCCATCGCAACAACAAGGACCTAAACGTTCGATGAAACAACTACTTTTAGCACTCCACTGGTGAGTACCCACGCCTCTCACCTCCGGGGTTTTTTTTCGGTGAGTCCCGGCCCTCTCACCATCGGGGTTCCACTTTTGGGTAGCGCTAATAGTAGTTAGACCATTGAATGTAAGCGTCCATGTGATTGCAATGATACACTTGCGTGCAAAGAACGAAATCAAACTATCTAATTTTTTAACTCATACCTACGCGCAATGGCATCGTTCTCCTGAGAACATTCGAGACGATGCGGATTTCGTGAAGAGATCGAAACAATAACGATTCGGGGAGATACGCGAGAAATCGAAGAAAGCGAACTACGTCACGAGTGTTTCCGGAAAAACAATCCGATTGTGCCTAATTTCAACTCGATCACCTCGAAGGCGTTCAGAAAATGGTCAGATCAATTTCGTGTTTCAGACGAAAGCTTCCCATCGCAACAACAAGGACCTAAACGTTCGATGAAACAACTACTTTTAGCACTCCACTGGTGAGTACCCACGCCTCTCACCTCCGGGGTTTTTTTTCGGTGAGTCCCGGCCCTCTCACCATCGGGGTTCCACTTTTGGGTAGCGCTAATAGTAGTTAGACCATTGAATGTAAGCGTCCATGTGATTGCAATGATACACTTGCGTGCAAAGAACGAAATCAAACTATCTAATTTTTCGACTCATACCTACGCGCAATGGCATCGTTCTCCTGAGAACATTCGAAACGATGCGGATTTCGTGAAGAGATCGAAACAATAACGATTCGAAGAGATACGCGAGAAATCGAAGATAACGAACTACGTCACGAGTGTTTCCGGAAAAACAATCCGATTGTGCCTAATTTCAACTCGATCACCTCGAAGGCGTTCAGAAAATGGTCAGATCAATTTCGTGTTTCAGACGAAAGCTTCCCATCGCAACAACAAGGACCTAAACGTTCGATGAAACAACTACTTTTAGCACTCCACTGGTGAGTACCCACGCCTCTCACCTCCGGGGTTTTTTTTCGGTGAGTCCCGGCCCTCTCACCATCGGGGTTCCACTTTTGGGTAGCGCTAATAGTAGTTAGACCATTGAATGTAAGCGTCCATGTGATTGCAATGATACACTTGCGTGCAAAGAACGAAATCAAACTATCTAATTTTTCGACTCATACCTACGCGCAATGGCATCGTTCTCCTGAGAACATTCGAAACGATGCGGATTTCGTGAAGAGATCGAAACAATAACGATTCGAAGAGATACGCGAGAAATCGAAGATAACGAACTACGTCACGAGTGTTTCCGGAAAAACAATCCGATTGTGCCTAATTTCAACTCGATCACCTCGAAGGCGTTCAGAAAATGGTCAGATCAATTTCGTGTTTCAGACGAAAGCTTCCCATCGCAACAACAAGGACCTAAACGTTCGATGAAACAACTACTTTTAGCACTCCACTGGTGAGTACCCACGCCTCTCACCTCCGGGGTTTTTTTTCGGTGAGTCCCGGCCCTCTCACCATCGGGGTTCCACTTTTGGGTAGCGCTAATAGTAGTTAGACCATTGAATGTAAGCGTCCATGTGATTGCAATGATACACTTGCGTGCAAAGAACGAAATCAAACTATCTAATTTTTTAACTCATACCTACGCGCAATGGCATCGTTCTCCTGAGAACATTCGAGACGATGCGGATTTCGTGAAGAGATCGAAACAATAACGATTCGGGGAGATACGCGAGAAATCGAAGAAAGCGAACTACGTCACGAGTGTTTCCGGAAAAACAATCCGATTGTGCCTAATTTCAACTCGATCACCTCGAAGGCGTTCAGAAAATGGTCAGATCAATTTCGTGTTTCAGACGAAAGCTTCCCATCGCAACAACAAGGACCTAAACGTTCGATGAAACAACTACTTTTAGCACTCCACTGGTGAGTACCCACGCCTCTCACCTCCGGGGTTTTTTTTCGGTGAGTCCCGGCCCTCTCACCATCGGGGTTCCACTTTTGGGTAGCGCTAATAGTAGTTAGACCATTGAATGTAAGCGTCCATGTGATTGCAATGATACACTTGCGTGCAAAGAACGAAATCAAACTATCTAATTTTTCGACTCATACCTACGCGCAATGGCATCGTTCTCCTGAGAACATTCGAAACGATGCGGATTTCGTGAAGAGATCGAAACAATAACGATTCGAAGAGATACGCGAGAAATCGAAGATAACGAACTACGTCACGAGTGTTTCCGGAAAAACAATCCGATTGTGCCTAATTTCAACCCGATCACCTCGAAGGCGTTCAGAAAATGGTCAGATCAATTTCGTGTTTCAGACGAAAGCTTCCCATCGCAACAACAAGGACCTAAACGTTCGATGAAACAACTACTTTTAGCACTCCACTGGTGAGTACCCACGCCTCTCACCTCCGGGGTTTTTTTTCGGTGAGTCCCGGCCCTCTCACCATCGGGGTTCCACTTTTGGGTAGCGCTAATAGTAGTTAGACCATTGAATGTAAGCGTCCATGTGATTGCAATGATACACTTGCGTGCAAAGAACGAAATCAAACTATCTAATTTTTCGACTCATACCTACGCGCAATGGCATCGTTCTCCTGAGAACATTCGAAACGATGCGGATTTCGTGAAGAGATCGAAACAATAACGATTCGAAGAGATACGCGAGAAATCGAAGATAACGAACTACGTCACGAGTGTTTCCGGAAAAACAATCCGATTGTGCCTAATTTCAACTCGATCACCTCGAAGGCGTTCAGAAAATGGTCAGATCAATTTCGTGTTTCAGACGAAAGCTTCCCATCGCAACAACAAGGACCTAAACGTTCGATGAAACAACTACTTTTAGCACTCCACTGGTGAGTACCCACGCCTCTCACCTCCGGGGTTTTTTTTCGGTGAGTCCCGGCCCTCTCACCATCGGGGTTCCACTTTTGGGTAGCGCTAATAGTAGTTAGACCATTGAATGTAAGCGTCCATGTGATTGCAATGATACACTTGCGTGCAAAGAACGAAATCAAACTATCTAATTTTTCGACTCATACCTACGCGCAATGGCATCGTTCTCCTGAGAACATTCGAAACGATGCGGATTTCGTGAAGAGATCGAAACAATAACGATTCGAAGAGATACGCGAGAAATCGAAGATAACGAACTACGTCACGAGTGTTTCCGGAAAAACAATCCGATTGTGCCTAATTTCAACTCGATCACCTCGAAGGCGTTCAGAAAATGGTCAGATCAATTTCGTGTTTCAGACGAAAGCTTCCCATCGCAACAACAAGGACCTAAACGTTCGATGAAACAACTACTTTTAGCACTCCACTGGTGAGTACCCACGCCTCTCACCTCCGGGGTTTTTTTTCGGTGAGTCCCGGCCCTCTCACCATCGGGGTTCCACTTTTGGGTAGCGCTAATAGTAGTTAGACCATTGAATGTAAGCGTCCATGTGATTGCAATGATACACTTGCGTGCAAAGAACGAAATCAAACTATCTAATTTTTCGACTCATACCTACGCGCAATGGCATCGTTCTCCTGAGAACATTCGAAACGATGCGGATTTCGTGAAGAGATCGAAACAATAACGATTCGAAGAGATACGCGAGAAATCGAAGATAACGAACTACGTCACGAGTGTTTCCGGAAAAACAATCCGATTGTGCCTAATTTCAACTCGATCACCTCGAAGGCGTTCAGAAAATGGTCAGATCAATTTCGTGTTTCAGACGAAAGCTTCCCATCGCAACAACAAGGACCTAAACGTTCGATGAAACAACTACTTTTAGCACTCCACTGGTGAGTACCCACGCCTCTCACCTCCGGGGTTTTTTTTCGGTGAGTCCCGGCCCTCTCACCATCGGGGTTCCACTTTTGGGTAGCGCTAATAGTAGTTAGACCATTGAATGTAAGCGTCCATGTGATTGCAATGATACACTTGCGTGCAAAGAACGAAATCAAACTATCTAATTTTTCGACTCATACCTACGCGCAATGGCATCGTTCTCCTGAGAACATTCGAAACGATGCGGATTTCGTGAAGAGATCGAAACAATAACGATTCGAAGAGATACGCGAGAAATCGAAGATAACGAACTACGTCACGAGTGTTTCCGGAAAAACAATCCGATTGTGCCTAATTTCAACCCGATCACCTCGAAGGCGTTCAGAAAATGGTCAGATCAATTTCGTGTTTCAGACGAAAGCTTCCCATCGCAACAACAAGGACCTAAACGTTCGATGAAACAACTACTTTTAGCACTCCACTGGTGAGTACCCACGCCTCTCACCTCCGGGGTTTTTTTTCGGTGAGTCCCGGCCCTCTCACCATCGGGGTTCCACTTTTGGGTAGCGCTAATAGTAGTTAGACCATTGAATGTAAGCGTCCATGTGATTGCAATGATACACTTGCGTGCAAAGAACGAAATCAAACTATCTAATTTTTCGACTCATACCTACGCGCAATGGCATCGTTCTCCTGAGAACATTCGAAACGATGCGGATTTCGTGAAGAGATCGAAACAATAACGATTCGAAGAGATACGCGAGAAATCGAAGATAATGAACTACGTCACGAGTGTTTCCGGAAAAACAATCCGATTGTGCCTAATTTCAACTCGATCACCTCGAAGGCGTTCAGAAAATGGTCAGATCAATTTCGTGTTTCAGACGAAAGCTTCCCATCGCAACAACAAGGACCTAAACGTTCGATGAAACAACTACTTTTAGCACTCCACTGGTGAGTACCCACGCCTCTCACCTCCGGGGTTTTTTTTCGGTGAGTCCCGGCCCTCTCACCATCGGGGTTCCACTTTTGGGTAGCGCTAATAGTAGTTAGTCCATTGAATGTAAGCGTCCATGTGATTGCAATGATACACTTGCGTGCAAAGAACGAAATCAAACTATCTAATTTTTGAACTCATACCTACGCTCAATGGAATCGTTATCCTGAGAACATTCGATACTACTTCCTAATTCCCGAAACAATGCGAATTTCGTGGATCAGTTGAAAATATAACGATTTCGAAAGATGCGCTTCGAATTGAATCGGAGGAAACGTTTCCAATAATTGTTACGTATTCTTCCATGAAGAATTCGAACCTGCAATAACAAATAGAGGTCCCTGCCGAGATTTGAGAGTTACTACCCCTCCCTACAACACGATAGCGTCCCCGAGATTAACGAAAACATACTTTAGCGGAATTCCGGCTCTTTTTTACCGCCGGACTCCAAAGGCCAGACTCGGAACTCAAGCTTTGCCGATCAATTAAAATGCTCGGAAAAGTTACATCGAAGTGAAAGAATCGTGTGATCGATAAAGTAATAGAAAAAAAAGTATATCACAACGCCCAGCTAATGGGAATTTACATTCGGCATGCACGGTCCGCGGCTTTCCTATTCCCGATGTACCCGCGCGAACGCTATTCAATATATCATTGCACAGAGAGACTTTCAATTACAATTCTTGCTTGATTACATGTTCTCAATTAAAATAGAGTAGAAGAATTATTAGGGGATCGCCGAGGTTCCGTCGTAATTATCCCTACAAAAATGGTAGTAGAGGTACTTCGATATGTATAATTGTAATCTTCAGGACCCACAATTAGTATTCCAATACCAAATATTAGTATTCAAATACTAATGATCAGTATGCCAATAGTAATTCTCGGTCCTGATAATTGTACTCAAACATATTGGAATTACCATGATTTTCCATTATTGTATTTATTATGGCGGTACGTCGATTATCCCTAAATTCATACACTATTTCAATTATCGATATGCAATGAAGCAAATGTAATAGTAATTGAATGTCTCTCCGTGTAGAGATCCGTGGCCGCACGCAACAGCAATTAGAAGAAATTGAGAACACCTGAGCAAGATTCAGAAAAATTTAGCAGACCTTCGGAAACTCTCCATTGCCGGAGTAGCGTAGCGGAATAATTTCGTATAAGAAAACAGAAGCGAACGCGAAACGACCCCCTTTCGCGGTGCTAAAAGCCGAAAGCCTTATCACAAGTTGGACAATACGTAATAGCGGAAATTTATAAAGCACGAGTTATATATAGAACAATTTTTTTAATAGCCTCCTAATTCGCATATGATACCGGTACATAGAATACATAGTCACTATCGATTCAAAACCGAAACTTAATAATACCAAAAATTAAACACTAATATATTGAAGAATAGAAGACACTTAGCTTTTCTGGAGATGTCTAGACGAACTTTTGAATCCTCGAATCGTCCACATCTCGAATTGCAACTGGAATAAAAAAAATAAATACCTATTAGATTGTAATCCGAGGGATTGAAGTTTACAAAATACTATGCTGCAACGTAAATTACGGTACACAGAATACATAGTCACAATCGATTCAAAACCGAAACTTAATGATACCAAAAATTGAACACTAATATATTGAAGAATAAAAGACACTTAGCTTTTCTGGAGATGTCCAGACAAACCATCGAAGCACGAAGCCAATATTCTCGATGACTTTGAATCCTCAAATCGTCAACATCTCGAATTGCAACTGGAATAAGAAAAATAAATACCCATTAGATTGTAATCCGAGGGTTTGAAGTTTACAAAATACTATGCTGCAACGTAAATTACGTATTCTGCAAGTCTGTGGACGCCTATTTTTCATAAATTTTTGTGATATAATTTAGAATCGCATCGGAACTCCACAGTATTACAGTAAGTGATGCGATACATGATCATAAGATTACAAGATTACATTTTAGAGATTCAGTCCCACCTTTTTGGATAGCGGTGTCCTCCGTCTCTGGGATTTTATAACTTCCTTATACACAATCCATATCCACAACCCTTGAATCTCGTGAGATAGCATCGTCTGTGGTATTCACTATGAAATAGAACAAACAATGGAGATATTAATCGAACATTTATAAAATTATGATTCAACGATCGCTGAATTAGAAGCGAAAATATGATGAAAGCAATGTATTGCAATGAATCCTCTATAATCCATAGTGAAGTTAACACTCGAACTTGTCAATTTTGAGGAAAGCTCTTAATCAATCCAGCCAAAAGTCAGTGGTTCAGAAAAATTCACCCGACGTTTCGGGAGTCGCGTACTGCACTCATCAGAGGCTATACTTATTGAAAACACATTCTACAATTATGACAAGTCGAAAAAAATACATACTATGTGTCAAAAAAATACAACAATTGACTCACATCAATTCAGTATCGGAAGTTGGGAAACGAAAGTCAAACTGAATAAAATAAATGCGACGGGTAGACTACAGAAAATACCTTGAAAGTAATCATTTGTTTGTTTTTTATGTATGCTATCTGCTACATTTATTTTATTCAGTTTCACTTTTGTTCTTCAACTTTTGATACTCAATTGATGTGAGTTGATTGTTGTATTTTTGTTCACTCATAGTATATATTCTTCGACTTATTTTAATTGTAAGTTGTGTTTATTTAATAAATATAGCCTCCGACGAGGGGAGTACATGACGGTCGAAACAACCGCGAATTTTGTTGAACCATTCACTCGTCTGCATTGATTAGGACCTTTCCTCTGAATTCAATATAATTTACAACCTAATTAAAAAAATTGATCATTTTCAAATCCCACAGATATGCCTGAAGATTCTTTATTTGAAAGGTTTTTTTCTATTTTATCCAATCCGTGGAGTAGACCATAGATCTCTTGCTGCATAATAGAAGGAAACTTTATTCATTTTAGTTCTGATCGTGTGACTCTTGTTCTCAATCAACTTCCGCTATTTCAGAACTTTTGCAGATATCATGACACTCGGTACTATACTTTGAACAGGACAGCAAAACCAAAAACGGATCCATCAATCAAATGGATCATGACTAATAAAATTAATGTTTAAACATATTCAACTAAGAAAAATAAATTGTCATGAGCCTATACAATTCTATCTAATTGAAATGGAAAATAAAATGACAATTATACCAATGTGGAGAAATTCATACATCTGCGAGGAATAAATTCAACGTAGTGGGCCACCTAGTTCACGAAAGAGGATCATTTGAGAATCCGGTGGAGCTGTCTTACATTTTATTCGCTCCCGAGGTTTCGTCGTACTCCCGACACCTGTAGTCTGATCGGTTGCTGCACCTTTATTCTATCGATTCCGGAATTCATCCGTTTTGTGGAGTAGACTTCGGATCCCTTGCTGGAACAGATAAGCAGACGAAACAGGAAATCCATTAGTAAAATAATCCATCAGTTACAACCTGTACGATGAGATATAATCAAGCGTCAAGTTTTCTAAAGAGTAATTCGTAAAGGAAGGTATTCGTTTATCCATGGAAGAAAAAAAAGATAAAAGTCGAATCTACAAAATTTTTTCGATCAAATTCTGGCTACGATCGTCAATCTCAAAAGTGATCTCGATTTTTCGGCCAACAATTATGACTAAGAATATATCTACTTTCCAGTGATTTGACTTGACGCTAAAGTAATGCCGGAATATCAAGCTATACTGATGTTGTACGTGGAAAAAGTTACTCAATTATTCGAAAAATGAAGACGAAACCATCTGGCGATCGAGGTAAAGGAATAAACTGGTGTTGAAGTGAAAAACACTCTGGAAAGCCTGGTGAATATTGTCCTCAGCGGCGTCTCTATTCAGATACACACCCGGTATCGATGCCCAAAAAATCAGCCCACTGTAATTAGAAGGGATTAGTTATTACACTGTACAATCACATTAGAATTGGAGAAAGAACGATGCCTCGATGCCCTCGATCGTGCAATAGCACATCGGATTATCCAACGAACGTTCAACACTTACCACCCTCTCATCCCTCCGTTCCCTGGCTCTGGGTTGATCATTCCGAATCATCTCATTCACATGGGTACGAATATGATGAATCAATCAAGCGTCGAAGGAAGGAATATCTCTAGCATTCCACAGGGGGTGAACCAGATCAACCACTCTGGAAATTGAGAAAAGACCACAATAAGACACACCTAATTGCGGTTGAAGTTCATCAAGAGTGCGGAAATGAGCAGATAAATTTAAATAAGCTCGACTATGTCAACTAATTTTGAACTCTCTCATAAATCAGTTTTTCATCTCACCTTTTCTGCACAGCAAAAATTTTTCCCCCTGGTTCTGTTGTATCCGATACGTATTTGTATCCCAGAATCCATAGAAATAGCATCATCATTGGCATTACACTGAGGACAAAGCAAAAAAGTGACTTTCCGCAAGAAACTGAAACAGAGAGAAAATTAGTATCACCTGAAATGATAAAAGATTCGTTAGGCACATATATGAAACAACAATTTCTGAAAGAAAAAATAATTATTAGCGGAACCTGTGGGGAAGAAAGAAAAGATGAAGTTATACGCGCCCTGAAAAAAAATAAACCTGTAAAATTAGAAACGTATTAAAAGAAGTCGTATGAAATTAAGTAAAGCAAGGAAGAGTATATGCATGGAATCACTCGTTGCACGAAAATAACAAATTTTCATCAATCTAGGCTTGATTTTAGGAGAAAATCAACAAGTGTTTCCATGAAAAGGGGGATAGAAGCAAGCAGAGAAGATTTGTGGCACGACGGTCGGCGGTCCTCTTCGACGCGACGTCTTCGAGCGCAGCGTCCCTCGTTTCCATGCCCCACGTAAACACGGAAACGGAGGTACGCATCTTGCCCATTCGGACGATTACAGACAGCATTTGATTAATCATTCTACGATTTAATCGATCTTACAAAACAGTAATTCAATTACTGCGATCGAATGAGATACATTGACTCAATACGGAAATCGTCTAATTTCACTGCTCTCTTTGCAGAAAAATAGAATTTAAACAGATCTTTTACTAAGAAATAGTCACGAAGCAATATCAAAATCTTGTCTTTATTTTTCCTGTAATCGTCCGAATCATCTGCGGAATAAACAGCATTAGACACATTAAAAATAGGAACCCGAGCCTTCCTACCCTACGCCTCAACCCAAAACCCACCCGACGGACTTAGAAATTAAAAACTAACAGGCGCGCACACAGACATGAATACCCCAGATGCCCCACCCTACCTCCCCGACAAGTACCTGTCGGAATCTAGAAAATGACATTCTCACCAACACAAACATTCTCATCAGTTCGTACACCGTGGTCAGAGACTTACCGTTTTGTATCTGTAGGGAGAGAACGGGTTAGATACATCCTAGACTGAGTGTCAATGTTTCTCTTAAGCGGACTATTCAATGCAAAAGTTGATATTGAAAATAAAAGAGAGAAGAAAGAAAATTTGAAATAAATACTCTTGCAATGATCTTGTTACGATCTTGTATAAATTAATATCAGCAAATTGTACTCGAATTTGTGTTGTGTTTTTTCCTTTCAGGAGTGTGTGAATTTAATCTCAGGAAAATCGACCGCTCAACCAGTGAGAGTCTGAGCAAATTACCGTAGAGACGGGAATTGACAAAGTGATTAGATTTATCGCGAAACTGGTTAAGCGATTCAGAGTTTCCTGTCGCGATACTCGCCGCTTTGTGCAACGGAAAATTTCGGTTACATGTAATATTTCATTACCAGTATCAGGCAAAAGTAATTTTTGCTTCAATTTGAGAGAGGAGAAGTCAATTTTATTAGTTCCGTTGCAGCAGCAAGTGAGTCTGACAGAGTTGAGCTAGGAAATCGTAGATGATACAATATCAATGTTACCGTCGTGCCACGCGATAGAGAAAATAGAAAACCAAGAGTTGCCCGCAATTAAAATCATGCGACTTACCGACGCTGCCGAGTTTGGAGCAGATTAACTCGGATGTCTCTGCTTGGCCATCTGCAATTAAACAGATACAAATGATTTAGAAGATCGTCCTAATGACAAATGTTAATCAATGATCAAACAAGCACCACGAAAATATCGCAAAAAATATTGGGGCCTCCTATAACAACTTGATCAAGATCTGGCAGTCGTGTCTCAGATCTGCTCCACAATCTATTGTACACAAGTTTTTGACAAAAAATACATACCCAATTTTTTTTGCAGATTTTTCTAACCCGTCGTATCGGAGATATGAACTTTAGAAATCAAAAAACAATGCCATATTCTTAAATCTGAAAAGATTCTGAAAAATCAAATAGAATATAACAGAATTTTTAGGCGCTATTAGAACATGAAGAGTTCGTCACGGTTACAGTTGAATCTCAAAACTTGACAAAAAAATATATAAAACTAAATGTTCTAATAGAGCTCAAAAATTATATTATATTTTATTCGATTTTTCAGAATGTTCTCAGATTTTAGAAAATGGCGTTTTTTCTTTCAATTTCAGAACTTCATATCTCCGATACTGTAATACAAGCAAGAATTTGGTTTCATATTTGTTATTTTTACCATCTCTTCATTGCTCCGTAGGCCGACATCCATCCAGCGTCGTCGCCTCCCCCTTGGCTCCTCCAACCGTCGGATGGGCGCACGCAACTTTTTGGTTCTGCTTCGATACTCGGGAATCCTCGTCACACTGTAATAGAAATCAAAGTGGAAAGACAATTATTAGTCAAATTCTGTTGAATGAGGGAAAAAATTATCGGACACATCTGGTGATTCAGATCAAGGGGATCAAAATTTGGACATAACAATGAAACTCTGTTGGAAATCTAGAATAATCTGACGTTGAAAGAAAAAAACATAACAGTGCTACCAGCACCTATATGTACCTTGTTCGTATTGAATTGATTAAGAGTTTTGCATCCGTGTACGGTGGGCTGAAGACAACTCCAGTCATCGATGTGTGGCGGAATCTTCTGTACTTTTTCATTCAACATCGGCCTGCATCAATTGTCTTCTGGAATATTTCAAATAAAGTCATTAGGGCGATACATTATTCGAATATTGTCCCATCGTGCCCCAAATATCAAAGTACAAACTGACGAAAGAACAATTTTTAGAAATTCTAGACAATTTCATAATTTCCAAATTGTAGAACACCCCAATCAGATTTCTCAAGATATTACGCGGCCCAGTTCGGGAAAGAAGATCGCTCAAAAATGGCGCAGATCTGCCTTACATTTTATCTATCCGATCGCGAGCCTTTGTCGTACGTTTGGCTCCCTCGGGCCGATAGGTTTCTTCATCTTTGTTCCATCGATTCCAGGATTCATCCGAATTTGAGAAGTAGGTCTCAGATCACTCGCTGAAACAGATAAGCAAACCAAACGGAAAATCTATCAGTAAAATAATTCGTCAGTTATAAACTGTACGGTTAGGTCTAATCAAAGCTTCAAATTTCCTAACTGATTTGAAAAAGGTATTCGTTTATCTACGAGAAACGAAAAAGATATGAAAATCAAATTTGTAAATTTCTCCAAATTACATTCCGGTTTCATTTATCAATCTCGAAAGCGATCTTGATTTTTTTGTTCAACACTCGTGAATGAGAAATATATCTACTTCTGAAATATGTCTGAAATATCAGGTTATACTGGAATGTTGAGCATAAAAAGTTATTCAGTTATTCAAAAAATATAAAAGAAATTACCGTCCGGTGATCGAGGTGAAAAAACAAACTGGGAGTTGAGGTGAAAAAACTCTATGAAGCCTGGTGAATATTGTCCTCTGCGGCGTCTCTATTCAGATACACACCCGGTATCGATGCCCAAAAAATCAGCCCACTGTAATTAGAAGGGATTAGTTATTACACTGTACAATCACATTAGAATTGGAGAAAGAACGATGCCTCGATGCCCTCGATCGTGCAATAGCACATCGGATTATCCAACGAACGTTCAACACTTACCACCCTCTCATCCCTCCGTTCCCTGGCTCTGGGTTGATCATTCCGAATCATCTCATTCACATGGGTACGAATATGATGAATCAATCAAGCGTCGAAGGAAGGAATATCTCTAGCATTCCACAGGGGGTGAACCAGATCAACCACTCTGGAAATTGAGAAAAGACCACAATAAGACACACCTAATTGCGGTTGAAGTTCATCAAGAGTGCGGAAATGAGCAGATAAATTTAAATAAGCTCGACTATGTCAACTAATTTTGAACTCTCTCATAAATCAGTTTTTCATCTCACCTTTTCTGCACAGCAAAAATTTTTCCCCCTGGTTCTGTTGTATCCGATACGTATTTGTATCCCAGAATCCATAGAAATAGCATCATCATTGGCATTACACTGAGGACAAAGCAAAAAAGTGACTTTCCGCAAGAAACTGAAACAGAGAGAAAATTAGTATCACCTGAAATGATAAAAGATTCGTTAGGCACATATATGAAACAACAATTTCTGAAAGAAAAAATAATTATTAGCGGAACCTGTGGGGAAGAAAGAAAAGATGAAGTTATACGCGCCCTGAAAAAAAATAAACCTGTAAAATTAGAAACGTATTAAAAGAAGTCGTATGAAATTAAGTAAAGCAAGGAAGAGTATATGCATGGAATCACTCGTTGCACGAAAATAACAAATTTTCATCAATCTAGGCTTGATTTTAGGAGAAAATCAACAAGTGTTTCCATGAAAAGGGGGATAGAAGCAAGCAGAGAAGATTTGTGGCACGACGGTCGGCGGTCCTCTTCGACGCGACGTCTTCGAGCGCAGCGTCCCTCGTTTCCATGCCCCACGTAAACACGGAAACGGAGGTACGCATCTTGCCCATTCGGACGATTACAGACAGCATTTGATTAATCATTCTACGATTTAATCGATCTTACAAAACAGTAATTCAATTACTGCGATCGAATGAGATACATTGACTCAATACGGAAATCGTCTAATTTCACTGCTCTCTTTGCAGAAAAATAGAATTTAAACAGATCTTTTACTAAGAAATAGTCACGAAGCAATATCAAAATCTTGTCTTTATTTTTCCTGTAATCGTCCGAATCATCTGCGGAATAAACAGCATTAGACACATTAAAAATAGGAACCCGAGCCTTCCTACCCTACGCCTCAACCCAAAACCCACCCGACGGACTTAGAAATTAAAAACTAACAGGCGCGCACACAGACATGAATACCCCAGATGCCCCACCCTACCTCCCCGACAAGTACCTGTCGGAATCTAGAAAATGACATTCTCACCAACACAAACATTCTCATCAGTTCGTACACCGTGGTCAGAGACTTACCGTTTTGTATCTGTAGGGAGAGAACGGGTTAGATACATCCTAGACTGAGTGTCAATGTTTCTCTTAAGCGGACTATTCAATGCAAAAGTTGATATTGAAAATAAAAGAGAGAAGAAAGAAAATTTGAAATAAATACTCTTGCAATGATCTTGTTACGATCTTGTATAAATTAATATCAGCAAATTGTACTCGAATTTGTGTTGTGTTTTTTCCTTTCAGGAGTGTGTGAATTTAATCTCAGGAAAATCGACCGCTCAACCAGTGAGAGTCTGAGCAAATTACCGTAGAGACGGGAATTGACAAAGTGATTAGATTTATCGCGAAACTGGTTAAGCGATTCAGAGTTTCCTGTCGCGATACTCGCCGCTTTGTGCAACGGAAAATTTCGGTTACATGTAATATTTCATTACCAGTATCAGGCAAAAGTAATTTTTGCTTCAATTTGAGAGAGGAGAAGTCAATTTTATTAGTTCCGTTGCAGCAGCAAGTGAGTCTGACAGAGTTGAGCTAGGAAATCGTAGATGATACAATATCAATGTTACCGTCGTGCCACGCGATAGAGAAAATAGAAAACCAAGAGTTGCCCGCAATTAAAATCATGCGACTTACCGACGCTGCCGAGTTTGGAGCAGATTAACTCGGATGTCTCTGCTTGGCCATCTGCAATTAAACAGATACAAATGATTTAGAAGATCGTCCTAATGACAAATGTTAATCAATGATCAAACAAGCACCACGAAAATATCGCAAAAAATATTGGGGCCTCCTATAACAACTTGATCAAGATCTGGCAGTCGTGTCTCAGATCTGCTCCACAATCTATTGTACACAAGTTTTTGACAAAAAATACATACCCAATTTTTTTTGCAGATTTTTCTAACCCGTCGTATCGGAGATATGAACTTTAGAAATCAAAAAACAATGCCATATTCTTAAATCTGAAAAGATTCTGAAAAATCAAATAGAATATAACAGAATTTTTAGGCGCTATTAGAACATGAAGAGTTCGTCACGGTTACAGTTGAATCTCAAAACTTGACAAAAAAATATATAAAACTAAATGTTCTAATAGAGCTCAAAAATTATATTATATTTTATTCGATTTTTCAGAATGTTCTCAGATTTTAGAAAATGGCGTTTTTTCTTTCAATTTCAGAACTTCATATCTCCGATACTGTAATACAAGCAAGAATTTGGTTTCATATTTGTTATTTTTACCATCTCTTCATTGCTCCGTAGGCCGACATCCATCCAGCGTCGTCGCCTCCCCCTTGGCTCCTCCAACCGTCGGATGGGCGCACGCAACTTTTTGGTTCTGCTTCGATACTCGGGAATCCTCGTCACACTGTAATAGAAATCAAAGTGGAAAGACAATTATTAGTCAAATTCTGTTGAATGAGGGAAAAAATTATCGGACACATCTGGTGATTCAGATCAAGGGGATCAAAATTTGGACATAACAATGAAACTCTGTTGGAAATCTAGAATAATCTGACGTTGAAAGAAAAAAACATAACAGTGCTACCAGCACCTATATGTACCTTGTTCGTATTGAATTGATTAAGAGTTTTGCATCCGTGTACGGTGGGCTGAAGACAACTCCAGTCATCGATGTGTGGCGGAATCTTCTGTACTTTTTCATTCAACATCGGCCTGCATCAATTGTCTTCTGGAATATTTCAAATAAAGTCATTAGGGCGATACATTATTCGAATATTGTCCCATCGTGCCCCAAATATCAAAGTACAAACTGACGAAAGAACAATTTTTAGAAATTCTAGACAATTTCATAATTTCCAAATTGTAGAACACCCCAATCAGATTTCTCAAGATATTACGCGGCCCAGTTCGGGAAAGAAGATCGCTCAAAAATGGCGCAGATCTGCCTTACATTTTATCTATCCGATCGCGAGCCTTTGTCGTACGTTTGGCTCCCTCGGGCCGATAGGTTTCTTCATCTTTGTTCCATCGATTCCAGGATTCATCCGAATTTGAGAAGTAGGTCTCAGATCACTCGCTGAAACAGATAAGCAAACCAAACGGAAAATCTATCAGTAAAATAATTCGTCAGTTATAAACTGTACGGTTAGGTCTAATCAAAGCTTCAAATTTCCTAACTGATTTGAAAAAGGTATTCGTTTATCTACGAGAAACGAAAAAGATATGAAAATCAAATTTGTAAATTTCTCCAAATTACATTCCGGTTTCATTTATCAATCTCGAAAGCGATCTTGATTTTTTTGTTCAACACTCGTGAATGAGAAATATATCTACTTCTGAAATATGTCTGAAATATCAGGTTATACTGGAATGTTGAGCATAAAAAGTTATTCAGTTATTCAAAAAATATAAAAGAAATTACCGTCCGGTGATCGAGGTGAAAAAACAAACTGGGAGTTGAGGTGAAAAAACTCTATGAAGCCTGGTGAATATTGTCCTCTGCGGCGTCTCTATTCAGATACACACCCGGTATCGATGCCCAAAAAATCAGCCCACTGTAATTAGAAGGGATTAGTTATTACACTGTACAATCACATTAGAATTGGAGAAAGAACGATGCCTCGATGCCCTCGATCGTGCAATAGCACATCGGATTATCCAACGAACGTTCAACACTTACCACCCTCTCATCCCTCCGTTCCCTGGCTCTGGGTTGATCATTCCGAATCATCTCATTCACATGGGTACGAATATGATGAATCAATCAAGCGTCGAAGGAAGGAATATCTCTAGCATTCCACAGGGGGTGAACCAGATCAACCACTCTGGAAATTGAGAAAAGACCACAATAAGACACACCTAATTGCGGTTGAAGTTCATCAAGAGTGCGGAAATGAGCAGATAAATTTAAATAAGCTCGACTATGTCAACTAATTTTGAACTCTCTCATAAATCAGTTTTTCATCTCACCTTTTCTGCACAGCAAAAATTTTTCCCCCTGGTTCTGTTGTATCCGATACGTATTTGTATCCCAGAATCCATAGAAATAGCATCATCATTGGCATTACACTGAGGACAAAGCAAAAAAGTGACTTTCCGCAAGAAACTGAAACAGAGAGAAAATTAGTATCACCTGAAATGATAAAAGATTCGTTAGGCACATATATGAAACAACAATTTCTGAAAGAAAAAATAATTATTAGCGGAACCTGTGGGGAAGAAAGAAAAGATGAAGTTATACGCGCCCTGAAAAAAAATAAACCTGTAAAATTAGAAACGTATTAAAAGAAGTCGTATGAAATTAAGTAAAGCAAGGAAGAGTATATGCATGGAATCACTCGTTGCACGAAAATAACAAATTTTCATCAATCTAGGCTTGATTTTAGGAGAAAATCAACAAGTGTTTCCATGAAAAGGGGGATAGAAGCAAGCAGAGAAGATTTGTGGCACGACGGTCGGCGGTCCTCTTCGACGCGACGTCTTCGAGCGCAGCGTCCCTCGTTTCCATGCCCCACGTAAACACGGAAACGGAGGTACGCATCTTGCCCATTCGGACGATTACAGACAGCATTTGATTAATCATTCTACGATTTAATCGATCTTACAAAACAGTAATTCAATTACTGCGATCGAATGAGATACATTGACTCAATACGGAAATCGTCTAATTTCACTGCTCTCTTTGCAGAAAAATAGAATTTAAACAGATCTTTTACTAAGAAATAGTCACGAAGCAATATCAAAATCTTGTCTTTATTTTTCCTGTAATCGTCCGAATCATCTGCGGAATAAACAGCATTAGACACATTAAAAATAGGAACCCGAGCCTTCCTACCCTACGCCTCAACCCAAAACCCACCCGACGGACTTAGAAATTAAAAACTAACAGGCGCGCACACAGACATGAATACCCCAGATGCCCCACCCTACCTCCCCGACAAGTACCTGTCGGAATCTAGAAAATGACATTCTCACCAACACAAACATTCTCATCAGTTCGTACACCGTGGTCAGAGACTTACCGTTTTGTATCTGTAGGGAGAGAACGGGTTAGATACATCCTAGACTGAGTGTCAATGTTTCTCTTAAGCGGACTATTCAATGCAAAAGTTGATATTGAAAATAAAAGAGAGAAGAAAGAAAATTTGAAATAAATACTCTTGCAATGATCTTGTTACGATCTTGTATAAATTAATATCAGCAAATTGTACTCGAATTTGTGTTGTGTTTTTTCCTTTCAGGAGTGTGTGAATTTAATCTCAGGAAAATCGACCGCTCAACCAGTGAGAGTCTGAGCAAATTACCGTAGAGACGGGAATTGACAAAGTGATTAGATTTATCGCGAAACTGGTTAAGCGATTCAGAGTTTCCTGTCGCGATACTCGCCGCTTTGTGCAACGGAAAATTTCGGTTACATGTAATATTTCATTACCAGTATCAGGCAAAAGTAATTTTTGCTTCAATTTGAGAGAGGAGAAGTCAATTTTATTAGTTCCGTTGCAGCAGCAAGTGAGTCTGACAGAGTTGAGCTAGGAAATCGTAGATGATACAATATCAATGTTACCGTCGTGCCACGCGATAGAGAAAATAGAAAACCAAGAGTTGCCCGCAATTAAAATCATGCGACTTACCGACGCTGCCGAGTTTGGAGCAGATTAACTCGGATGTCTCTGCTTGGCCATCTGCAATTAAACAGATACAAATGATTTAGAAGATCGTCCTAATGACAAATGTTAATCAATGATCAAACAAGCACCACGAAAATATCGCAAAAAATATTGGGGCCTCCTATAACAACTTGATCAAGATCTGGCAGTCGTGTCTCAGATCTGCTCCACAATCTATTGTACACAAGTTTTTGACAAAAAATACATACCCAATTTTTTTTGCAGATTTTTCTAACCCGTCGTATCGGAGATATGAACTTTAGAAATCAAAAAACAATGCCATATTCTTAAATCTGAAAAGATTCTGAAAAATCAAATAGAATATAACAGAATTTTTAGGCGCTATTAGAACATGAAGAGTTCGTCACGGTTACAGTTGAATCTCAAAACTTGACAAAAAAATATATAAAACTAAATGTTCTAATAGAGCTCAAAAATTATATTATATTTTATTCGATTTTTCAGAATGTTCTTAGATTTTAGAAAATGGCGTTTTTTCTTTCAATTTCAGAACTTCATATCTCCGATACTGTAATACAAGCAAGAATTTGGTTTCATATTTGTTATTTTTACCATCTCTTCATTGCTCCGTAGGCCGACATCCATCCAGCGTCGTCGCCTCCCCCTTGGCTCCTCCAACCGTCGGATGGGCGCACGCAACTTTTTGGTTCTGCTTCGATACTCGGGAATCCTCGTCACACTGTAATAGAAATCAAAGTGGAAAGACAATTATTAGTCAAATTCTGTTGAATGAGGGAAAAAATTATCGGACACATCTGGTGATTCAGATCAAGGGGATCAAAATTTGGACATAACAATGAAACTCTGTTGGAAATCTAGAATAATCTGACGTTGAAAGAAAAAAACATAACAGTGCTACCAGCACCTATATGTACCTTGTTCGTATTGAATTGATTAAGAGTTTTGCATCCGTGTACGGTGGGCTGAAGACAACTCCAGTCATCGATGTGTGGCGGAATCTTCTGTACTTTTTCATTCAACATCGGCCTGCATCAATTGTCTTCTGGAATATTTCAAATAAAGTCATTAGGGCGATACATTATTCGAATATTGTCCCATCGTGCCCCAAATATCAAAGTACAAACTGACGAAAGAACAATTTTTAGAAATTCTAGACAATTTCATAATTTCCAAATTGTAGAACACCCCAATCAGATTTCTCAGAAAACAACATTATCTAAATACTTAAGTTACTCGGATCGCCCGAGAATATTTTTTCTGGATTTGATGAATATATCTCGGTGAAGATGCAGGAATTGAAAAACTTGGATATTTTCTGGAAACTGTATCAAAGCGTTTAAATAGATTTTAAGACTGAATCGCCAATCACTATGCACACAGCTAATGTATCAAATAAAGAGATGCACTGATTGAAGCTGTGTTCATAATTTGAATCATTTTAATAAGTCTACGTAATAAAAAAAATTGATTGTCTTAATCGTGACTAGCTGTCTGAAAACATGACTCAATTTGTGAGATTGTGCAACGAATCAAACGAATAAATAAGATACCTACATGTGAGGACATATCATAATAACTTCATGTTATTCGAAGGTTTAGTCCCCTCCACTGTGTAACAGTCTTGCCGATTTGTAGCTATCTTAGCTTTAACGCACTCGTACTTGGCCCATATTCGATGCCTCAGAAACGTAGTCAACTGTGGAAAGAAGAAACGAAGAAAGTTAATCCCATGTCAGAGATTGCAAAGTGAAAACAGAAAAAATAGTCTTGTCTTAGAATTTGTCACAGATCATCTGAAAATTATTAAACGCAACAAAAGTTCTCTGTCCTATGTGTCTGTAAGGTTGGCGCCTCATTTTTCATATATATTTTTGATCGAAAGTTCTGAGATTCTTTCAAACAGTTCTGGAGTTGCTCATAAGTTTAAAGGAGAGTTCCAGTTCCGAGTCAAACAACAGCACTGTTTTTTTGAAAGAGGAACAACCGAAACTATTCTTCAAACCTATCACGAACTCCGGAATTATTCGAAAGGATCTCAGAACTCTATAAAAAAGAATCGAATTTTCAGAAATGAGACGCCAACTCAATTATTATATACAATTATCAGGTATATCATAACAATAATGTGCAAACGAATAACGATATAAATCGAAATAAATTAAATCGAAGAAATGATAAAACATAACTCAAAAGCATGTTTTAATTATACTCATTTACCTGGTATGCGATTGTTCCAGAAGGTGGGATTTTTATGACATTGGTTGTTTTGCAAATTATTGGGGTCCACAGGTATATTATGATGGGTCTATGTTTCGTGGATCAAAATCTTCACTGAGCTGCAAGAACAAGAGAAAAAAGGAAACATTATTATCGGGAAAGCATTTTTATGAGCGATAGAAACAATAAAAATGACCAGATTTTTCAGACGTAACAAAAATATATTGAAGAATTCTCATACCTAATCGTAAGAAAATAAAGTTGAAAAAATATAATTCAATTTGGCTAAAAGAATCATTTCCGCATTTGCAGTGGTTACGTTATTCTACCCGAAGAGTATTTTGATGACAGAGTACTCACGATTAGAATTGAGATTCGAATTCAACAGTTACAAATAGAGAAGGCAAATGACGGCGCAAAGCATGAAAACAAACGGAAAATAAAACAGCCGCGATGTGTGTTCCGTAATCTAGTTTTATATTCCATATAAATTGCACGAACCGACTCAAATTAATTTACTGTCAACGAAGACAAAAGACTACGATGCATTCTTTCTACCCGTTTCGTAGCATCAACAGTAGTTTGCATACGTAAGATTAATATTTATTGGGGCTGAATACCGATTGCGTTCGTACTATTTATTTATTTTCTTTTTACGAATTAATTCGGATTATTTTATTTTAGATGGGACGGTATTCCAGCTTATATTCCGTGCCGCTATTCAACCGACAATTCTGAGAATCCCGCTTGCAGCGCTCTCCCCCCCGCCCCGCCCCCCTTCCCGCCTGTTGGACAAAGCAATTCGAATGTAAACAAAACTCGCCGAGGAAAATAAAATTAGTTTCATTTCTCAAACGGTAGAAAAATTCAATACACACCTTACATTATCACGTTATTCCTAACTCGTTTATACAGATATTTTTCGATGCATGGGTACTTCGCACACGGATTTAATAATAATGATAATAATAATTCCGAAAAAAAACGAAAAGAGCGGAACGAATTATTTTGATCACCGCTTCAGAGAATACTTCACAACGATAAAGTAATGGTGGGCAAGATCTATGTATACACTAATTGTTACGCTGTAAAACGACTGGTAAACAAAAAACCAACGCCGAATATCGAACGATTTCAAAATATCTCGGGAATGAAAATTCTATTCTAATAACATGTTTTGTCCTCTTTTTCTTTCCGAACGAATTTGAAGCACAGGAAAACCACGAATGAACAGTAAAATAAATAGATCTATCTACTCACTTCACCTCGTTCTTATATTTACAGTATTTTTTTTTTGTAATTTAATTTTTTTTTCATTTTGTTATTTTTCTACGCAGTCTATTATTCAGCTTGGTTAAACCGTCGTTAATTCTGAAAAATCGAGAGTCTAGCTTACGGGCTTGACCGGTCACTTGTAAAGAAATGTGGCGCGGAAAAGAAACGAGCTCCATATATTATTGGACATAGGAAACATGCAACATACCCATATCACGATATTAGAAATTATATACGATGATCGTGGGTTTTCTCAACACTTCTATACCGACGTTAATTGTTTCATCCTTACGCACACGCAAATCTTTCGATACTCGAAAAGTACATTTTATTTTCACTATGATCACTTGATAATAAACATCCGAATAGACTTTCGCCAATGAAAAACAGCCGATGGAAAAAAGAACGAGTTCAGGCGGGAACTGATGTCGCGATGGTAGACTGATTAACAAGTTCCAACAAGTTCCTTCCTCCACCCCGTGAAAAAAGCCAACGGTCAAACATCTGAGCATCGCGCGTTCAGAAAATTCAACCGACCAATGACGAAGCTCGAACGATTTCAAATTAAGTAACTCTGAATAGAAGTATGCTATTCGAATATTGTTTGTTTTTTTCTTTTCATTTCTGTTCCAAACATATTTGGAGTAGAGTTAAGATTTGGACAAAAAAGAAATAAAAAAAATTAAATAAAATAAAAACTATATGATACGAAACCAAATTTATGTTTCCTTTCGGCCTGCCCCTAATCTAATTCTATCTTATTTCGAACTATACGCGAACTTATTTCAATAATGTACGTCGAAAAGTAGAATGATTTGATCCAATCTGTATTTTTACTTAAAAACTGAATCAGAAGAAAATACAATATCTATTATTCATCTTAATTTGTATTTTTGCTTGGCAATCAAATCGGATGATATGACAGTTTATCACTTATCTCGATTGAACCTTCAATTTTGAGAAATCAGAGTACAGCTCGCGGGGTTGACCGGTCACTTGTGGCTAAATATGGCGAGGAAAAACGACCCAACTCCATTATTTCTATGGATATAAAAAAATATGCAACATACCCATATCACGATATTAGCAATTCACGGAGCCTATGTAGACATTTTTTCAGTGCTCGGCATCTGGGATTCGCGAAGAGAAATTATATACGATGATCGCGGTTTTTTTTCAACACCTTTATACCGATGTTATTTGTTTTATCATTACGCGCAAGCAAATCTTCCGATATGGGAAAACAATTGATTCTATTTTCACTATAATCACTTGACAAAGAACATCTGAATACGCTCGCACCACTAAAAAATGGCGGATGGACAAAAGCTAGTTTAGGCGGGAACAGATCTCGTGATAGTAGACCAATCAACAAGAGATCGCGTCCCATCCGCTCACCCCGTGAAATTAGCAAAAAATAACTGAACATCGCGAATTCAAAAAACTCAACCAAACAATGTCGAATTTCGAATGGTTTTGAAGTAATTCTGAGATGAATAGACATACCATTGGAATATTATTTGTTTTTCGAATGAATTTGAAACAGAGTTGATAATTTGGCAAAAAGATTATAAACAAAAAAAATTGAAAATAAAAATTCAAACTATAGGTTGCGATACTAAATTCAGGATTTTTTGTCGGCCTGCACCCAATCAATTTTTTTTTTTTTAGATTTTGAAGAATACGAAAGGTCTTTTTTTCAAATTTGTGCTGAACGCAATAGTTAATGAAATGAATATGTATTTTCACCTGAGAATTAATTCAGAAGCACAACTGTTGACATTTTTTATCCTGCTTGAATGGCCAATTAATATGAACCGCCGCTCAGCTCGCTGGGTTGTTCTGCCGTTTGTAAACAAATATGGCCTTGAGGAAGGCCGGTCTCATTTTTTCAACGACACAAAAACCTTATCCCGCAATTTCACGGTATTAACAGTTTGTGTAGCTCACACAGACGTTTCTTCGGTACCATACATTATACCCACAATTCACGAAGGAAAAATATACATGTAGACACGAATTTTTCACATGTGATACTAACCAGCAATAATCACCCTGTGTGGATAAAAAAGTTTCCAACATCCCACTGTAGAGTATTCATACTTCCATTATGGGAAAAACTATTAGCGGAAATAATTCACTGATATCGAAGCTGTACGATCATCATGTAACTGCCACACAATACGCGAGAACGACCAAAGACGATGTTATCCCTTCGAGCACCACCGAGAATCTAAGGCTCTGAACTTCTGCATGGACGGTTCATTCGCTGCTCCCCCCCCCCCCCCCCCCCTTCCGCCCCTGACGCCGCGTAGCGCAGCCTCGCGAGATTTCTTTGCTTTCAATTGGCGGTTAATAGCATGAAATTCAAAAAATAAATATTTATATACAATTTCAAAACAAGCGATTAATAATAAATAATAATGATTAATATTGATAAGCAGATATTGAGTACTTCTTTTTTTTTTTTTTGTAAAATGAAAAATGAAATATTTTAGACTAAATGTTTTTCATGCTTTGTATGTATAATAAAAGATTACAATGACCTTGTATTATTTTCTGAATTCGCAAGCGATTTGAACTCCAATTTCCTTTATATCTGAGATTACTCTCTACGTTCACAAACGGTTGAAACAGAGAAAAAACGAAATAAAGTATATTTGCAAGAACGGTTTTGTTAATTACGTGTTACGTCTACACCTGATACATAACTGATGGAAGATACCATCGAGTTATTTGAAAGAACTGTTTCAAGGTACGCGATTTGCCCGATATAAAATCTAGAACCGTTTCGGGCGGACAAAGTCCGGCTAATGGATCATATTTTCCAATCGTGTACTAAGAGATGATGTGAATGAGTATAACTTAGGTACAACGTATTTTGTAGAAGGGGGAATAGCAATGAATTACATACATTATAGAAAAAATGGAATATCTTACTCCCTCCTCCCATTTATGCATGAATCAAAACTGAGCTATGTCGCTGCTTAGAAAATGATTCTTCGGCCCGCTGTTTTAGCATAATCACCGTAATCTAAACATAAATAAATTGGATCCGACTTTGGCTAATGTGATTCAGAGTATGAAATTATGATGATAAAGTGGAAAAATCTTCTGTTTTCGTTGATATTGCACCGGTCAATGAGAGAAAAAAATGTCTTATGCCTGGGTTCGGTTCATTTTTTCTTATTGGTCATCCTTCAAAACAATGGAAAAATGTATGCATCCCCGTCAAAGTTTGCTTTTGTAGTCTTGGGAGAAATAAGAAAGATTCGATAGTTTAATAATAACGAATACAAAATTTATAATAATAATTAATTGACAATTAATATATTAATCACCTATTAATAATTATCAATCTTTGATCATCAGTTAATGAATTGATAACTAATTCATCTAATTTAGTTATAATTTTATAGTTTTTCTTGAGGTTTCATTTTTCAACTTTCTTCTGTTTCGTTAACTAATTCAATCATTAAAATTGATTGAAAGAATACACAAAATACTTGTTCAGGTTATTCATCAGCTGACTGACTGAAATCATAGATTTTCTTAAAATTTGAAGTAGCGTTCTCCTTGTTGCAAAAGCAAACTTTCTCGACAAATAGTAATTATTCTCTATTTAGTATCCACGAACCCTATAATAATCACGAGTGCAAATTTTTGTTTTTGTCGCAGCTATGATCATATTGAAACCACCAAACCACCGAATTACATTCCATATGGATACCAAAAGATAATTGAATTATATATTATATTCTAGACACCTAGTCTCACCTCTTTTGGAGCTGTCTCTGAGTCTCACAACTCTCTTGTACTCAGTTGACATCCGCTATCTCATAATCTGGGAAGATTTCATGGATCTTGGCATCATACTGCGGGCATAATACTGAAACCCAAAATAGATCCGATAATTAAACATTTATAAAATTATTGTTCAAACATCGTTAACAACAAAAACGAGATTGTCTTGAATGTATACGATTCTCTCTAATTGAGTTGGAAATTGAAAGGACAATAACAGCAATGTGGAGAAATAAATACATCGGCAATAAAGAAATTCAAAATAGTAGGCGGCCTAGTTTAGGAATTTTATTTTACATTTTATTCGACCATGAGGCTTTGTTGTACTCTCAACTCCCGTAGTCTTCTTGGTTTCTTCACTGTTATCCCATAGGTTCCTCGATTCATCAGATTCATAGAGTAGGCCCCTGGTCCCTCGCTGGAACAGATAAACAGACAAAACAGAAGAGCCATTAGTAAAAAAATCCTTTCGTCACCCACTGTATAATGGGGGATATTATCGAAGCTTGAAATTTTCTCAATAATTTATAGAAAAATATATTCGTTCATCTACAAGGAAGAAAAAATAAATATGAAATTTAAATTGCCAAATATTCTACGATTACATTTTTGTTTCGTTTATTAATCATGAAAAGAGTCTCAATTTGGCGTTTGGCACTTGGAAATGGAAAATGTGTCTACTTTTCGGTAGGTTTACGCTCAAGTATGTCTGGGATCATGGAATTCTTCAAGCATTTTTCCGAGCATGAGTGCTTGGAAAACTCCATAAACGTCGAATTTTCAACAAGGAGTAGGGGCAGAAAATAGGATGTGAGGCACGAGCGCATATAGAGACTTCTTGGCTCGTGTGCATTTTGCACTGGCTTTTGTCTCTTGTGGAATTTCACACTGGTCAAAAAATCTTACTTTACACGCTCTTGACACACATAACTATTATGTCACTCTAGAATTTCATTGAATTCGATTGAGAAGATTGAGAAGAAAATAGACACTCTGATGATTCATAGATTATAACCAATTGAAATTAGATTCATTCGAACATGACGTTGAGTAAAGATTCACAGTTTCTTGGAAGATATCAAAAGTTTCTGTAAGTTGCCTCTACTATAGAAAAAATATAACCGATCAATGCATGCTTCAGTACGCTCAATAACGCCCAACTCATGTTCAGCAGTAGATGAATAATCCTTAACTTATTCAAGTAAACCTTTTTTTTTTGACTAACCGTAAATCAAATAAACATTTAATATCAGTAACAAATTTTTTCGAGATACCATATTGATATTCGGTACCTATGGACGAAAATTGAATAATTCCAAGTTGGTGTGGATCTTTTTTCGAGCATGGTATAAATTAACTGATTTACTAGATTCAAGTCTTATCTCCAAACGAATTCAAGATCTAGAAGAAGTACTGAATGGATATTACTGAATCCCCTGGCCGGTATTATTCCATTACTATCTATTGTATTTTCTTGGCTTAACTATGCGATCATTTGTTTCTTACAATTATATATGATATTCGACCGGCTGTCGCTAACAGAAGTTGCTAAGTCATGCATGAATTCCAGTAAAGCATGTCATAGCCATCCTTGGGTTTCTTTGGTTTGTCAGGTCATCGGGATCTATGCTGAGTCTCCACTATTGCACTGTGATGAAGTGGGAAAAGAAAAACAATTTAATGACTGACTTTAAACAGAAGCATCATAATATCGAAATCGATTTTATCCAATCAAATTAAGAATTGTGAAAGCAATGAAGAGCGCTAAATTCAAATTATACTAATCTATACTTGAACAATAATTTGTATTATTAAAAAATTATATTCAACAAAAAATATGGCATAATTTACAAGCATGTTGCGGTTGTACCAATTTACCTATTGTTTCATTTTTCCGAGAGGCTTCATCCGCGTAGGATCAGACCCCGAACTCCGATTGATTATGGCATTAATCAAAGGATCAACTGCAAATTCGATTAAAGTGGATGAGCAATGTCGTTATAAAGTTACATCAAGTATTGATAAAAAGAATTCAATGGTCAAATAATTTTAGAAGTTTGTCGAACAGGATACTTAGTGACAAATTGATTTATCAATCTAGAATATTTTTAGGATCTCATGAGGTGAAGTTTATAATGTTAATGCAATCAACTCATGGGAAATAATATGAACTGCTTTGCCTGCACATCAATTTTCCCTAAAATTGTATTTTTTGCAATGTTTCAGAGTAGGCAAGCAGCTGATATTATTGTTTCTGATTTTGTTACATAAACGTTATAAACTTCAGTCTCATAGAATCCTGAAAACGTTCTAGCCAAATTGGCAATACTCTGATTCTTTCCTTACCTCTTTCCTTTCTGAAAACGACGACAGTGATCAGTGTATCAACTCACTGTATTCAAGTCCGATGAAGAAACTTCTGTGAAAGAGAGCAAGAAAGATAAATATAGAATAAAAAGCATCTCGAAAGATGGTTCACATTTCGAAAATTTCTTATCGATAGCTTACTATTGAAAAGTCAATGATGTCAATGAATATACATTTATTTAATCTGCCCTTACCAGAGTACTTCTGGATGACGAGATAAGTGTGCATAATGTCGTTTGTATCATTTAGCATAGGTCTACCAGATGCCATCAAGAAAATTTGGCCCACTGAAACAAGGAATGATATTATTGTTTTTTTTTATTTCTTTTTGTATACATTACTGCAGATAGTGTCAATCAAAGAACTGATAAGAAGTCTTCTGAATTTGTAATAAGATTTGTACAAATTGTAGAAAATTTGTCGAAAAATTCAGTTTCCTTTCTTGATTTATTATTAAATAGAAAATTGAAAATTTGGAGCTAAAAAAACTTATTATTCAATCGTTGCTACACCATTGTATTCTGTTATTTTACGATTTGTTTTGTTAAAAAACAATAATAGTTGGAGTGATAAAATTCCAAAATATTAGAGAAAAAAAAGACTTTCAAAGAGTTTGTTTGGAAACACAATTAGGGACGCCAGCGTAAAAAAATCAAATATTTCATTTAAATATAGTCCATAATATCTATTTTCACCATTGAACGCTTATACTTATTACGCAATGAAACTATTTTCTGATATTAAAAATATCCTATTTAATTATTATATTTTCTTCGTAAACTAATTTTTTCGGTACTTACAATTAGTCAAAAATAACGTTTGATCGAGTTACGAACGAAAGACAAATGACGATGAAGATATAAGCGATGCGTGAGCAAAAAAAAAACACGATCGGAGAGGATGAATTTTTCCAACAGAGTTTTAATGAATATAAATGACACAAATACATTCTAATTTTACTTTCGACGCCAATAGAAAAAAATTATTAAACGATATTCACCTTTTTTATCACATCAGATCAGTTTTCATACCTCCAAATATAAATCTACAAGAGAAAAAATTATCCCGCTAGAATATTCCTCAATAGGAACGATTGTCGGTTTTTTATGCGCGACATCCGGGGCGACATCACTTCGAACACGATCGTATTTGTTTTACGCGGCATTTACGAAAATGCAAATTTTGTTAAGGACCTGAAATTAATTTGCGATAATAACGGCTCGGAAGAAACAAAACGATATAATTACCTGATTTGTAACACGATTATCAATACGAATTTACTTTCACAGGATATTTATCAACAATATTCAAATATTAACGACTTGAAGTTAGAATCGAGATTGAATTTCAACGTGAGAAAAAAAACACGACCGCGATGTATGTATTTTTCGAACAAAGTTTGAAATCGAGTTTTATTTAATATTATGATATAAATAACACATGTAGATTTGACTTAAGCTACACTAATACAGAATATCAATATTATATTTCATTCTTACCATGTTTCGTTCCGCAAAAAAAGAACTTTTACTTCGGAAATATAATTATCCCGATTACTGCTACGTCTCTTTATAATATAACTGATAAGTGACTGTCTATTTTTTTACCCAGCATGCCCTCAGAGCATAAAATTCATAGTACGTGAAGTTTGCCGATGCAAATTATTTAATATGATACTTATACACCTTCACAGATGAATGATAATTCCTATATATATACCTATACCGATCTAACGAGCAAAAATAACCTAATTGTCAATAATGACGTAGATAATAATAATTTTGAAGAAGGTATAAAACTATATTCATTGATGAAAAGAAAAATTTCTGTCAATCAACTATTCCATGGATATTATCGCGCGTTTACACGTTCAACGTCTTTATACTATATACATACATCGTCAATAGTCGTGTATACTATTCTAGTTTTACCAGAATATTCCGATGCAAATTCCACACGTTAATTTCATCGGATAAATTACGGGCTTATGAAATCACAGTGACAAGACTCGGTCTACCACCTGTTACTGATAATTGAGCAATGTCAATCCACACCAACCTGCACGGCTCAAACGACGTGACTGAAGTCCGTGCAACCCGCACGTGCGGCGATGGGCTCAGATCAGAGCACCCCTCGAGAAGCTGAGTTCCCCGCAACAACACGTTTGCGATTTTTATTGTCAACAATGATTTTACAAAACTAACCTATGACCCACGCCCGATATTCAATAGCCGTGTCTCAATTCGTCAAAATTCATCGGTTTGGTGTTGGTCTCGGTTTTGTGGTATAGTTTGTTATATCCCTTCACGTTATCAAACTATATCATAAGACGGAGACTAAGCCAAAGACCGGTGAAGTTTGGCGAATTGAGACACAGCTAATGTATTCCTGGCAAAACTATGTGAATAATATGTGTATGAATAAACAAGAAGCGAAACGAAAATTATCCACAGTTATTAATATTTATGGTTATTCAATCTACTTTACTCACAAGAAGAGTGTCAGACCTTCGGGAGACGCTTACGGATCAAACTGCTCGGGGTATTTATTTGGGCCAAAATATCAGACTCACCATGCTTCATTCGATCTCATAGACCCTCAGAGTCTTGACACGGCCCAAGTTAAAAAAGTTCCCTAAAACTCAGCACCTTGCCGATTACTCCATATAATACTCCATCGCGACTCAATTGTATAACTCATTTTGACTTGAAACAGGGTGTCTTAAAACAAAAATAAATCTATGCACCTCAAAAAGTATAAGTATCAAAACAAAATCCACGTACGTTGCAGGGAGTCTATCGAGTGACCTATCTGAAGTGAGCATGATAACAGTCTTGCACTACACATTGCATGTTTCATATCCTGATAATAAAAATGTATCGACTAATAATTCCTATACCGTCACCAATGTATCGTACGCTTCGTGTTATTGTGGTACGATATAAAGTGGAACAATTTATTTCCAGAACAATTCTAAATATTATCGCAGTTCCAAATTTAAACAATTGAAGCCCCAAGTGGCGAAATCGCTGTTCGTTTGTTTATCAGCAAAAGGTACACGCTAACATTTAATAATACATTACGTAAGTAAATACTTACATGGAAGGATATTTCTGATGAACTGAGTAAAACAGTCTCGAAATTTTTTGTGTATGGACATATTAATTTCTCGTATCGGTTTAAGATTAGTTTCGAATCAAGTCTTTCAAGTGTAATCAAGAAACAGCAACAGTACGCATGAGCCGACCCTTCCACACTCAACGCTGGCCACTGGGGCTTACCACAATTCTATGCTTTCGGTGTAGTAGCGCCCTCTGCTGCCCTTTTCTTACGGTGCGCTCTGGCTCAACGCAAAGAGAATGGACAGAGGGCGCCACTATAACCGAACTGCTTTCCTTCCCATCTTTTCTTATGAGTGGAAAGTGTCCGCGGAGACAGACAAAATAAAAGCGCCTTTTTACGCGTGGCAATTGGCGCTGCATCTCCAGCGAGACACACAGCGACTTGATTGGACGGATCTTACGGGAAGGACCAATAATATCACTGTGTGACTGAGCGTGCCTATTTTTGAGCCTCGTTGGGAAGTTCCAGTTTGGCTACACGTAAATAACGTGCGAATACCGAACAATGAAACTACAGGGGGCTTATCACGGTTCTCGGATTGAGTGAAAATGACGAATGTGAGCAACTCACCCAATCACGAATAATCTCACCTCGTGAAAATACGAGACTACTCGCGTGAGCTGACTCGGCACGAAATTTCATGTGAAAAGGTGAGATCGAGACAGTTTACCTCGAAAATAACGCATACGTAGATGGCAGCGCTATTACTCGAGCGACGAAAAGTTCAAAAATCCAAAAACGACGCAAATTGTGAAAGTCGTGCTTATTGACGACTGAAATGGATAATTTGATGGTGATACTATTCATGCCAAATAGAGAAAATAACATGATGAGAATACGTAGAAGATTACGGGATGCTTCAAATCCATTTTCGGTACCGGAAAGTGAATTTCGCAGCCTTTACAGGTAAACAATTTTCGATACTTTTGGAGGTTATATTATCTTGATGTGATGCTTATAGTAAAAACTAAAAAAAATTAACATTCGAATAGTGGATGTGATATTCCATTTTACGTCTAGTAAAGAGAATATGTGATGAAATTCTTTATAATGTTTCAAAGATTATCCAAGGCAGCAGTGCGAGTACTCATTGAAGACCTACGACCTTTAGTACCCAACGTTACACGACGTCACGCGGTTCCTGTTGAATTGCAGGTATTGAACTAAAGATATGACGAACTGATATGGTGGATTAAATTTCACAATGTATTATAAAATGTATTGTGCTAATTATTTTTTGGTACAGGTTTTATGTACGCTGAACTATCTAGCTTCTGGTTCGTATCAAAAGCGAGTTGGTCAAGACTATTTGTCATGCTTGGCTCAGTCGACAGTTTGTAAAATTTTACGCAACGTTGTCAATGCATTAAATGAATTAATGCCTGACTGGATTAAATTTCCAATTGAAGATGCCGAAATTCAAAATGTTAAAGAAAGGTTAGTTTTACGAATTTATTTTACAATAAAGTAATAATGAACTATAATCACAAAACACGAAGGGCAAATTTAATTATTGATCTTATGGAATTACATCTTATACATTCAATACAACATTTTATCATCCTGTTCTAGTTTCTGGGCACACACGCAATTTCCTGGCGTTATTGGCGCGATTGATGGAACGCATATAGCAATTGTTCCACCAAATGCTGAGAGGGAGCATCTCTACCTTAACCGGAAATTATATCATTCGCTGAATGTTCTCATTGTACGTACGACATTATTTAGAGAATGCATAAAAAATATGTAAAAATATACATTTTTACAGGTGTCGGATTACGAGGGTAGAATTTTGACTGTAAATGCTGCCCATGGTGGTAGAACGCACGATGCCAGAGCATGGAGAGCATCTCTTGTATCTAACCACCTGCAAGAGATGTATGCTGCAGGACGAAGAGATGCCTGGCTTTTAGGTAACCACTTTTAGTCGACGTGTTTATATTTTAACTTCGGCTATAATATGGATGTATTGAACTATATGTATATGCTTTTTCTAGCTGATAGTGCCTACCCATTATTACCGTATTTGATGACACCGAAGCTGCGTGAAGCAGAGGGTACACCATCCGCGAGATACACGCAACATCATGTCCGAGCGCGGTCCTGTGTAGAACGATGCATAGGTGTTTTGAAGGGTAGGTGGCGATGCCTTAGAAAAGAGAGAGCCATGCATTATGCACCAGAAGTTGCAGGTAACATATTGTTTGTGTAATATACCGATTATCCTGTTGATTGTTGTATGTAAGTATTGGCTCATTATATTTTCAGCTCGAATAGTAAATGCTGCCTGCGTTTTACATAATATCGCTATTCAGTGGAGACTTCCAGAACCACAGCCGTATTACGATGAAATAGATCTAGAACTCCCAAGAGGAAATGAAGATGTACCAATGGTCAATGGGAATGAGGTTCGCGAGCGAATCATCAATATGTACTTTCAAAATGAAATGCCATGATGATTATGCAGACAAATAATTGTACATATAATAATTTGCGAAAACGGAATGAAAAATACATTATTTTAGTATGAACAAACGTTTATTTTTTCAACATATATTCTACTAGTACTATTCTAGGTAAGACGGAGCAATTTTCTCCACATCTTCTCGCAAACGTGTGACATTATTGTCGACATTCCTCATTACAATATCGACATCTCCGTGAATATTTTTCAAACATTCGGCTATTTCTTTGTTCAACTTTAGGTTCTTTTCAGCTATTTTTAATTTTGCTTCTTCGATCTGGATCATTCGGTCTTGGTATTGTTTGGTATACGCCACTTGTTCCGCCAATAACTCAATTTTTTCTCTCATTAAATCGATCGCTGTCCTCGCATTACTTTGCGTTCTGGCACTTCGATTATTATGATTACTCGGTTCTGAAAAATCACAAAATTGAGATAAAACTATGTTGTTTTCAAATGGTATATACTACTTAATTACCTCTCACAATGTCGATATCTTGAAAAACAAAAAAAAACCAAAAAAAGATATCGGTAATACCTTTGTTTTGTGTATCGTGAACACCGGTAGTTACTGGCACACCTGGTGTTCTTTGCCCTCGTGCAATAACTTCTCTTTCGACGATGTCAACTCCTATATTTTCATTCAAAATACTGGTGCTTTCCTCCTCCTGTAAATATTGAACGTTAGTCTTCACATTACTAGCATATGAACGATATGTTTGCCAATAAAAATAAACTGGTTGTACTTACTTCTGCCATGAGATCTAACTCATACGAGTCATCTAGTTCATCGAATCGCGACCCAATTAGGGATATCGCTGGCTCGCAGGAAAAATTCCTCGCTCTAGGCATTTGATCGCTGGGAGCCACTGAAGGACGTATCTGCAAATATTCCAATTTGTGTAAAAATCAATTATTCGATGTGTTAATTACAACATATTATTACAGCAGGTGATGTTAGATCCTAGCGTTACCCTGTAGTTATTATAATTCACTGCAAACTGCTCATATAATATATTATCCTGTCGACTGTCTGGATCATTTTTGTTTCCATATCATTGAGTGGGTCGACATTATGAAGAAATAACAGTCTGTTCTATCTGAGAAAACTAGAAAGTTGTGTTTTTGCCTAAATAAATTGTTCAAGCTACAACCCCACATTTCACTCAATTTTATTTAATAAAAGTAACATTATATAAGAGTACAATGTATACCGATATTCTCTTACCCTCTTATTATCGATTGGATGACCAGCAAGTCCCTTTGGGTAACCTTCTACGGTTCTTTTTGAAGGTCCCGCTGAACTTAATCTATTAGAAGATCCTCCCTCTGGGACCCTATTCCTCGGAGATATATCCGTTGTTAGCCTTTCAAAGTTGCCTCCTTCTGGGATATTCTCCAAGCCGGCAGACTCCAATCAATTATTTCCAGTAAATTCTCCTCAATATCTGTTAATTGAATAACTTTCGGTGGTCCCCCGCCAGTACCACCAGCATAGCTTTTATTCGTTGCGCACTTCTTCAAGACATTGCTCTTCCAGTCTCTCCATGTCTATATTTATGTCCAAATAATAGGCGTTAATTAACAAATTCATTTGATAACACCAATTACAATTTATTCCCTTATTACCTTCTGCCATTCTTTTGGCATCTTACGTGGTCCATTGGCCGCTGCATTCAACGAGTTGCTGATCGTTAACCACATATCATCCTACGTTAACAAAATCAGTTAACGAAGATATTCAGTTAATTAATTTGAGGCAAGGCTGAAGATGCATGAGTGCTAGAGAGACAGAACTCAAATTTCTAACACATTTTTTTGAGAGATAAACATTTTTAGGTTACCGGCATTGCCGAAAAAATCGTAATGTGTTATATACTTACTAATTTTTTTTTGTTTCCGCTGTTATATCGCAAGCGGCCTTTTGCAAAATCTGGGTGCTCCTTCATATATTTTAATAGAATATTCTTCTGTTTTTCTGTGACATTCATATTGACTGTTTTTGTTTTTACACTCACTCGTATCCACAAACTCTGACGTTCAATCCGTTGCTAGTATATACATACTACGATTGAACAATGGCGTCGATCTCACATCGTGAAAATGTGAGATCCCTAGCCGGAAGTGCCCTAGTGATCTCGCATTTTCACTCGACCGTTCCGTGATTGGGTGACCGAAGTCACGTGAAATGAAAATGCGAGAAGTGAGTAAACTCGCTCGAGAACCGTAATAAGCCCCCAGATGTCGTCATTATAGCTAGAGGTTCGATGTGATTGGTTCTTTCGGTACTTCGTACGCATCAAATCGATTCGCTGTATACATGGCCTTTATTTCGTTTTTTATGAATAATCGGTTGACTATCCCACGTTGGAAGAGCACTGTCGAACACCTACAAACAATGTGAGTAGGACACATTGCACGATCATCGCCAAGCCCAGTCAAGCCGGACAAGCTCGTTTGACGGCAAACGTCAAGTCCCAGAAAGAGATTTTTCTTTTGTCTTTTGTTAAGCTCATTTCGGGAAAAAAAACTACGTCTGATAGATCAAAAATACAGATGGAGCAGTTTGAGAGCAATTATTTACCGATTTTTCAGCCCTCAACGCTCGTTGCCATCATGCTATCTTGGGATTTGAGGTTAGCTGTTAGACGAAATATCCCAGCTTGGCGTTCATCGTGTATCTCTTGTAAATCATTTCATCACCGACGCAAAATCTATGCAGGAGCGAACAAAAATAGATCAAGCAATCGAGTGATGAAAAAGCAATGGCCCGGTTTTTTCAATTTTTTCAACCCTCAACATCCATGTCCGTCATCCTATTGTGGAATTAGACGCTAGCCATCGGAAGCGTTTGGCCAGCTTGGAGATTATCATACGATCTTCTTATTATTATTCTCATCAATTCTATGTTGATAATTTCATCTTTCAAATAATACGATTGAACAATGGGAAACGAAAGCGAAGCAATATCGTAGTTTGGTCAAATGCTTCATTTTTTAACTATATTTTTCATCATGCACTTGCTGCGAGTTGTCGCTCTCCGCGCTGCCCGATCCCTAATCCCTGTCCAGGAATTAGTTTTAACGAATGATCCGTTGTCTACCAAACGTCGGAAATTCGTTAATAATTACCAGCTATGAACGACCAACAAACGATGGCACTGCGTGAAATTCAATCAGATCATTGGAAAGGGTAAAAAGGAGTCTAGTCGCGGACGTCCATCGCGTGCACCAGGCGAAATTCCCTAGGACCGATCGCGCATAATTGCAATCAATTTTAACGAATGAAAAATTATTTATCGAACGTCGGGAATACGCTATCAAACACCGGCCGACACCTGAAAATGTCCGTTGAACGATTTTACGTCGGGAAAATGTGATTTCATGCCAAAATAGCGAATGAAGTGGTGACTTCCGGTTAGTGTGAACCGGTCTAGCGGAAATTCCCTAGGGCTGGAAAAGTTCCCAGGGCCACACTTTTCTTTTGATTTTTCCGGGAAATTGGTTGATTAGCGAGACTCGGGAATGAACTATTGAACACCAACAAACGACGAACAAACGATTGGACGTCTATAAAATCGAATTTGATAATAAGTAGCGGCGATAAGGGGCCCTAACTTAACTCAAATTCCCTAGCAGTTATGTTTCAATTCTAATTAATTAACGGATCACCAACAAACGTTGGGACTAGATCAACAAGCACCAACAAACGACGAACAAACGATTAAAAAAAGAATTAAGCTGATCCGAGCAGATCACGGGCTGTTTATGGAGCTACGGCAGCCGGCAACGTGAAACGTCCCCTCCATTCCGCCTCTCGAGTCGCCATTTTGGGTGCGCACGCAACATCAGTAAAGGACAGACATGGCTCCGCGGTTGTCCATCTTTTTCCCCCCGGCAAACGTTTCCACACTCCGTGGTTTCCACTTACTTTGGGTCCTATGACTCTCCTACTCTATGTATAATAAGCTCTTTGGTTGTAAGACGAAATGGCCTTATCGAAATCTACTAAAATCGGCATTGGATGGTAGGTATGTAAATTGGGCGGAAAGTTACGTGTTGTATAAAGTTTCCGATACATTACATTAATCTACCAGCTTCTCACTCAATCATTCGTCATATCTCAATTATATCAGCGTTTTCTTAAATTAAACGACATAACCTCAACAAAATCTTTGTTTCGAGCTGAAATTTCGCCGCAAATATCAGCTATAACATTGCCGTTTTAAACTTAATTTTATTATTTATTTTTCACCTCAAAATAATACGAAATAATATTGAAGACAACCTATTGCAGGACCTTAGCAGTATTCGGTGGATTGTACAGTTTTGTAGTATCAAAAAGATCGATCGACGCAAAGCGTTATGAAATGATGAAAGCTCGTGATCGTGTGAAAAATTCAAACTACGAATAAAATACAAGAATTTGAGAAACAAATATTATAAAGAGAATAAAAACACAATTCATTGGGCCTGAGCAAAGTTCGGTTTGAATAATTATCAATCCACATATAATTACACAATACAATGGCTGGCTTACCGCAACTTGACGAAGAGAAGCTGAAGCTTGTCCAAGATCTAGAGATCGAGATGATGACCGATATGTATAACCGAATGACATCTGCATGTCACAGAAAATGCATTCCGCCAAAATATGTGGAGCCAGATCTTGGGAAGGGTGAATCAATCTGCTTGGATCGTTGTATTGCAAAATATTTAGATGTCCATGAAAGGATTGGTAAAAAACTTACCCAGATGTCTATGCAGGACGAAGATTTTATGAAAAATAAAATAGCAGAGACTAAAACGGGCTGAGAACGTCTTTGTTACATGTGGTTTTTAGACACTGAATTCAGCTGATTCGTTTACAAATCTATTTAGGTCGTTTTGTAGAACAGTCACTCAATCGTAGTTTACTTTTTTTCTAGTGACATAATTCTAAAAAATGTATTATTGTTTATTAGTAATTTTCTATTGTATATATGTACATGCTTCACAATTTTTCACTTGCTTTTGAATCTAAGTTTTCAACTCTGACAAACTGAATTATCCCAGGAATCGTTGGAAAAAAATAAAAGCCGTACTTTGCTCCAGTAGCTCTTATTTGTAATGTACTCAGTGTAATTAAATATTGATAATAATAATACATGTTGTAATAATTATCCACCAGTGAATTGGAACGTGAATTTCTCTTCCCAATTTTATTCTCATTGAGTAGAATTTAACATTGAATAAAGAAAAATCAATCTTATCTTCTCTTTTCTTCAATTCCAGGAAAATCAAAATATATTAGAAAAAACCGGAGGTAAAAATACAACGTTTTTTGTGAACAGTATATTTGATATTCGTAACAACGTGTGGGGTACATTTAAAACTACAATTCATTTATTTTTTTTTTTGCCATCCTTGGTTTCTTTTGAACTCGCATGATCCGATGTGGTATTAAAAAATATTGTCTTTAGGATACACAACTTGTTCCTATATTGAGAGAAACGTCTTTGCAAACCAGTAGCCTAATTTATATAGCTAGCCAGTGTAGCTCCACTAGCAATATTAAGAATTTCAACAAATTGGTAATATCAATATGCTGTTATTGTTGTTAACTAACGATAAAATTATCCTGATTGGTGAAGTGAAGCAAATTTCATAATTTCCGATCAATTGTCTTCAGAAAAGGATCTCGTAATTTATTTATTGTCCGGAAATATTTACTGAGGAGTGAAAAATCACTTAGCGAGGAATAATAAATAATTGAGATCACGTTTTGGTCCTCCTCTGTTCACCTGTTTTCTTTTCTCATTTCTTCAAATTTTTCATTTATATTTATTCAAAGAATTTAGGAATTAAATAAAATCTTACCCAATATTTGTTTAATTTTTACAAAAAAAATTAATAATTGAATGCGTAATGTGTGCATACATGATGATGGTAATGATAATAATAATAACGGAGCTACACCGGACCACAATTCTCCTGAATTATTTTACTGGTTCGCAAGTTGAATCGTTGTACCCGGTTTTATGAAACCATTGGTACTGCTAACCAGCTGTTTTATCTTTCACTGGTCGAGAGACTGCCAAAATAATTGTGTGCTGACCGCCACCAGCTACTTGCACGACTGTTTTTCCTTCAAGTTGTTTTCCTTTCACAATGACTGGCTCTTCAACGTCCTCCTCTTCGCCAGTTCCTAATTGACCGCTGCTGCCCATACCCCAAGCATATAATTCTCCTAAAAGATTGGGAAAATGAATTAATTTTTCAACAAAACATTGAAACATACGACTGTGAAAATAGATGAGTAATTTACCTGCGTCTGTAACTGCGAAAGATTGCGCACTTCCTGCGGCTATGAATACACATTTAGAAGACGAGAGTGTTGGGACTGGAACAAGTTCCTTAGCATCTTCACAGTTTGAACCGAGACCTAGTCTCCCATATTCTTTCCTACCAAGAGCGAATACTTTTCCTGTATCATCAAGAGCAATAGTATGGTGTTGACCACTACTTATGTGTCTCCAAACGCGACCACTAAATGTTTTCGATATTTTCGGATAAAAATGAGCTCCGGGTGTGCTTAGACCTGTAAAAAATAAGTGAGAATGTAAATAAACAAAAAAAGGAGGAGTATTATTACAACGTTTTCCATAACTTCGAATGAATAAAATAGGAAATTACCGATTTGGTAGTAGTTGTTCAGTCCAAAAACATGTATATCACCTTGATGATATTCTTTGGCGAATGTGCAGTAAGTCCCTGCCCAAATATTCTGGAACAAAAGTTTTTTAGATACTTTGAACATGACCAACCCTGGCGTCAGCAATGGTCCAATTCCATGCCGGTTATATCGGTCTGCTGTTCTTGCGGCTACTCTTCCTAGCTGACCCTGCTCTGCACATCCGCACGTGTAAATATTTCCCTTGTCTGTTAATAGAACTAAATGATCAGCTCCAGATGCTATTTTTACTACTTTTACACCCGGCAATATCTCGACGGGAAGTGCTTCTTTTCCTTGAGCTGTAAGTCCCATGGTTCCGTGAGAATCCTTGATAAATAAACGAAGATAAATTGAATATCATTGTTAAATTGCATAAGACATCAACAAGAAAAAAATCCCAAAGTAAATGCATTGAACAAAATTGTGAACTAACTCTGAAAGATCCCCAAGCAAATACTCTTCCGTCTTCTAACAGAGCTGCTGAATGAGAATCTCCAGCTGTGACTTGTAGAGCATTTTCTGGAAGCTGTACAAACCCAGGAACAGTTTCTGTACCCTCTTTGCTAGTGTCTCTTCCTAATGCACCTTCGTCGTTACATCCAAAGGACAAAACTTTACCGCTTTTAGTCAAACACACATTGTGCATCCCTCCCGCTGCTATACTAACAACGTCGTTATATTCTGGAATTGCAGCAGGTCGCATTTTTTCAAGCACATCTTCACCCAGCCCTAGCTGACCTACGTCACCCTGACCAAAACATAAAACGGTTCCTCCATTTTGTACCACTTGCATATCTGGAGCAGGTAAAAATTCTGAAACAAAATTATTGTCTATTGATCATGATTTGATATAGTCGGAGAAAAAAACAACCCTCTTTACTAGGTTAGGTAAGGTTAGGATTTCGAAAAGTTTAGAAACAGAAGTATTTTATGGGACGAAAAAAAAACAAAATAGATAATATAAAATACTTGCCATTTTTGTTTTTCTGTTGTTTAGCTGCGGTAGGAGCCGGCGTTGGTGCCGTTGCGGCACGTTTAGTTGCTTTCCTTGGCGGCACTGTAACAAATTTTTTAGGGGTTAGAATTTTGTCCGGATCGAAAACCTCAGAGAATAAATACGCCGCATGGGTTAAAAGCTGTGGAACATGTTCACTTTACAAATACGTACTTGATTTGGAAATCTTTCACTTCTAAATAAACAATATTTAACACTCCTATCTAACTTTCGCGCCAAAAATTGCAATATTGTCGTTTCTAGCGTGGCAGCGACCGTTTGACCGTTGCGCAACACGCCGCGGAATTAAACAGAAAATATCGCGGCGATTGTCGCCGCGCGGCCCATAGAGGAGGGGGAAGCTGAAAAAGCTTTCAAAATAACGGCGCCAAGGCGGCCCTCCGTCGGAGGGTTGATAAACATCTGCCGTGAGCGATGAGAGCCCTTCATGGATGAATTTTATAACCTTGCGGTAGTTGGCTTGCCGATTGTTCGAAAGGTGCTTGGCAAGCGCCAATCGGAAGCCCGCAACTACGATGAACCAACCTAACATAACCTAACCTCTCCGCAAAACGATATTTAATTTGTTTGTTTATTTTACGGATTTGACGAAATATAATAAAGACTGATCTTTAAAAGTGGTCAAAACAAGTTTGGAACCGCATTAAATTAAATGAATCGATAATTAAACAAAAGCTTATTTTCGAGGCCGATGAATTCTAACATACATTCCGAATTGATACTCAAGTCCGAGGACGACGAGATCGAACGACGAGACGACATCGACGAGGATAAGTCAATCGACGAAATTAAATGCAAGAAGGATCAAGTTCTCGATATTTTACCTAGACCATTAGTCTGTAAGCCTGAGAATATCGGTGTAGACTGTAAAACTGAACCTATAGAAACTAAGTGGCATTGGGCACCGGGCGCTTGGCAGGATGCAACAAGGACTAGCGCTTTTCAACCTTACAAGGTAACTGCGTTTTATTGCTCAATCTCTTCGTTAATTCGTGCATTCTTTTGTTTTCGAGTAATTGCGAAGATGTAGTACAATAACATATTTCTATTCTATTTCAGCCCACTTTACACTCAATATATATTCTTTACTTGCCTTATTCACAGCCACCAACGTTGTTGACGAATTTACAAAGAGGTAACACTCAGACAGAAATTCCACAATTATATGAAGGAAACGGCATTACTTTTCACACTCTTGCTGGCCAAGGAGAATTAACACCGAACGACTTGCAACCAGGTGTTCAATCCCTATATTTTTTAAATTGGTAGCGAGAGCGTTTCATCGTTTGCCTCTCTTTTTCTTCAGCCTCCTCCACCATATGACAAATATTACATAATTTTTTACTCTGTTTTGGATAATAAAAGGAACCGTTGATAATCCTGATGAAAAGGGTTTAACAGGTTTGATGTGGGCAGCTGGTTACGGACAATTAGGAAGCGCAAGACAGTTGTTAACTGCTGGAGCAGACAAGAATTATCGTGGTTCTAATGGAGAGACTCCGTTACACTTGGCAGCAGCTTATGGGCACCATGATTTAGTGAAACTTCTTTTAAACCATGGTTCTCATCCTGACCCAAGTGACGAAGTAATTTATTTAGATTAAAATCAAAGAGTGTTTAGAAACAAGAAAAATAGAATCTATCTATTTATCTATTTATTTATCTGGGTCTCTAAAAGGTGTATATTCTTCGTAATTTCACAATTTGAAGATATGTCTCTTCTCAGGAAGGCAACACGCCATTGATTTATGGAGCCAGAGGAGATCATCCTCACGTTTGCCACGAACTTTTGTCACGAGGCGCTGATATAACGCATAGAAATATCCACAATGTTACCGCCTACCAAGCCGCATTATCAAATAACGCAACTACTGGTAATATAATTGTATATTATACACGTTTTCAATCTAAATTCAACATAATTTTGATTTAAATTCCACGTTCAGATGGTGATAATTGTTAACAAAGAGGAGGAAAAATGAATTTTATTTTTTAATATTCATCTCCAAACTTGTGTATTGTTTAATCTTGAACAATTTCTATTACAGCTAAAGCAGTGATTGAAAATTATCTCATGCATCAATTGATAAGTTTACCATCAGATGTATCAAATTTGTGAACCCTATTCTCAGGGACGAATGGAAAATCATCCTTCTTAGCATTAACGAAGTGACTTTTGAATAGTTGGAGCTCTGAATTAGTATTTGCAAAGATTGGCTGGTTTATTTTGTTCTTCTTTTAAATATTGGAACAATAACTGACTGAGGAGTAGTTTTAGATAATAGTTAATCGTTATGTGTACTGTTTTTTTTTTCTTTTCCTCGTAATTTGTGATAATTTATTAAAATATATATAGTATATCGTGCCCGTATAAGGAATGTCACGTTGTTAGTAATGAAAATTATTTATTTCTACAATATTATATTATACTTCACACTGCATTTAAAGGACAACAATGTTTCTTTTTTCTTGTTAACTGCAAAGAAAACTTCCAAAGCTGGAATATGGAAATCTGTTTTTAACACAATAGGCTTCGAACACCGATTAATTACTCTGTTTTTACTTTCGTGAATATCGTATTTATTACTTTTAGTTTCTAGAAAACGGTGTGCTGCAGCTGTTCATCGAAGTTTATGATGAATATAATGAAAAATAACGTATTACCTATCGCACTGATTAGATTTTCGACCCAAAATTTTCGCCCAATGTGTGGTGAAATATAAATCCTAATGCTTCAAGAGAAAGAAAAAAAATATTACAAAATAACGAGTTATAAATCGTACGTTTCGTCCAAGGTCTGGCACAGCATTAGTTATAACTTTTTTGCTTTGTACACGCGTACGAAATTAATTCGATACGATAATTGGTTTAGATTGCTATAAACAATTCTGATTATTTTTACTTCATTAACAGTAATTCTTTCGTTCTCCAAACTATGCGCTTCTGGGTTTAAACAATTTCATAATTCTCAGTAAAGAATACTGTGTCCACGGAATGCTTGACGGGACTGTCATCCTCGACCAGTAGTACGTCGCTGACCTATGGAAAACAAAGACGCAAATCTTTAGACTAAGAATTTTTGAATTAACGAGCTGAGTTATTCATTCACAACATTCAGATAGTTTTACCTTAATATTTGCGTAAGACGTTTTTGATGAAAAAGAAATTTGGAGGGGGAAGAAGTCTGCAGGTGTTGCTGCTTGGACTGAGAATTCCATCGATCCAGACTTAGTTGAAGCATCGACCAGGGGCAGTGACCATACTAACACATTTCTTCGTGCTTCATGTGTATATTGTCCGTCGCATTCTCCCACAACTAACGTTCCCCCCATTGGGAGGGGAATATTTATTTGCACATCATTAAGCTCGAGATTATCCTGTTCTAATTCATATTCGATATTCACGTCACAATCGCCTTCACCATTTTCTGATGGCCAGCAATTTACTAAAATGATCAGAGACGAAAATATATTTGTTTAAAATTATTCTATGGATTAAATCTGGTTGTGTTTTTCTATTACTTTCACTCTGCTAATTTTCTCAAAAACAAAGGAAATAATTAACTAACTAGAAATGGGAAGAGCTGATTCATCTTGAGCCTGTAAACGCCATTTCAAAACACCAACGTCAGTGTTTAGGGGAAATGGCTTGGACGGATTTTTGAGTCCGATTTGTCCCTTAGTTCTGAATAATTCCTTGTCAACATTTGGGTGTGTTTGAAGCTGCACTCCTCGGGTATCTTTGTTTTCTAACTGAACTCTAATGCATCCCCATTTTTCATCAGAAATATGCAGTGTGACCAATCCATGTAATTCCAAGTGTTGAACACCTCCGTCACGACCTACGCGAACTATCAAGCGCTCTTCCTGCCTCAGATGCACCCTTCGAAATCCATAAGTGGACAAAAATTAAACAATAATCCGACTGGGAGTAATGGATTCTGTTTCTTTTTTTAAACAACTTTTTCTACACCTACGGTTCGGTGTTTATAATTTGTGGTGAAACATGTGACACTTTCACTCCTGGAGCGGCTAGCGGTGTGGTAGTAACATTCTCTCCTTCTTCTTTAAGCTGGTCTACAAATGAATCTACGTCGCGTGACTTTCCTGAGAGTTTCATGGCACGGGGACCGGATGATGTTGGCTTCCTGCAATATAACAAAAATTTGACAGAAAGTAGAAATATGGAGTTCAAGCGGCTCAATTAGATAAAAACCCATACTGTGGCGCAGTATAAGCAGGTTTCACGGGCTCTGGTACAAAGTTAGCAGAATCACCGACTGAGGGGCTAGGAGAAAATCCATAACCACCCCCAAATCCGGGACCCTTAATTCCTCCCTTTTTGTTGGCCTCCATTCTCTGCCTTTGCAGCTCTTTAGCTTTTTCTCTCATTTTATTCTTGGCCTCTCGTTCCTGAGTGAGTCTGACGGCTTGATAGACCTTTTCTTCATGCGAATCCATTTCAACAAACGTTCTGATTTGCGCCAAATTAACGCTTTCTCTATATCCTAGAGCCACTATTTCATCAAATGCGAATATCAGATTAAACGCATTATCGGTTATCTCAATTTCCTCCATTGATTTACAATATTCTGGAATCTTGAAAGTATTACAGATTCAAATGTGAAGTGTATAATATAATTTTGTATCGGAATGAGGTCAATAAAGATAATTGTGACTTACCACTCTAGCAAAGAGTCTCAATGTTTCTAAATCCTCAAGAATATTACTAGCCTTAGTAGTTATAAGAAGCATATAGAGTTTCTCAAGTGGTTGATAAACATATCGAACGGATTCCGTCTCGACAAAAGTATGTTGTTTACCAGTACTCATTAGTTTTGGAAACGCAGCTAAGAGTCCCTCTATCCTCGCTTTTGTCATTTCGACGAATTGGCGGGACACGATAGCTGATAATAAACATAATTTACAACTAATGATATCCGAATCAAAATGGCAAGAAAAAAGCTGTATCTAAATAAATTTCAACCGCTTTGTTGAATAATACTATTGTAAGAAATTGCAGTAGGTGCTTACTTTTGCCCGCCTTTGTGCATACTGCAGCAGCGATGAGTACCTAGAAGATAAACGAAAAAGTTTGTTCGGTTACAAATTCGGTTTATTTCTTATATTTTAGGTTATGGAATGAGATATGTCATTTTTTTGGATCTCTATGAAGAGTAGGGTGATATTTGACCAAGGATTAAAGTCATACGACAATTTCATTTGACATCTGTAGTCAGTATATGGGAGTGAGTAGTAGATGATCGTGTTGAGTATAACGGATACATCACGGTGAAACGAAGTAGGTAAAGTAAAACTGAAAGATTGTTAGGTTGTTTAAAATGATTTGAGAAGATTTTTATTGAATTATCAAGACAGAAACCTACCATAATGATAAACGGCTCTCTCAAAGCCCCGAAAAATTGTTATAAGACAATTCAATTTAGCGTTGATACTTCTTCTGGCAGATAGATAATATTCCACATTACACAAAACACGTACCACGTATACGTATCGCGAACTCGGAACAAATCGAGTGACATGATAGCCAACATTGGAAACATTGAAAATATGAGTCATACCAACTATAATAAAGAACCAACACTTCTAGTTTCTTGATATATGGCGGGAAATTTTGAAGTATTGAGGTAAGTAGGCAATGGAAAGAAATGTATGAAAGCGATAATTAGACTGGTTCAGACATTTATATCATTATCATTAGAATTTTTGTTAGTTTATTACAATATGATAATATAACTTAACTTACACAAATGTTTTATCTTCACTGCTCAGGGGAAGGAGGGGTTTTAAAAATATTTGTATATCCTTATTTGCTATTATGTATTGTATTTTATAATATGTATAGGTATGTGTATAATAAATTATTGGCGTTTTCACGAAAATATTCAAATATTACAAAAATCCCATTAGTTACTTAAGAATATTATCTACATTTCCGACAAATTTGACAGGCAAGTATACTATGGATAATGTATCATTTAAAGCTTGATTCATAAAATAAACTATGCCTCAATTTAAGACGCAGACTAGGATGGAGATTAATTTCTTCAGACTACGAGAGAGAAAGTTTTGATCATTGATAATAATAATAATGTACCATAAAATTCCAATAAGTATAGGTATATTCTTGTATAAAAAAAATAAATTTCGTAATGGTCAGTCGAGCGATATAGGTATGTATAGTATAACGATCATAATGATACTAGCAACTGGCTTTTCATGATTGTTGCTCTCTGTTGATAATGAATAAACGGGGAAGCCCGGTTGATTAGGAAGAATTAGAGAGTCATTCGTTGTCATAGCGCCGAGCAAATTACATTTTCCATATAACAATATTGAGTATAGCATCATAGGTATATGATTGATCTGAATATTTCCTTGCGATTTGAATATGCGATATTTATACCATATAGAATGATGTCATTACATTCTATAAATATTTATAATATACTTATAACTCTTAAAAATATGAATTATCATACAAAATAATGATGTTTATGATAATCCGCCAACTTTTGTACAAGTATCGATGAGTATGTATACCGAAACAGCTAAGCTATTACTAAGCTATACTTTTATTGATTATAATTATACACGAAGTATGCATTCAAAAAGACTTTAGACATCCCAAAGCTATCTCCATCTTTTTTTTATATATTTTAAATTTATAATGAACAGGCCAGCTTCTGGTATATACAAATAATATAACATGTCGCTCAATCTTTAGAAACAAATTTAAGCTGCTAATAATTAATAGGTTCATTAATTAATATTTATATTTGAGCTCTGGTATAATGATTCGTGTTTTAAGTTGTCTTGATTAAAGCGCAGTTTTAATTCATCTTGGCATGGATTCACTTCATTAAATTCATTAAATATACTATGTATTTTTCTTTGCTATATTTCTTAACATTTAAATTCACATTCTGTAGGTATCAAGTCGGATATCTGATCCAGCTTTTCGTTTATTTTTCTTTTTTTTTTTACTGATTCAGGAATATAGTTAAATTTTTTCACGGAATAACAAGCATATAATATAATATAGTATATACTATACTCAAAGAGATTAACGATTCTCCTTCTGATATAAAGATACCTAATCACGCGTAAAAACTTAAAATATAATACAACAATAAAATATATTCAATTATGTTAACGTATTACCCATGCCGAATAATGATAATTCATTATTCAATCGATTTATCTGAAATTAACCGCTGGATTGTCTTAATTATTCAACGACCTTTTACTGAAATTTTCATATTGAAACTAAATCTTGATTTTTGTAGATTCTCGGCAATTTCAATCAATGAGGCTAATTTCAAATTGAAACTTGATTAGCGTCTTTACTATTTATTTCATTCCGAGAATCCCGATAATGCTATAGAAATTGAAGTTTTTTCTTGTTTTCACTTCAAACGGGCGGTGTGATATAAATTATTCTCTAACCATAATTATACATATCTTACTTTATTATTATGATATAATTTGGAAAAAACAAACAGAATTTCAATAACAATATCAAACATATGTAGTAAACAATTAATTATGTACGCATTGCACTGTCCGAAAAAAATGTTAATATATACTTAGACAATTTCTTGAAACTATATACTAAACTGCTCATGCGCTAACTAATACAACTCCTATTGAGTGTTTTGATTTTCACGCAGATTCACAGTCAATAGGGTTGCATTATTTAGCGCATGCGCAGTTGAGTGTATAGTTTCAAGGAATTGTCTCGGTATACCTATAATAATAGTTAAGAATCATGATATTTCATGTGCAAATGTGATGATAATGAACCAAAAAAAACCAATAAGTAATGATCCGCAGTAGTATAAAATTTGTCAACAATTTATTTCAATCCCTCATCTCGAATATCAATTTTTTTTTTATAAGAAACAAACAAATACGAAAAACATCTTTTCATTGCACTTAGGAAGAGCTGTGAATATTTATCCAGCATAACACGTATCATAGTATGTTGTAAATTGTTAGGGTGTAAAATATGAAATAATTATTCCCAGTAGTAAATTATGCAAATTGACTTTTAGTATGAAAATTTCGTTTCTTTCAAATTTAGAGTCTATCTATTCAGCAAGAATATTTGCGCAACATAAACTACTCAGCTTTTCGATTCCTCTTTTCCTGATATTCGCAATGGTCGAGGAAACCTGTACATTGTGAAATGAAACGAAACACAAAGAAAACGGAAATAGTGAATATACCTAATTATACAAACTCGGAAGACGCGGTGATTGAACGAAGAACCACGTTTCGATAGAAATTGATTAGGCAGTTGGGTATGGAGACGAACATCAATATGATACGTTTAAGTTATTAGGAGTATTTTGTCACTGATTATTTGAGAGAAGACATAGACCGTTCAATTATCCATATAATAATGATCGATGACCATTCATAGTTGGTCATCAGAATGAATTTATAGTATGATATTTATATCATTATTTTTTTCTCCAATATTAATTATGTCAAGTGGTAGAAGTAGTACGTAAAACGTATATATATTCATTTATTTGTAAGTTTTAAGTGGCTATAAACTGGACGGTGTTTTTTTTATAATAAATAAATAAACACTATAATATATTCCCATATGTGAATATGTTAAAAAATAATTCCATAATATTGCATCATAAAAAAAGAATATATGAGATTGATAGCTAACTCAGGGGCAAAAGAAAGGCAAGAGAATGAAGAAAGACAAGCTTTAACAAAAACTTGTCACATATAATAGAGAAAACAGAAAACCGTCTATTTTATACCACGTTGTTCGTTCTTTGTCTTACATTTTGGAACGGGAAAGCAATCAAGCTCTAGTAATGATTGATATTAATCAGTACTACTCTGCATTGTGAGAAGCAAACAACACCGTTACCATCTATTCTTCTCACACACGCTTCTACCATCTATTTACAATATTCACAAATGAATACATGTGAGAAAAAAAGTCTCCTCTGAAATGAGAGAAAAACTTACGGTGATTTTTATTAATTTCAGTACAAAGATGCTTCATCCGCAGACACTGTCAATTCTTCATCGCTCCAATCACTTACCCCAAGACCAACAGATCCGTGGAAACTTTGGGATCTTAATACGTGGCTGATTGAACAAGGAAAAGTTATATTATTATATTACCAGGAATACACGATATATCATTTCATAATCATAATCAATATTCGTCGTTCTGTACCTCGGAGATAAATTTTTATTGGGACTCCGTTTTGTTTGATTAACTTTTCGCCTACCCTCCATCGCCGCCTTCATCGGATCGTAGCTCTTCCGGCGTTTCCAATTCTGCATTTCAACTTCTTTGGAACTTGAAACTACCGATTTTTTATTGTCCTTCATCTTCGATTGACTGACGTGAGCCTTTTACAACGAAAATCAATAAACAAACGATTCATTTTTGTGCTACTACGTATATAATAAACTGAAATAACAAAAGGCTTACAGTGTTTGGATTTTTTGTTCCTCGTGTACTGAAACGACCTGAATCTGTTCTAGCAACAACTTTAGTGGTGTCTACAATTCCTCTGGCATCACGTGGTGACGATCGTGGCTTTGTCAATGGCGTAGACATTTTTTTATCTCGAGGTTCAATTCTAGATTTCCGTAAACAGCTGCTGAAAATTTTCAATTATAAAATAGAAGAAAAAAACGTTGATTGAAATAGAGAGATTCTGAGAAAACATCTTGTTCTTCTGGAGAACTCTTAATAAATCATTAAGATTGAATAAAATACCTAGGAAAAACCTTCCCATGGTTTGAATTTGCTACAGGTGATTGAACAACGGCTTGCCTAGGTTCGTCACTACTTTCCGTATCACTGCCTCGAGACGGATGTAAAGATCCCCTGTGCGTAGGTCGATGTAAACTACGGCTAGTATCCTCGTCGCTCTCACCTCCAGAATCAACCGGCAGTGGATGTCGGACTACCATACGAGCCGACATTGCGGAAACTACGTTTTCTGTCGTTCGTAAATAAGAAGATGTTTCAAAGTCACTATCGCTTCCCTAAAAGGTGGATAAATTATTCAAAAATCATTCATTACTACCATTATTGAGACTGAGGTTCAATTTATTCTCATTCAAATCACCAATTGTGGGCTGGATGGCGGCGGAGGACGAATATATTCGTTAGAATCTGTGAATTCATTTTCATTGTCAGACCAGTCTTGAGCGAGTGAAAGAGTTCCTCCAGTGCCGTGAAAACTAGCCGATCTAAGAACGGAGCTTTCGCATCTGTGAAGAGCATTGAATTATCAATATCTGTTGAGACTGTATGTTTCAACACCCGAAAAGGATAAGGGAGTAGCTTGACGTACCCACGAGCACTGTCCTCTATACTGTGCTGTTTCTTTGATGTATCTAATTTCTTTTTTCCCTGTGCTGCAGCTTTCATTGGATCATAATTCTTTCGTCTTTTCCAATTTTGAAATTCCACTTCCTTTGATGTCAAAGTAGAATTACTTCTGCCAGGTTTTTTGTGAACATCTTTAGTCCCTTTTTGGTTTGGTCTTGGATGCTGTGCCTGATGAAGTAGACAAATTTATCAAAACTTGATTCCCAGGAGTTTGAAATATTGAGACCACGCCGAAATTAGAGTATGGAATAGTTTTAATTTACATGATTAACGTTTTTTGGTGCTCTAGCGCTTATTCTTCCACTATCTGTTCTTGACGTTGATGGCACTCTAGGTTTTGGCTGTTCAGGCCTCTTGAAAGTTTCTCTTCCGCTGAGTACTGCGTTTCCGACAGATCTTCCACGATGATAGCTCGATGTTTGACGAGCTGAGGTTGAAACTTGTCCTCCTCTTGGCTCACTCACTTGCGCCTTCCTTCTCCTTTCTTCCGGGGTAGAAGTAGGTGTTGTTTCATATTCGCAGTTCAATCTAAAAAATGATTAGTCAAGGGTATATTTTTCAAAATAATGAATTTCAGAAAATCTTGTCTCAAATAGTGGTTCTCACCTAGCCCTTCGTATACTAAACGCCCTGTTTAATTTTATGCCCGACGAAACAGGTGGAATAGGTGATTTTGGTATTGCTTTATCTCCAGCTTCGCTACTGCTATCTGAAGCGGTACGGAATTTCCCTCCACTAGCTGCAATTGGTGATCTATCGTTGAGCACATTATTATTATTGCTGAAGCTGCTTCGTCTGGCGATGAGTAGGCTTGTAACTTGTGGATTTCTGACTGAAGCGTTACTTGAAGATCGTTGTATACTTGTGCTACGCCTTGGAACTGGACTATTCTGATGTAAACTTGGAACAGAAGTAAGACAAGGCTCTTTGCTCCTTTCTCGATGATTGAAATCCTCTCTATGACCATAACTGGCGGTGCTATTTGATTTGCGCAGCATATAAGGACTGAAATTATTAAAATTATTACATAAATATGGCAATTATTATCATTTCTACTAGTCATAAAGTAGAATAAAGATTCTAGACTACGAACCTATTTTCCGTACAGGTAAAATACCCGATATTTTTAGCTTGTAATGGTGTTTTAGCTAAATCACTGGTTCTCGTAGGCGCAACTTCTTTTCGAGAAAGAATTGGGCTGTTTGTAGTAAGTTTCGCAGTATTTGTTCTAGCTCTAGCTGCAACAGGGCTCCCAGGAAGTACCGAAGTTCCTTCTAAATAATTTTTCAGACTGCTTCTTCCTGAAGTACAATTCGACTCAGCGGTATCAGAGGCATATTCTTTTCTATCAAGGGAGCTGTTGCGTCTCCCAAGTTGAAGCCGAGCCAAAACATGAGTTGGACTTCTAAGAGGTTCTTGTGAAGTAACAACCCGCTCTTTTCTAACTCTTGCTTCGGATGTGGTGTAATTTCTAGCGCTACGTCTACCCTCAGAGATATTATTCCTTAAGAATAGAATATCTGAGAGACTAGCTCGGCGCGCAGAACCAACTCTCTGAAAACTGTGTGGCGGTGTATTGTGACTTCGGCTAGTATCATCGTCGGATTCGCCGCCCGAATCTACCAGAGTTCTGCCGTTATTCATCGACGAAGATGTAACTGTTGCCGTTTTTGCTCGGAGATATGATTCCGTCTCTAAACTACTGTCGCTTTGATCCTGCAAAGAGTAATCAATTTTGTATTATTTATTATCATGTTTTTCGTTTGCTCTTATCAATTACCGTTTCGTTCCCGGTTCTTTTGTCTTTTCAATTATACTTACTTGGCGACCCCTGGAAAGTCTCCGTGACCGGGAATGAATCGGTGAAGGAATTTTACTTGGACTTTGAGGGCTCTGGGGAGATATGAGTCCCTTAGAAATAATTTCCATACCTCCGATTGCAGGAGGTAAAGAATTATGCTCGGCGACTTGTGTCGCCCATTCTGAAATCCAATTGTTGTCCCTCGAAATACTCATCTGTTGATAAAAATCAACAAAATAATAATTATCTATGTATCGTATTAGAGAATGAAATTAATGTTTCTGTAGCTACATTATATGGGGCATTCAACGCCAACTTGGGCAATATCAAACCGTTCAGAATTATAAATTACATCAGTTTTTTTTTTTCACAAATTTATTATTATTTCAACTGTGATTTATGGTAAGTGAAATTTTGTTACAAACATTTTTCTACGAGATTCTATCAAGTTCTGAAGACAGAATTTATGCTGAGAATAATTTATCGATATTTTGGGGAATTCCCTCCCCCCCCCCCCCCCCCCCCGGTTTCTTGTTCAACAAACATCAAACGGAGGGTATTTTTGTTTTCGTGAAAAATATATGAATACGAATGAAAGTTTTGATAAAAGATTTAAAAAAATTGAAAAATATTTAATTTTAATATTATGAGAAATCATGAATCAGAGCATTGGCCGAGCATTGGCATGAAATATCCCACACATTATATGTGTAATATAGATACCTATAATCATCGCGTAAGGTCTACGAACCTTAAAACTATGAACGTAGGCCTCTGAAGATTCTTCTTCCGTAACGACGCCGACGCTAAATACCCTGTCGATATCCATCCTCGCTTTCTCCTCGTCCGTATAATCCTTGTGTATAGTATAAGTACCAGCTTCGCTAACAGCCTCGTCAGAACCATCGTCAAAATTGCTAACCTCAAGCGCATCCAAGTTAGTTTGTTGTTGTCGATTAGCGGCGTTAAAATCGTCTCTAGATCTCATTGTGGAGTTTGGATAATTTTGAAAATTGTCATTCTCCGAACTTCCGCTAGATAATTTTCCGCTCAAATCACGATGACGATGATGATGACGATGATGATGATGGTGATTGGATTGATGAAATTCTTCTTTACGATCGTTCGGTGTATCCATCGTTTCCTCTTTTTTTCTTGTTTTTATCGCACTGTATCTTTCGTGCGATACCCTACTACTATTATTCTCAAACGGATGAAAAGATCTATTCGAAGATTGAAATCTTTCTTTTTCATTCTCCGTCAATCCATATTCTTCGTGATCAATATCATTACTATCGTTGCGATGCAATACGCTGGAGTTGCTGCTAGAGTTTTTATATGCGGTGATATTTTTCTTCTTATTATTCATCATCATTATGTTGTCATCGTGATCGTTACAATACATTGTATTATTAGCTGAATTTTCAAGATCCAATGACATATTACCGCGGTTCAGAACACGTCTAGGTATATCTTTAATTGGAGATTTTATATTATCATTATCATACGATATTGAAGTTTCAGTATTTATTTCAACGCTGTGTGTTGTCGTTGAACGTTCGGTATAAGATTTCGACATTAAACCGACGCCGTAACGCTCTGGTACTGCTGGCACTTTTGAACTTGATTTTAAACCTAGAAAAAGGAACACGAAGCAATTCGCTATACGGTAAAATTAGACCGCGATTTTCACCTTAAAAAGAAAATAAATAAATAAATAAAACAAAATTAAAATAAAGTCGAAATAAAACGAAGCTTGTTATAATTCTATTTCTATCGCGAGCGCGCGTATTTAACTATCTCCGACTACTATACGTGACACCTGTATACCTATATCGCGTATTTGAAATCGTTCTAAAGGCGGAGACAATCCACTCCGACTCACTGCTGATGCTCTGATCTGTTCAGGTAGTATATAAATAAATATGTATATACATACAATTATTTTACACCCACGCGTTTAATATGCAAGTATATAGTAACATATCCCTAACTCTATCGCAGATGTACCATAGTAAATTTATACGTAGGTATACAAAAGATGAATCCACACTATACGAATTGTTGTCGATATATAATTGAATACCTATACGTGTGATTGTGTTCGAACGGTGTGTGTCGACGGGCGGCCGCGCCGCACCGCGCGCGACCTAACCAACGATATACGAATATCAATAAGGTGTCCGGGCATGCAGCGTTGGTCGTACCACCATTCATGGAGATGATGACTTCATCGTGATTCACGATATAATACTGGATTTGAACACGAATATTCGCAAATACACAAGCAATAATAACAATAAGCATATATTCGCGGTTATAATTCTTTCGCGATTATATTCCCACCCGCGATTATAATTCCATCTATCAAATACTCTAAGTTCTATTCCGGCATAGCTATTATATAGAAATATCATGCCTATAGTATGCAAGTAGAAAAAAGGAAACCGGTTTGACATTATGAAATAGAATTCTCACCTAATTGTTTGAGTTTTCTCGATAGTTGATCGGCTTTGCGTCTTGTATCGTCTTCTTGATCGCTACTGAAATATCCTTCGGAATGAGTACTCGGTGCTTTTTGTCTCTGAACAAAATTAGGAGACAATACCGGTGGTGCATCGGATAATTGTTTGTTCTTTATCTCAACCTGACAATAATATTTACATCAAATGATTAAACAGTATCGTTCTACTTTCAGTTATTTTTTGTTAATTATTATTATAGGTGTGATTATTCATTCATCCTCTGAAAATATGTTCATCGCTGTAATCTTTGTTTCTCTTTCTCCTCATTCTGCATGAACCTATAGCTTCGAAACCAATAGAAAACAATATCACGCAAGTTTCATTCTTCTTTCTCATTTTTCCGCTTCTTCTTTGGTTTAAAGAGCTACACGAGTGCGCGAGCGAGAGTTAAGTAGAAAAATAAAAAGAAAAAAAAATGAACCTAGAGAAAAGGAATGGGCGGGTTTTATGAGGTGGGGGGTGAAGCTAGAAATACTAAAATGAATTTCTATATGTAAATCGTGAGTTGGTACGTTACGGTTGTAGAATTCTAGTGTTATATCCATATGTATGTGGGCATATACCTAGGTACGAGCTGCGTGAAGGAATGTAAGCACTTTCATTGCTATGAAACTGTCCTATGATGATAGGATAAAATAGAATAAATGAAGAAAACCGATTTCATCTTCCGCGTCCAGAAACTTACTGTTTTCGAAATTCGCAAACATAGGTACAACTTAACATCAATAAATAACAATTCTCACCTTGGATGTTGACAAGTTTCTTTTATGCCTCGCATTATATCGTTCGAAAAGATTCCTGTAGCGTGCTGTATCAACCTCTTTCTCGTCATCGAAATTAATTGTAAATGTCAACGGCTGCTGGGGTGTAACAGGCTCGCTAAATACATCTTGCGAAGAATTTTTTGAATCATTTTTTATCACTGGTTCTCTTTCTTCATTTTCTTTTTCTTCTCCTCCTAGTCCCGACGGTCTTCCTTCTTCATCGTTGTTTTTTGATTCCTCCTTCTCATCGATTGTCTTCTTTTTATCCCCGTCTTTAACATCACCTGCATCATCTTTTGCAACACAATCACTGCACGGTATTTTTATAGACTCTCTTTCATCTGGGAACATAGAAACCCCGTTTTTTGCATCAACATCATCGTCTTCCTTGTCAGCTGTACTCGAGCGCAACGGCGATGTCGGTAGTTGGTTTGATTCTCCGATCCCCGCAGGGTCCTTACCCTCGGGATGTCTATCGGGCGAGCTATCATCCCCAATTAAATGATTGATATTTTGTATATTTTTATGAAGTTTATCATCGCTCAAGGTTATCGATGTTGCCGTTGATACTGGGCTGCTGTCATCGTCATCCCGTGTCGATTTTTCTCCAACCTCCATAGTCATACCCAGTACATTAATGATTCAATATTTTTCACTCACAAAACTAACGTCGGATTGATAATTTCCACTGAACACTTTCTACACTGATTCAAGTCACATTATTAAATTATAAACTTTCCCTATTTCACCTAATATTATCTATAATATATCGCTTAACATTAGTTTTCTACTGTGATGAATGATACCTATGCTCGTGCACGCCATTAATGATACGCGATTGTCATTTGTCAACACTGGCTGCGCCCCCTGCTGGCTATATTCGTATATTCACACTCGACGAACAGGTTCAGGGGACTTGGCTATTGTTGTAACAGGTTGTGAGTGTCTCTTTGGGCGCGTTCTGACATTCGCTTCAAGCACCTCCTGCAGTCTTCTATCTGCGTCACACTATCAGATTATCCATAAGCTCTGTCCTCCTCCCTCTGGACCTTAAGCCATAGAGATCTTTGCTTGAAGCGCTGGAAGCGAATATCGGAACGCGCTGTTTGAAAATCCACCTGACTTACCACAGCCATAAAGCACAGAGATTAATATAGAGCAGAAATAACAATGCAATCACGATGAAATTGTTGGAATTATGGCGCAAAACGTGGCGGTAGTCTTTTGAAACAATAATTGCGTCGGCGTCGATGAATATTTATCACTGAGGATAAAATTGCGATAATTGGGTGAACTGGGGTGGACGGACATGTCATGCTTTGGGTCATTTTAAATTTTTCGTTAAAAAACTGATAATACGGGCCACAAGCGGCGATAAATTAATCAAAATAAATAATCAGTGAAACTTTATTATTACCGTATATGAATTTCGTCGATTAACCTTTGATCTGTTAACAATCTATCTCGGGGGGAAAAAAATACAAGAAAGAAAATAACCTATTCAATGCGTCAGAAAGACGGCCTTCATAGAGTTTTTCAATCTCCTCGAAAAATGAAGGTTTAATGTAATATCAATTAGCATGACAAATCCACCTGCTGATAATAAACGCAGATAATGGAGTTGCAGGGGGCACGTCCTCTTATTAGAGACTCTGACCTAACCCTCCAACCCCGTAATGCTCCTCGTTACAAAGTCTGGCTACCCCTAGCGACGCAGCAGGTACACCAAAATTTTCCTTCAGAATCAAAATACAAATCAATTTTCAATTGCAGACTCGAAGTTCTTCAGGTTTAAAAAAGTTGAGTTTCATTTCATTTTATTCGATTTCTCACTTTCTAGCTGCGACTCAGAAACCTGATACAAATAATTGGTCATAACTTACAAACCGAAGAAACACATGATGGAAAAAAATGGTTCTATTACACCCTTCACAGAACGAACATGTCCTCGCCTTTATACACAAGTGAACCGATCGACAATACTTGTCCAAAATGGGCGAGCCTTGATGTTCCAGTTCTTCATGCCACCGGGCATTCAGCTGCCAGCGGTGAGCAAAATACTCTTAGTAGTAATTGGAGTGCAGCGAATGAATTCCTGTTGTGTTCAATAACATTGAACATATTCATGTACATGGATTCATTCATTTCCAATGCATTGAAAACTTTAAGAATCTTTCTTTTCAAATTCAGATATAGTACTTAGACTGTGGAGGCGAACTTTGATAGGAGGTTCGGCGACCGATGTAACGATATTAACAAAGGGATTATCCCTAACGGGTTTAATTTATCTTGGAACAAAGCTTCCGGGTAATTTAAATACGATTTTGATGGATAATTCGTTGATATTTCATCTTCAAGGCGGTTACTTTGTTCCGCCATGCTGTTGTGTTACTTCTCCGGAACTTAAAAGATATTTAAGAATTAACGTCCAGGCTACAGATATCAGGGACAGCTATACCGTGAATAAACTATGCAGTTTGAGAAGTAAGATGCAGGCTCTGAGGCAGCAGTCAGAATCAGCCAAAGCTCTGAGAGAGCGCATTGCCCTTGGATATGAATCACAAATTCAAGTCTCATACCCAAGATCTTCGCTCAACAGGCTTTTACAACCGAAACAAGCGAGCAGAGAAAAAAAAGCTGAAAGTCTTAGGATTAGGAAAGAACTTGAAGTCGCTAGGTTTAGAACAAAACTACTAGATCAAGAAAGAATCAGGAAAACTGGAGAGATCAGAGTTTTGAGTCAGGAACATACCGGTATTGTTGAAGAAAATCAGGATCATGGTAAGAAATTTGTTCTTCGAATTTAAATACGCAAAAATGATTTTCTCCTCATTTCATATTCCATACTTCGATATTCTGTATTGATCATCTCCATGAGACGTTTTTTTCATTAATTCATATATTTTACCAGGTTCCGATTTAATGGGGAGGTACAGAGAGCTAAACAGAGAAATAGAGCGGCTCAGAGAGTGGCGGCAAAGTCAGACAGAAACTAGAGATGCTTATATTCATACAACTACACGGCTAGCTAACCGCAGAATGCAACTCATATCTGAGCTTGGTCTTATCTATCCCATATCTCGAGTACGAAACCGCCTCCCAATTATTTGACAGTATTAGTGACACTGATAGAGAATAGAATATGTTGAATATGACATGACTGGCCTGCAGTTTCATAGATATGAAACTTTTTTCATTGCAGATAGATGACGGTAGATACACAATAAATAACGTTCATTTGCCAGACAGCGAGGCACTTGACTCTTGCAATGATACCCAAGTGGCGGTGGCGCTTGGATCTGTTGCTCATATGACGCAGATGATTGCAAGTTTTCTAAATGTACCTACGAGGTATCCTATCATCCACTGTGCCTCAAGGAGCAAAGCAGTCGATCACATAACGGAAAATATACCGGACAGAGATAGACAGTCAGTATTTTTTGAGTTCTAAAATTCTCCTTTGAGATACGTACGATTTTTATTGAATTTTTATTGATGTAGGTTTCCATTGTTTGCCCGTGGAAAGGACAAACTCCAATTTCATTATGCAGTGTATCTTCTGAATAAAAATATAGCGCAGCTGAGATGGTATTGCGGTCTTCCCACGGTTGATTTACGAGCTACGCTTCCAAATCTTGCGTCTTTGATTAATATCAAGCCAAATCCACCGTGAGTATGAGTTTTGAAGAGAAAATAGTGTTCTAAAATTTGTGCAGAATGTTAATTTGTTCGGTTGTTTAGATTGGATGGATCGAAAAGAACTTTTTCTGGATCGTCATTGGATACAGATCAAAGTAATGCGGGTAAATATAAGCCTCCAGGACCGCATCTGCCTCCTGGACCTTCATCATTTCAGAAAGTAATATTTGAGAAGTGCCATAAGCAATCGAGATCTATAGGACGTTCACAGAGCGCAAAATCTTCACTCGGAGCATCCTTGGATCAAGGACTGAACAATCATGAGCAATTATTCAGCTTGAATAACAAAACCAAACGGATTTGTAAATCAGAAGAACGTGCGATAGACGACACAACTTTATCATTACCCAAAAATAATCCTATGAATGATAGCGATGATGAAACGCTGCATCATCATAATTACACAAGCAATAATAATACCAGGAGTGATCATATTTTAGTAAAAGAAAATGTTGTCGTTGCTCCTGTAGAAAGCAATATAGAAATCACCGTACCCATATCTGTAACCAAAAGGCAAAGCATGAATGATTCTGATCCCATCGAAAGTTCAAGGCATAGGAGCTCCAACTCTATAAGTAGCTGTGAAATGGCACTTTGTACTGGGCAAGTTGAAGGTGAGGAATCCAAGTGTGAACCAGATGGTGATGAAGAAACTTTCGCCATTGAGGATGTGACAAGAATTGAAACTATTCCAGAAACCAGGAAACTTAGGGATTGTGAAGTAGACCATGAAGTAGACCAAAATGCTGTCTTCAAAGACAAAGAAGGTGATAATGAGCCTGCAACTGCATCTGCCGATTTATGTTTTATGGATGATGCAATGGAATATGCGAGTAGAATAATGGAACAAAAACAACGCGCGGGTTCCGTTTGCAGTTTTCCCGCGGAATATTTGATTGCAGAAAAAATGCAGAGGAGAAAGCGATACGATTCTGAATCAAGGTAGTGATAATTTATGGAAGAAAAATGCATTTTTTTACATTTCTTCTTCAGCAACTTGACTTGACATTAATTTTCATTACAGAGAAGGAGGCCCGGAGATGCAGAGGTTTCTGGAAAATTGGCAAAACAGCAGTCCGAATGTAAATTGCTCACAGGAACAACTTCAGCATTTCAAATATGATCCAGCTGTAAGTTGTAAATAGATCACAAGACTAACTAGCTATAGTGAGATATTACTTTCAGGTAATACATAATACATTTGAATCAGGCTTAATTACTTTCAGCCTCATAATGGATCTTACGTTCCAAAGCCGCTGCCTCTATCACGTTCCTCAAAAGATAGTGCTGAGTCTAGTGAGCTCCGGACTTCCTCAGAGTACATCAATTCCATCAGAAGAAGTTCGGAAAACGTTTTTGCACGGACTGAAGCACTGGCTAATAAACCGACGAGCTTCAAGGTGATGAAACCTCGGCAGTAACTAGTGGATCAGAGCAAAATTTTGCAAAAAATTATTGTCTCATAGAAAAGAACAGGAAGAAAACAAAATGGCTGAAAAACACGCGCTCGCTGGCCATTTGAAAAAATTGATCTTGAAAAGGGTAAAATCGTATTACTCAACAATAATCTGTGATACAGCGAATAATCAAAGCACGTTCAGTCGCATTGGTTCCATTTAAGATTAGATTAGGTCTTCTAGAGGTAATGCAAGAAAAGTTTTATTATTCAATTACGGGCCAGTTCCGTTTACAACACATTGCTAAAAATTTACTAATTTAGTCTCTCGTAGTTACATATACCTATATCTGTATAACTGAAAAATACGTACTATAATTTTAAGGTAATCGACAAATTAGTATATAAATTCAAGTCTAGTTCTATCTATTGAGGCTTAAATTTGAAAGTGTATATTGAGGTGAAACTCTGTGGAAATAAAGACTAAAATTCAGCGAGATCCCACTTTCGATACAGACATAAAAAGTAAAAAAAAACTCCAGTCTATTTACTTAGATTTTAAGACTAATTATTATGTACTACAGATTTATTACGTATATTATTATGGAATAATGAAGTTAGTTTATGCAAGGATGTTGTATTCTTTCTTGTTTTTCGTTTTGATTGCTTTATAGCATGTACATTTATTATTATCAACTTTGAACAATCGTTACAAGTCAAAACTATTATTATTGAGAATCAACGGTGAAGTAAATGAAAGAAAATAATAATCATCTCAATTAAATGTGAACAAAAATGAGGTAATGCATGTCTTTTCTCTCCATACAGTAGTAATTAATGTAAACCGTATTACTTTATTTGAGAAAGATCAAACGTTCTATGTATTAACAAAAAGCGAGTAGGCAAACAAAGTCAACGATTTTTCAATTTTTAATAGTCACGCCAGGAATTGAATTAAAAAAAAAAAATTATAATAGTTGTAGTACTTAGTAAATCTATTTTATTCAGTAATGACTTATAGTACAGCTTTGCAACGAGATCACTTTCATCAGTCAGTAGAAAATCACAAGAGATAATTCCCAAGCCTTGCTGGTTGAAACGCATGAAACAAAGGCCTCTAAAAACTCGTGTTTTTATTTCGTTTCTTATTCAAAAACGTGTCTATCTTCAAAGGCATTCATGCATGTTCAAAATTAGACTTGAAAACTTCATTCAACATATTCAGTTTTCCACTCAAACACCAACTTTTTTTTACAATGATGCTTCTTCGGATGTATTAGTCAATTTTTTACTGATCGTCCACAAACGTTCTGCTTCCTCTGGATGCAACTTTTTTTTCGTTTCATAAACCTGGCAGTCTCTGTACATAAGTCCGCTCTCGTTTCCAAGGGATTCTTCTGTCGCGCAGTGAAGCACAGTCTGTGCACCCTGGAATTATAAAATAAATATAAAAATAAGAATTCATTCATAAGAAGAGATAAAAGAAGAAAAAAGGAAAAAATTATTCATTCATTAACGCACTTGATTTGCAGTACGGAGAAACATTAACGCAACTGGCGAAAAAATGATGTAATGAAACCAGCTCCTTTTAACGCCTCTGAAAAGTCCTGTGTAAGTAAATCCAGGGCAAACAGAATACACTTGTACTCCGCTATTTTCCGTTCGCTTCGCAAGTTCCATAGCAAATAAAGCATTCGCTAATTTCGAGTTACAGTATCCTGGGTTCATTCTTCCTTTAATCGGAAGTCCCTTTTCGCCATTTAAATTATCAAAATCTATTTTACCAGATTCCAAAAGTTTAGACGTTACCACGACGATTCTAAAAGGATATGAAATCGCAATTAGATAAATTTTGTTGATCTTTTTCCCATAATTTGATGAATGCAGAGAAATGTAATTTCAAGTAAGCTCAATTCTTGCCTGCTCGGAGCACTTTCCTTCAATCTATCAAGCAGCAAATTTGTGAGAAGAAAATGCCCTAAGTGATTAACTCCAAAATGAATTTCAAATCCTTCTTTAGTCAGAGAATGTTCTTTCAAAGGCGTGTACACCCCGGCGTTATTTATAAGGACGTGAATCTCTGGAAAAGTTTTTGATACTTCCACAGCAAAGTGTTTTATCGAAGCGAAAGACGCCAAGTCCAGTTCCATTGGTATCTACGGAAAGAGTTCAAAAAGTAGAAAAAAGAGTAGATTTTGATACATTACTTTACAACCGGATTAGTGACAATTAAAATAAATTGACAAAACAATAAATTCTCACCAGTTCCCCTGTGATTACTTCTTTCCGGATTTCGGCAACAGTGTTTCTTGCGCTCTGAAGATTGCGACATGCCATAATAACTCGAGCCTTTCTCCGTGCCAGTTCTCTCACAGTTTCTTTTCCTATACCAGAATTAGCTCCGGTAACGAGAAAAACGCGGCCTTGTAGTGGAGTCCTACTTTGACATCTTCCCCATGAAGATTCACGACATTTTCGTAAAAGACCAATGACAAGGATGACGGGAAATATCAAGTAACACAACGAGGAAACCATTATATCTGTTTTAAATTGTTATTTTTCCTGCAGGTTTCTTGTCCGATTATTGTTTTCGTTCATTACCCATGAGATATTCAGAACCGCGCAGATATAACAATAACAAAACAAAATTCTTCGTCTCAAAACAGGCCTGACCTAACCTAAGGTAATCCTAACCTTAATCTTGCCGCCTATGATCCGGCAGAGTCGAAAAGATCGAAATATGCTCTTCGTCTTCACGAGACACGATTTCTAATTGCGTTGTAGATTATTTTCTTCAATTTGCATCATATGGTGTTCAAGAAGATGAGTCACAAACGAATGTATTATTCCTTTTTCTTTATTTTCTCTTGTATCTTCTGCGTATTCCAATTGAACGTACTGTTACATACCGATGCATGGATTTATCGCTCGACTGTCTGTGATGCGCATAAGGTGACATTAAAGACGCATTCAATCCTCCATGGTTGCACATGGTTGAATGCATTGTTACCCGTTGTTGAACGCTGTGAGTCATTAGTAGCGTCCCAAGGTAATATACCTTTTCACGCGCAACAATCGATGCTCGATTCCTAGCAACAAACATTGTTATTCATTGTTGCATGCAAATAGCTAACAATGTATAACAATATTTGTCGCGGGAAATCGAGCGACAAATCGCTACATGAAAGCCAGCTTTAGCGTAGATCCGAGACAGAGGTAGATCGCTAGTCACGATCACACGCGACTTCGAATGAATAGTGATCACTTCTCCTAATTCATAACTGTTAACCACTATCAACTGAATATTTACAGACATCGTCTACCGCAAAATGAGCACGTTGTTAAAATACGGTTTTCTACGAACAGCAGTGAAACGTGAGCAAACATTAACACACACGGTTGTAGGCGTTCGGTTTCGAATCTTCGAATCCTAAATTCCTTAGCGCAACGCACATGTTTATGATTCTGCTGAATTGTACTTTGTACCAACTCTAGAGTGGACATGATTTCTGTTTATTATATGAATGTATAGTGTATACGTATGAACTAGCATGTAAACATATGTTACAGAATTTTGAATGTACGGTTTTCAGAGTCGTTGAAAATGTCTACGGTCGCTGGATGCAGCGAATTTAAAACCCTCGATGTTTCCGTACCGAAACCGTTCGTTTATCACGTTCAATTAAACAGACCGAAAAGTCTCAATGCCATCAATAAACAGATGTGGCAGTAGGTATTTATTATTTGTTTTGCATTCTCTAATTGATTGACGGTAATTTTTCATCGCACGCAGTGCGTTCTTCGTTCCATTTTTGTTTACTTTCAAATTTTTAAGATACCAACAAGCGCAATTTTTTATCGTTCAAATAAGTAAACAATTTCGCCTAGAATTCTGTGCATACAATGGCTTTTTGTCTGAATTTTTATATGCAGAACTGTCTTTTATTTTATAGAGAGATTAAGCAATGTTTTGACGAATTAGGAGACAATCCGGAATGCCGAGTAGTCCTTCTCTCAGGAGCAGGAAAATTTTTCAATGCCGGTGAGGCGCTGATTATAACTTGTTCACGAAAATTCTACATGCAAAGTTTATTTCATTACGATTTGAAAATTATTTCTTATTTTTCCATTAATTTTATGATATATTATTTTTTTATCATAGGTATAGACATCAGTTTATTAATGAGCTTTGCACCATTACTCGCGGAATGCACAGACGTTGCCCAAAAATGTAAAAGACTTAGAAAAGAAATTATTCTTTGCCAGGAATCACTTTCGGCAATTGAACTGGTACTCTATAATTAGTTTATACTGAAATTTATATGTCAAATTAAATACTTTCACTCTTTTTTTTATTAATATTTAGTCTTTCGAAATTTATTGCTAATGTTTAGTCTTCTATAAAATCTATTAAACTTATTTGAAATCTGTTTTTATATGCCTAAAATTATATGAGATTCAAATTTATGAATAATATTTGAAGTAAAAATATTCAAATTTGCATCAAACGTTTGAGAAAAGAATTATATTTATGAAATTTACATCTCGTATAATTTTTAGGCATTCAACAACAAATTCCAGAATCATTTCACTAGATTTTATGAAAGATTATTCGTCAGAAATAAATTTCACAATAGCATAAATCAAAAAAAAAAGAAAAAGGGAACACTAAAATTTTTGTGAGTCGAATTAATTTGCTGCAATATGCATAATATAGTTCCTATTTATGGTTTGAAACGATTTCACGATTACAAGAATTACGGCACAGTAGTATAAAATAATTCAAAATCGTTATTCTACAACGACAACAAACCAAATACCGATGTAAATTCATTTACAAATACATAAAAATAGAGAAAAAGTATAATAAAATAGAATGAATCAAATACACTGAATGGTTTCTATGATTCTCTTTAGTGTCAAAAGCCAGTAGTAGCGGCAGTTCACGGAGCATGTATAGGAGCAGGAATGGGTATAATAAGTTCGGCCGATATTCGTTACTGTACAAAAGACGCGTGGTTCCAAGTGAAGGAGGTGATGATGGGATTAGCGGCGGACATCGGTACATTACAGAGAATGCCAAAGATCATGGGATCAGAGAGTTTGGTCAGAGAACTTGTTTATACTGGAAGAAAATTTCAAGCTTCTGAAGCTCTGCAGTACGGACTAGTCAGCAAAATTTACGACGATTTTGAAAAGTAGTTTGAAGTTTAAAACCATTAATATCTATATTATTGCAATTGTTTTTGTTTTCAACAAAACCGAATATATCTGGGCATCTTTGTCTACCCAGTTTATTGGCTGGATCCCTCACACTCGCTGAAGAAATTTCTCAAAGAAGTCCCGTCGCTGTACAAGGCAGTAAATTGAACCTGAATTACTCAAGAGATCACACTGTTCAGGAGGGGCTAGACCATGTTGTAAGTATCGCATTAGATCATATTATCGATCATCACATTATTCCATCATAGATGATGAAAATTCCTCGGGCTGAACTTCCTCGAGTAGTTTTTATTCGTTCCATTCATTTTGATATTGTCATTGACACTCATAATCGACCTGAAAACAAACGAAGTTGCTGTAGAATAGTGATAGTGATTTCAAATCAGACTGAAATTCTTTTTTCCTCTGTTTTTCAGCTTATGTATAATCAAGTCATGCTGCAGAGTGAAGATGTCGTTAATTCAGTCATTGCACACGCAAGCAAAAGTGGAGAGGCCCCTGTATATTCAAAGTTATGAGAATTTTGGGTTTGAGCGGCAGATTCGGATTTTATAATTGTCGTTATCGATGTCAATTAGGACCTGTTCATGGCAGCATAACCATATATATTTCTTCTATGCACATCATTGATTTGTTACGTTTTTTATTTCATAGAACATGATATGATATATTTCTCAATTAAAAATTATTTGAATAATCGAAAGAGTATAATTTACTGTGTCGCCAAACTGCTGATTCCTATCCAAATTAACATAATATCTGTAGATACAAAGCCGGGGGAAAATTTTCTACAACTGGAACTCTCTAAGACACCTAATTTTCAATTAATCATCTTTCACTAAGGAATTCGAGCATCGAGAAGACTACCAATGCCTCGTTTCTTAGGCATAGCAGCTAGCCGATCAGCTTCAATCTTATCGGCAACTTTATAAATGTTTTTGTCAGCGGGAAATTTGACCTAAGGGAAGGTTAAAGTCTAGTTTGTGATCACACAGAATTCTATAAAAGTAAATTATGAGTTTTAGCTTGGACCTGGGAATTCAGCCCTTCACACAAATATTTATGAGAACAAACTTACAATAAGCAAGTTTATGAAGTGCTCATAGTTTATTCTATTCGTTGCTGGATCACAGGCTACAAACATCATCTCGTTTACTTCATCTTGTGTGTAAGGCTCCCCAAGTTCCATCAATGCTTTTGCCAAATCATCTCTCATTATGTAGCCGCGATTTTCAGGATCAAAAAACTGGAAAGCCTTCAATAATTCCTCTGGCTCAGCCGGCTTCAGTCTGTGAAAAATCTCATGTACTTCAGCAACCGTATTTTTAGATCACTGTTATCTTTTCTCTATCTTTCTATGCACAATGTCTTTTATTTTTTCTAGTCCTATTATTATTGTCAAATTAAATTCTCACTTGTGCTCATTAATCGTTTTAGTCATGTATTCAACGAATCTAGACTGCGATACAGAATTATTTTCAACATCCTCAAGTTGAACTTGAATTTCTTGTAGCTCTGCTTCAGTCATAACGCAACCTGTGATTTGTAAATAGTAAAATTAATAAAATATCTTTGATTACCTCCTTTCATTGCTTTTCAATTACTTACCCAGCGATCTTATCATCGTTCCCAAATCCCTGACATCAACTTCCTGAATTTTTGCAGTATCAAATACATCAAAAGCATTATGAATCAGTTTTTCTAGCATACTTGGTCCTGAAAATATCGAAGGAGTTGCTGAATTATTGAAACTCATACATCAAATTATTGAAATTTCTACATGGCCGGGAGGGCTGCAGAAGAAGTTTACGCAGCTACAATATTTTGAATAATTTATCACGAACGTACGTGAGAAAATCTCTAACCGAGTAATTTTATTGGTGAATATAGATTGTAAAATATGGACCTCACCCTCAGAACCCGTTAACGAAATTCCTCGTCTCATTGTCGAACTTCTTCTTGGTACGTCAGTAATTTGTTGCAGTGCCATGTTTATATTGATCGAATAAGATAAACAAACCCTTATCAACTGTGAATTTCACGTATAATCGTCACATCTGAAAAGAAACTCACGGTATTGGAAAGGAATTTCTATTCTGAAATTAATTTAACCTATTCCAGAGGTTCCTGTGATCATATTTTTTCCACATAATTTTTATCACATTTTTTTTCGTTATGAAAAATGTTAAATTATACAAATAATAATAATAATGCGCAATAGCGTGTGCAACAATGAATCGCGGGTAAAGAGAATTCCTAATTTCAACCAACCAGAGAAATAGTCCAGATGGACATTGGCCAGTGAGAGGCGTTCGCTTGTGCGTATGTCAAATAAGAGAATGGATTTGGTTTGTTATCGGAATGGCGTCGTTTCGAATTGGGGTCTAACTGGCGAATGGGGAGTCTCGTATTATAGAAAGTATTGTTTGCAATATAGCCGCCATATTGCGAGAGGAGCGCGGGTCACCGTCGCGTGTATGGCTCCATTCCTTAGAATTTTATCTGAACAAGTAAATATTGCCCGCGGTGTTTATTGTAATATAAAATAACAATATACCGTGATGGATCCAGCTAAGTTAAAAGTGGTTGAGTTAAGGGCCGAGCTATCTCATCGCGGCCTAGATACCAAAGGAATTAAAGCTGTCCTAGTTGAACGACTACGTAAGGCTTTGGAGGAAGAGAACGGAGACGGTAAGGAAAACATGTAGCATTTTTCGTATTATCGCGTTCATTCGCTACACTCTCAAATTTCTATCGCCTTCGATCGCCGCCTATGAATCCCCGATTTCCACGTCCATCGAATGTTCAATTCTATCCTCTATGAGAAAAAAAATCGCCGTTTCCAACCTATACGCAACCTGTTTTCACCGCATTCACAGCCACCGCGCATTCCTTTTTCCGTAATCATACATTTCTGAAAATGCGTTGCAATCAATTTTTAGATCCAACATTTTAATTTCTCCTAGTTTTTAATTTGTCATATTTAATTTCTTACGTTTATTTTATTAGCTGTTGAAGAGACGACGATTCTTGATACAAGTACAGAAGAGGCTCTTGATACGACGATAACAGAGTCTCACGAGCGGTCGCCAGAGCCCTCTAAGCCTTCTCCGCTTGCTAAGACACCCGGGCGATCGGCACGGACCTTGTCTGCTTCTAGTCCAACAAAAACACCTTCGAGAGCAGTAGCAAAAGCCGCTGCTGCTGTTCTGTCTCCAACCAAACAACCGCCCTCGCCTGCTGAGCCTGTAATTACTGACGAACAATGGACATCTTCTCCCACTCCCGAAATAACAGCTTCGGAACCAGTTTCACAAGAGCCAGAAGCCTCCCCTCGAGCTCAGACCCCTGAAAATTCAACAGATTCTATTGCAAGATCCCCTGAGAGCAATGTTGAAGTTGATATACCAGAAAAAACGGAGGATAAACAGGAAGAACTAACTCAGGAAACGGTTCCAGAAATTGCAGAAGAAAGTTCGCGAGATGAAGACGAACCTGTTATTCAGGATGAAGAGAAATCTGAAAACGTGGAGAATCGCACAGAAGAATCTTCTAGTGTACCTGATGAAATTGAAGAGAATTTGATGCTGGTTACGGAGGACAAGCCTCAGGAAGATGGAGTAGATGTTAGAGAGGAGGAGAAAATAACCGAAGTTTCGGAAAGTACAGAAGTCCCAGAGATTAAAGAATTACCTAAAGAATCTGAAGACGAAACTAATTCTGTTGTTGATGATTTGGAGAGTTCTGATCTTCCGAGAGAAGAAAGAGAAGAAAGAGAAGAAAGAGAAGAAAGAGAAGAAAGAGAAGAAAGAGAAGAAAGAAGAGAAGAAGAAAAAGAATCTGTTAAAGTAGAGGAACCAAATAATGGGATTGAATTGCAGGAGGAAAGAGGGATCCAGGGAGAACGTAATGGGGGAAAAATAGATGAGAAAAATTCAGAAGAGGATATATCAATGGAAACAGACCTCAAGAAAGAAGTTGAAAATGAGGAAGAGGAAGAAGATAAACATCCGCCAAGAATATTCAACTCAGAACCAACTGTGCCTGGCGAAGAAGGCCCTGGTGAAGAGATACAGACTGATCTCAAAGTTGAAAAAATTGAATACTATGACTATGACGAAAGGACACCAAAACGTGAAGATCAGGCAAGTATTTTTTCAATTAATAGCACAATCAATATAAATCGCGTTGTTATTTCTTACTGAAAAATTGATGAACTTGAATTGGAATGAACTATATGTACACTGTTAATTCTCTGGCTGTTCAATTTCGGTTTTTATTTCATTTCACTGATCTTTCATTAACTCTTTCATTTATTTCACTTCAGGACGTTGAAATGAAGGAGTCAAAGAACGAGGAAGACAGTGACAGCGCAAGGGACAGAGATCGCAAAGATCGCAGGGACAGGAAGCGCAAAAGATCAACAAGTCCACAGCAAGAACGGTACAGATCACCTCCACCCGCTAAGCCCGATGATGAACCAGAACTTGAGGATGGATCAGTTCTTCTATCCTGGTGTGAGTATATTACAGATAAATCGAAATAGGTATTGCTATTATCCAATAGATAGATAGATTAAGCAATCTCTATCGTCGTTTAATTATAACAATCAAAATTGGTGACCTGAATGAATGGGAAGACATCGGGTGAGGAAAGATTTATTGAATAAAACTATGCAAAAAATGAAGTAATCTGAGGAATTTACTTTGCATAGTTCTTGATGCTGACAAAAACGTTCTTTTTCTTCTAATCGTTGAAGATCACGTTTTATATAAAATAAAAAAAATAATTACAGATGATTCTGATTTGAACCTGATGATCAACAAGGATAATTTCTGCTCTGCGACACCGATGCACAATGATGGCTTTGGCTATATTTGGGCAGGTACAAGAGCGTCGTTTGGATTTCGTACAGGAAAATTATACTATGAAACAAAAGTGACAGAGAATTGTAACATAAATCTACAAGATGAAGAAAATCCGCATGTATTACGGATCGGCTGGTCAGTAGCAGGTACATCGACACAACTCGGAGAAGAGAAGTTCAGCTACGGTTATGGCGGCACAGGAAAGATATCGACGAACTGTAAATTTCAGGATTATGGGAAGCGTTTTGGCAAAGACGACGTTGTTGGCTGTTACGCTGATCTCACCGGAGAGGCAAAGATCAATTTGTCGTTTACTGTAAACGGGATAGACCAAGGCGTTGCCTTTTCAATCTCCAAAGAGGAAATAGGCGACGTTGCTCTATATCCCCACATTTTGACAAAGAACTGTATGTTCGCATGTAATTTTGGACAAGAAGAACCATGGAGCGCGGACATATTACCCGGGTATATTTCTGTCGGTGAAGTTGATCCTCAGGAAAGAATTCCAGGACCTCGAAGACCTGCGAGAAAAGAGGATTGCGAAATGCTACTTATGTGTGGACTCCCTGCCGCCGGAAAAACTCAATGGGCTTTACAATATGCGGCTTTACATCCGGAAAAAAAATACAATATACTTGGAACAAACACTCTAATCGACAAGATGAAGGTGAATAATTAGAGATTCAATTGAATACGTTAAAGTTGCTAATAAATTCAAATTTTGTGACATGGTATTTATTTACTACTTTAGTTTGTTTTTTTGCGTGAACGACAACTAAATAAATACTTTAAACATTCATCAGGTGATGGGTCTGCCACGAAAACGAAATTACCATGGGCGTTGGGAACTTTTGATCGACAAATGTACCCGTGCACTGAACAAACTGCTTGAGATTGCTTCAACGCGAAGGAGGAACTATATTTTGGATCAGGTGAGTCTTTTCTCTTCAATTTCAATCAGGATTAAGAAAGAAATTCCTCAAATGCGCAGTTTGTCAGAAACACTGCCATCTTTCCCTTGTCATTGAGAATAAAACTGAAATAACAAATATGGAGGAAAATTTGTAAGTAGTTCAGGCTACCCTTTTTTGCTTTTGTTTTACTTTCATAATCTTTCAGCCAGTTTTGACGATACATTTGATAAATATACAAATATTTCTGATATTTTGCCAGTCTAGCTCTTCCGTGAATATTCTTCACTAATTAGAGAGAATTCAGTTCTTACTTCAGTTGAATATTTGTATATACTAACAAATGTCATGCAACGGTTGAAAACAGGTATGGATTATAAATATAAGTTTTGTAAACCGGCAAGAACAGTGGAATCATTTCTAAAAGGAACGAGGTATGTTTAGAATAATTTTAGGTCTAAGGTAGTTTAAGAGAGTAGAAGAAAATCTGACCAGAAGAAAATCTATGATAATTGAACAATCGAGAGATTTTAGTCAAAATAATGAAGTAGCATACTCAGCACACTGAAAGGATTCAGTGACAAATCCTGACAAGGTTTGAGGCCTTCTTGGTAAGTATTTCGTGCACAAATGCACAGCGATTATTGAATAAGTGAATAAAATTGATTTGAGCGTAGGTATTACGGCTAAGGAAGAAATTAGGAGCGATTTGAAGAAACGCCTACCACCGTTGTTTAATGCGCAAGATTTAAATTTGAATTTCGGAGATAAAAAATAAATAGGCCCTAGCGCGCACGCCTCTATATCATAAATGGCAAATAAAATCTCATGACATCTGATATGTTTTCTGTGGAACCGATACAGACAAACGTATATCCTACCGCACAAAGGCGCAAAATGAGGCATTTCTACGGGTTTCAACGGAAGGCTGTAGTTGTAGTACCAACGGACGAGGAATTCAAGTTACGAACTGCTAAACGCGAGGCTATCGAAGGCAAGGATGTTCCTGATTCCGCGGTACTGGAAATGAAAGGTTGGTTTATAATTTCATCAGGAGTTACGCCGGTGTATCCTATACTGTAACGAATATACCCAACAACGTCCCCTACGATGTTATATTATATTTTTATATATTATAATTCACGATGTTGTTTCATTCACATTTAATGAGTTTTGATGATAGCTATCTATATTCTAATGATTCCCGCAATGATGCATCATTTTTTACCATATTTTTAAATACTCGATGGATATTAATTCGTAGGTGTTCCTTCTCACCAGTTCCGATCACTTATTCATTTCTCATTAGAAAAGCTGTAGTCCAGGCTCATTCGTGAACCTGATCTGTCTTTTATGTTTTCATTCTGGAGAGATATATTCAAGAGAAGAAAATAATCTCATACATTGTTTCCTTCATATTTACAGCAAATTTCACCGCACCAACAGTTGGTGAGTCTTTTGACGTGGTCGAGTACGTTGAATCGAATGAAGAAGAGGCCAAGAAGCTGATAGAAAAATATAACAAGGAAGGAAAAGAGGCTGGTTATTCACAACAACAAATCAACAAACGACCACGCTTCGAAAAAGCAGACAGCTACAGAGATAGCCGCGATTCAAGAAGTAGTCGTGATAGCAGGGATAGTAGAGATCATCGTGATCGACGCGGTTGTAAGTGTTCATTGAATTTTTCCATTCATTTCTCTTTATCTTTTGCTTCTGTATTCCCATAAGATCAGTATCAAAAATTAGCATGCGTCAGGTTTGATTTTTTTCAGCTGAGTAATTGCATCCTCTAAATTCATTACCTCCCTAACTTAATTTTCTGTACAAATCTTATTATAAAGTACCTTTTTTCTCTAGATTCTGACAGAAATCGCAACATGGGCGGATGGCGCGGTGGAAATAGTGGCGGCGGATGGCGTGACAGACCACAACGTGGCGGGGGAGGTAGCAGCAGCGGAGGTAGTGGTAGCGGAGGTAATAGCAGTGGTGGCGGCCACCCGAGACACGGAGGAAGCAGTGGAGGTAGTGGCTACGGCGCACCTTCCTCTGGTGGAGGATGGAGGGGAAGTCGAGGCGGACCTCCGGTGCCGTCACACCGCGGTGGAAATGATCGTCGTGGTGGCGGAGGAGGAGACAGAAGGCCAACTGGAGGGAGCGACCGTAACCGTACTTCTCAACAGAGACAGGGAGGAGGTTGGGGCGCCATGGGGTGAGAATATGATAGAAACATCTGAAAAAAGGAGTTAATATTCCCAATTTAGAAGAAAAATCATGAAAAAAAAATCATAAATTTGTGTCCAAAATTTGCGCAAATGTGGAAATAATCTTTTTTAACAGTTATCAAGGTTCACAACAGCAGCAAGGAAGTAGCGGATGGGGTCAGCAAGGCGGATGGTCTGGCAGTCAATCCCAGCAAACTGGTGGTTGGGCACAACAGCAGTGGGGACAACAGCAGTGGGGTGGATGGAAAGGATTTGGTCAAGGAAGTTATGGCCAAGCTGGTTATAACCAACAGAATTATGGCAATGGAAATTGGGGCGGTTGGAATCAACAACAGTATTATAATCAATATTGGGGCCAGCAACAACAGCAACAACAACAAACTGGCCAATCGGCTGTCACCAGTGGCGGGCAGTCCGTAAGTAGGGTCAATCAATGTACTTTAAATTGAGTATAACATTATATCACGTAAGAAAAACAGTAAAGTAATAAATTGCTATTTGTGATTTGGCAAAGTTGGGAATTGAATTAGAAAAAAATAGGAGCCAAATACGTTTAAATCTCTAGCCTTTGAAGATGAATGATATTGGGAGACTAGAAATTAACTGAACAGGTGTAATAAACAATATGAAATATGGAAAATTTTATTTCTAGGTAACAACGACCGGAAATACGAACACGACAAACGCATCGACAACAAATACAGCGGCGTACGGATATCCACAAGGATGGCAGGGGTACGCTCAAGCTTACGCTTTCCCGGCACAAACAACATCGACAAATTCTCAACAGGCACAGCAACAAAAGTAGAAACAATAAATACTAAAACGTTTAATCGTTGACGAAAATAATTTTCCAAGATAAAAAAAAAAACAAAAAAAAAACAAAAACGATTTCCGTGTGCTGCGGGGACAGGGCAGGTAAATAATACCTGATACCTAATACCAACTTCTTACCGTGCTTTACACAATCGTTATTATTTTCTTTTCGTTTCTTCGTTTCTTCTTCTCTTCATTTCTTCTTCCTTCTCTTTTAATAGTTGACTATGTACAGCCCGTCTCTGTTTATAGTATATAATGATGAATAAGCAACTAAATCACACAAGCACGATTTTTAACGTAGATTATGAATATAGATACTATTATACAACTATATATTTTCTTTTACTTGTATTATAACAGTAGAGGGTCAACCGATCGTTGATATTTAACGATTTTGTCTTTATCTCGCTCCTATATGATTTCTTTCTTTCTTGTGTAAAATATTTTACACAGAAGAAAAAAATGTATTGCTAATTCGTACATAAATACAGATATTTCAATCATCCGGAATTTTCACAAATGAAAAATGATAAAATAATAAAATGAAACCAAAAACGAAAAAGCAACATTCAACAATATCGTAGATTTACAATTCATGGTTTGTGTTTCGATCATTCCAACAGACTTTATGTTTATAATTATAATCAGGTGATACATAACAATATCGGATTCTCTAAGAATAGTAAAAATAGGGAAAAAAGTGAAAAATAAAATAAAATGAAAAATAAAAATGTTTTCTATATCTATAAATGTTTTTTAATTTATTCAATTGTAACTAGTATACTATCTATACTTTGATCCGTCATTACTAACATAGTAATATCACAGTCGTAGAAATAACATCCATAATATTATGAAATCACACAAATTTATACCCTATATTTATGACTATTATATAAATATGAATCCACAGTGTACAATATTACTGTTAATATTACAAGCAACATGGCGAGGAGAGAAAAAAAAGAAAGACAAAAGATTATAGAAAATAATAATCTTCTCCTTTGCACTGGGTACGATAAAAGCTGTATAATATCATGGGCGTGAGATAATGTAATCGATCAATGAAATATGCAATAAATGATGTATTATTGCAGGGTTAGTATTGTTAAAATTAAAATTTCAATTTGGTATTTTTGTCTTTTTCGTTTGGTACGGTTTTTTGTTTTTTTTTTCAAATTTCTTCAACTCTTGAGTCCAGAAGATTACAATTCACTTCATTTACCCAAATTTTGTTAATTCTTACGTATTATAAACTTTATCACTATATATTATGTATAATAATTATGGAGGCTTATGAAAATGAGTAATCATATAATATGAGATAGAGGAGAAGAGAAGGAGAAGAAGGAAAAGAAGAAGAAGAAGAAGAAAAAGAAGAAGAAGAAGAAGAATAATAATAAAAAGGGGGGAAGACAAAAATAGTAAAAATAATGAGAAATAATTTTAAAAGAATGAATACTAATAAAAACAAAATGAGAAAAATATGTTACATATTTTTTGAAACTAATAACCACAGATGAATTTATTTAAAAAAAGATTATACATATTACTAGAGAGAGAAGGAGGTAGGGAGGGAGGGAGGGAGGGAGGGAGGGAGGGAGAGAGACAGAGAGAAAGAGATAGACAGAGAAAGAGAAAGAGAGAAAGAAAGAAAGAATAAAAAGAAGAACAAAGAAAACATAGTATTTAAAACGTTACTATGTTAAAAAAAACATTTTTGACGATATAATACAATACACACATACATACATACTTATTAAGAGATCCTTTTATAAAATAAAAAATACCAAGCGTATACTTATGCAGTTTACATTTATACTATAATAAGTAAGTATAAAAAACAAAAAATGAATTCGATAATGGTTTAGAAACAATTTTTTGTTTTAATTGAATCATCATTAAACAAATAAAATAAAATTAAACAAATAAATATAGTCAGAATTAGTACGTTTAATAGTATATGAAACCGTATAGAACTATTATTATTATTATTATTATTATTATTATTATTAATATTATTAGTTTAATAAAGTGTACAAATGCATTGACAAAAATAAACATCTTGTCTATTAATTTACGCTATTACAATCTACCTTTTATTCCTCTATCCTTCTCTTCGTTATCCGGTATACATATTATATCTATTCCCGTGTTACTTGATTACCTCATTTTATAACAATTGTGCTCAATTTTCGTAAGATATATGCGGTTCATTGGGGGGGGGGGGGGGGGGGGGATGTAATAAAGAGAGTTGAGTGTTTAGAATAACTTGGAAGACTTATTTATTTATTTATTTATTCATTTTTTTGTTCTCTACGATGTCTCGATCGGATGAATTCGAATCCAGATATAAACGGACAAGCAGCAGGTATACCTACTGTTCTGTTTCGTTGATACAATTTATTCTTGAAAAAATTCCAATCACCTCGTAGATATGAATTTCTATTATAAAGACGCTCGCGCATATGCTTGATATATAAGTATAGAAATAGTACATTTCGATACAAGAGGCCAAACGAGCGGTTCGCACGCTACAAGTGTGTGAAGGCGCAAACGAGCCAGAGGCCGAGTCGAAGACGGGCCGGGCCGGAGGGTCAGTGATGTGCCTTCACACCCGAGTAGTGTGCGTTCCGTCCTTTTGGCCTCGTGTATCGAACACTATTCTTTGTTACACCTCATGCAAAGCCCCGTGAAACCTAAATATTGGCCAAGATGTAAACGCTAATTTAACAATTCAGACTGACGGACCAACTCAATGAAACGTTAGGTGGCGGTATTAGCGAGTGGGACGTTTGCGTGGTATTGAAAACGTTTTGCGCACCGCTAGAGATTTTGCACACCGTTCTCGCATATTAGTACCGGAACAAGCCATTTTGGATACCAGTAACCGGTACGCAAACAAAAGCTTTGCATGCAGGTGTAACAAAAAATACTAATTTCAAGATCGATGCGGTCTTTCCTAATGCTAGCTGCCTAAAGTCAGGCGTGAGGAATCCTTGGCAGTGACAATGAGGGGCCGGATTTTGAATACTTGCGTAGATATTTTTTATACTCGCGTGAATCTTGTTCTTGCGCGAAGTATGCGCATACTGTACTGTACTGTACGTATAATAGACAAAGATTTTACTAGAAATTTACTAGGGATTTCTATACGTACTTCACGGGAAAACAGCGAATTTCGATACGTTAAAAATTATCGCGATTCAAAATTGGAGTTTCACGAATGTTTATTATACCTACCAATAATATATTTGTTGAAGATGAAAGGGAAGGTGGGGGGGGGGGGGGGGGGGGGGGGGAGATCTCGGTCTACGGTTCCCTGCATACATCGCAATTATTATTCTTCTCATGAAGTTCTTGTTTGAAAAACAAAAAACATCCAATTTGAGAAAGAAGGAGAAAACAAAAAATACAGAAACAGTATTCACCCGATGTTAACGGGCAAAAATTACACCGGTGCACGATGTATGTATGTATGTATGCATGTATGTACCTACGTACCTATACGTATAGGTATAGGATATCGACGGTGAAGGAAGATGGATATCTTTGGAAGCAGGTTTAATAAGTTGTAAGTTGGAACTTTGGTGGAAAAGGTACAACGAGCAAGCAACTCGTCGGAGGTGGGTTCGGTGGTCGGGGCGGGCACAATATTGATCTGGGGGGTCTCTTCCCGGGGTGGTGGTGGTCCATGGGGTGATTCCCTCTGGTGAGGGTGAGGTTTGAGGGTGGCAAGAGGGCCAGAGGGTAACGGGGTGAGGAATGAGGAATGAGGGATGCTGGATGGTGGATGCGTGGTGGTCCAGTTCGCAGCCAGCCACTGAATCGCGTTGGTAGGTCTGGCGGATCTGCAGGCGGATCTGGCGCTGGTCTGGGCTGGTCTGGTAGTGGTGGTACCTGCTACCTGCTACCTGCTACCCGCTACCTGGTGCCTTCCGCAACCTGCTTATACCACTGGGATAATAATAATTCTATAATAATAATATTAATAACAATAATCGTAATAATATTATTATTAATAATAATAACAATAATAATAATACTAATAAAAGTAATAATAACAACAATAATAATAATATAACAATAACAGTAGAACGAGTTGTAATCGCTGTCTGAAAGGATCAACTGCATTTTTTTTTCTGTTTCAATAAGATCGGAATACACACCGCTGAAGGATCTGCGAGGGATCCATATTATTATATTATATACTATGCGTATGATATATTACGCATAGATTCACAATCAATCCATCCATCCATCCATCGAGGAGAGCCGGGGAGGATTATTATCGCCAATTTATTTAGCTCAATTGGCCGAGAGCCCTGTGCCATCAAGAGAGGTTGGAAGGAAGGAAGGAAGGAAGGAGGGAAGGAAGGAAGGAAGGAAGGAAGGAAAGAAAGAAAGGAGAGAAAAAACAAAAACCATCATGAAAAGACCTGTGGGGAAACTTGGCTCGTTGTAAAACGCGTGACTAGAATTCGTATCGGGGATTTTTATTGGTACGATTTAAAATTCTCTGGACAAGAGATTTATTCGGGTTGAGATACGCGCGAGGGGTAGAAACTGGTAGAGAGTATACTCGTTTAGAGCAAATGAAGAATTTGAAGAAAAATCGTCCGAAAATCATGGTCGACGGCAAAGACGACGCGAATCTTTGGTCAAATATTGCAGGGGATCAACGATAATCTTAGTTTTTCTTTTTCTGTTTGATTTTCATACTGAAAAGAAGCATCGAAATCCAGATCTTGTCGCTCCTTCTGCACGATCGAATAAAAAAGGTTCCGGATCATCGGCGAAGAAGAAGAAGAAGAAGAAGAAGAAGAAAAATAAGAAGGAAAGAGAAAGGAACTACTCCGTGGCTGTGCCTCCAGAAGTACGATTTTGTATATCCGTAACGACAAATCTGAGGACATGAGATTTCTCATCTTGATATATTTATAAGATATACAATAAGATCTTGTCGGATCCAACGTCCACTCAAAATATCAAACTTTTTGTTCGATATGTGATACGTGGCGCGATTCACCTGGACCGAGCATCTGTCGTCTCTCAAATTCAGAATTGGAAGTGCTCCAGCGGACCCGGGAAGAAGAAACGTGCAAAGTATTTCGCACAGTGGTTCGGATTACTGTCGACTGCAGTTACATACATGATTCAAACATGTTTCAAGATTGATATGTATTAGGCGTGTCGTAAAAATCACGTGACGAACGATTTAACGTGTTGCACATCCTGCCAATATTTATTTCTCTTGTAGGTAGATATACATCCGCCTATTTCGTAGACGGGATAAACTCTTTCGGCCGCAGATTTTTCTCTTATAAATATTCGTAACAGTACCTATATCGCAGCGGCGAAGCGATTAGAGTAAATCCACTTCACTGCAAACGATTATAATTTCGTTCATTAGTTTTTCAATAGGTATCTTTTCTCCTTTCTTTTGGTTGGGCCTGGGAAAAGGCAGTCTCTTTCAATTTTGTGTCTAAGTTTTCATTTTATTTTTTATTACCTCTTTGCGTTTTTATGCCCTGCAGCCAGAAAGAAATCCAAGTGCGGCTTGCTTCGCTTTATGAGACACGTCTTTATAGAGAGAGAGAGAGAGAGAGAGAGAGAGAAAGAGAACGAGAGGGAGATAGCGCGAGTGGGAGGGAGGGAGAATTTGCGACAAAGGAGTAATCCCTGCAGAATAACAGAGACGACAGATGTCTCTCAATTATAACTCCCCCAATTTTTTAACGCGAATTGTTTCTCGGGTTGCAGGGAATTACTGAAACTGAGGTGGAGGCTCCTACTTTTGACGAATAAATATCAAAAGAGGGAAATCTCAACTCGCTGTTGTTATGACGGCAAAGTCGGGAGGTCCGGAAGGAAAGGTCCCCGATAATTAACCCCCGGTCATATCACGGCCGAGGCTATCGTGAATTCGCAATCACTATCGAGAGTATCAATGGGAATTATTTCGCGTTATACGTTCGTCGGCGATGATCGTGCAGATATAGTGCAACGTAATAGTTTACTGTTGGTGTTGGTGCGTTTTATCATCATTCACCATCTACGGAGCGAAGGTGTGAAGTAGTGGGTGCCGGGATTTTTCAACATGTCGTCAACCGTCTCGTCGAGAAATCATCGATGCAGATTCGAGGAGGGTATCATGTCGAGGAGATCTTTGATCGCCATCGCCTGCCTTCACCTTATCGTTCTACTTGGTATAATGCCTCAAGGTCAGTCAAAGTACCTTTCACCACACAGGTTCTCCGATAGAATAAGAAGCCCGAATATATTTTGGATAATCATGTTGCACATGATTTTTGACCGGGGAATCGGACGTTTCGCAGAGGCAAAGAACGGCAAACTCTCTTTTCTTTGTTAACGACTTTCGGCTCGTCCTACGAGATTCCTTTGTAACGTAATTGATATACCTATATAGGTGGGTACATTTCACGTTGCTGATTTTCTTGATTAGCATTAATTAATTGGCTCGTTCGCGGTCCCTAGTCGTTCGCGTAACGCTACATATACCTACGTTTACTTAGGAACAAAACGAAAAGGATATCTTTGATTCAATTTCAGAGAATCCTTGAACGCGTGAGATGGATATTTACTTGAACAGTGATTTTTGGGACCTGTATTACAAGGTTTGAGTAATGTTATCGTAACTTCCGATGCCAGTGGCCACAGAGAACTGAAATATCCATTAAGCCGCATAATTTGTCTGATTCTAGTTTCCATTCTATCGGAGAAATTTTATTTCTCACTATTTCTATCAAAGAATCAGAAATTCTGAGCCTCATTTCATCGTGGGATGATATGATACGACATGTTTCTGCAAAGATGAAAACAAACGTAATAAACCGAAGGGAAAAAATATGCGGATTCATTAGGGATCGAAGATCGTTGTTTTCTTAATTTTTCAAAAATTTATCAAATAATCGTTTCATTGAAATTAAGACCGTTCTTTCCAACATGAAACACGAATGTTTTCATCGGTGAATGCACGCATTTCACCGTGAGAAACACTGTGGACAATTGCGACAAAAGCATTTTTCATTGGTTTTTCTTTCGTTTCGCTGTCGAGTCTTCCGTAACGCAGATCCGATGTACTCACTCTCGAAGATCGATTCCAAAAGCGTCGTAATTGTCAGAGGTAATCGGAATGCTATAAGGATCCAGAAAACTAGTCCACGACGAAAAAATTCATGCCCAGAGATCTCACGGTGGAAAAAATTTGCAAACAAATATTTGGTACGAACAAATTGCGTTTTGATGAATTGAATAAAAAATTTGCCTGCGTTTAAACCGGAACTTCTGAGCGATTATTTGTAAATTCACGTGTTATCCTGTCCTTCATATATCTGCGTACGTCCCTGTGTGTATAGTATACATACGACGATCATGCAGGAAATCGGTATCCATTATACATATATTATAAAAGCATCGTCCGCTCATTTAGGTATATGTGTTAGCCGTGGTTTCATGCATACCAATATGCATACGTTAGATTGTAATCTACATTAACACACAGCATTATTTTTTCACTGAAATCCCAGCCGCAGCTTCCGCTACGATAATTGGAAGGTATGCTATAATTGATACGAACTATACTACAGGTATACATACGTATGTTTCTGTGTGTGTATAAACACTCTACCGGGTTACGTCTCTCTACTACATAACTTGAATTACCTCGTTCTCATTGACCCGTGCGAAGCCTTTTACTCTTTTCAAGTGTAGGCACCCAAGAATCCAACGGAGCGTTACATCATGTTACCTACGTAAAAGGAACGAAACGTAACGAAACGAAACGAAACAAAATGAAAAAGAAAACAGATTTGCAAAAAATTAAAAATACCCGAAAGAGGAATTATTGTACAAGTTTTCACGATTTTGACACGATTCGTTCTCCGGCTGCTATAATCGGCCTTGAATTATACGTGATAGCAACAAGGCGCCTCATCGAGCGGCAAAATTAACGATTAAAAAACGGTGAGACTTTGCGCACTAGATTTTCGCGATTGAACGAATGAATAAAGCGAAATAAATTCTACACCGAAATTTTCGCCGATTAATTGTCTGTCGGACGAAGCGACCTGGTGGCGATTAGTTGATCGTACGTGCGCTTTTGGAAAATTTGTTCGCTTTTCGAAATGAATTGCAGCGTCCGAGCTGTCGTCAATCGGCACCGATTTTTATCAGACAAGATTCGACTCGAGTTCAAACGCTCTAATCTATATCGAAAATTGCAATACGTTTTTGCAGAAAATACATTCAACGTATGTACAGTTAACAAACTGCCAGCACAGTCACTTCATCCGACAGACAATTTATCATGGAAACATTTCGGGGTGAGTGAGTGAGTCATTTCATTCGATTCATTCGATCGTGAGAATCTAGTGCGCGAGGTTTCGCCGCTTTTAAATTGTTCATTTCACCGCACGAGGCGTCTTGAAGTTGTTCCTAGCTGAAACAACGATACATTCATTCCACTCATTGTCGGAACTGGTAGGTTTGATCTGGAAGGACGATTGTTCGATGAATCGAACATTTATGTCGCTTCAACTGACAATGAATGTAGGTAACAGGCCGTGATAATCGCTGTAGATGGTTCAACGCGATTTATTTCTCATTGTATGGCAATCGAACGTGAAGGGATGAATCGGTATCATAGATATCGAACAACGAACCTCTGCCTATCGTTTCTGTGACTATTCTTATCAAACCGAAATAGAAGTTGAAGACTATAGCTTCCAGCGGTTCGCTATATTCGGAAAAATAATGTCCTGGCGTGTTTTAGCGACGTTATACAAAGACTCGACAACCGCGCCGTTGGCCACTTCGCAATGGTATAGGTATAAGGTATACAGGAAACACGGTGTCTACGGGGAGCCGTTCTTTTCAATTATTTCGTAAGTCAGTAGGGATTTCTCGCAATAAAGAAGGCCGTAAGGTAGAGACCGCCGGGTATGGGAGAAGTGGATGGATACGTGTGTACATACATACATCCCTGCTATGTAGGTTGGGGTAGTATATACGTCGGCTAGCTGATAACACGAGACCGTATCCGTTTTTCTATTTCAATTTTGTATGAAGTTCTTCGTTAGGTCTTCTCCTCGGTCGTCCGTTAACGGGTTTTTTCCACCCGTCCGTCTCGATTCATCTATTGGGTCCGTTCAATTGTCATTGTATGTCCGTGCGTACATACATAAAACACCGCAAGATAATTTCTATGATTTCATTACCGATGGTATCGCGTGTATCATATGTACCTTCCATAGGTACCTATCCTGCATGTAGTATATGTACAATAAAAAATGTCAAATACATATGTACAGGTATATACATACATACGCACGTTAACGAAGTTGAATGGAAAAATAACAAGGGAGATGAGCTGCAGGTTGGTACTGTATACATACGTAAATTTTTCTTTCCTTCGACAATTTTTAATGGAGTTTTACATCCTCGGAACAAAAAGCCTAAAAAAAAGTGGCGAAGAAAAAGAGAAGAGAGGAGGAGGAAGAGGAGGAGAAAAGAGAATACCTCCTTCCAACCTTTTAACTGAAACTTAGGGGTTTTATCCGTTGACTAGCCCACTTGGCGGGTCAACCGGGCGAGGCATCTCGCCAAAATTGTTGCTTCAACGACTCTTTATCCTCGATCCACCATCCTCCTCCATCCGTCAACCGCCGGCACCCCTACCAGGATGAGAAACTCCGGGCTTTCAAACACTCCCGTTTTAGAAACTGAGATCGTTTATATTTAAAAGGGTCTCGCGGTTATAAGCATACCAAAGAAATTATGGAGCGGTTAGAAACGAGCCGAAATTTAAACAGCCATTTATAACCTAATATCGACGCCAAACATCCGCGAAAAACGCTACTATACTGGAGAAATTAGCAAAGGAACAGCTGAAATGAATGCGAGAAATTCTGTTTCTCTCGTCAAACCGTGGATGAGCGGTGTCTGAATTTCTCTTACCATTATTTACATCACTTCGTCGAATCGAAAGATTTTCAAAGTTTCTCGTGAGAAAAATGTACACTTATTGGATGACCGAACGATCCTCGTTGCTTTCAGTTCGTGTACTATGCGTACCAATCGTGTATAACAAAAACTTAAAAACCCAGAGGAAAGAGGAAAAAAAAAACTCAAAATCTTCCTGCCGATGGCATATTCCGCGAACCGCGACGACTGACGGCAGTCGACGTCACCGTAGGAGTATACCCAACGCTGTTTCATTATAATTAGGCCCGGCGGCGCGGCGGGCGCGGGTGACGCGTTGCTTTCCTAATTACCTTTCCAACAATCTAGTAGTCGCAGCCACCGGTGGTCTAGCCGCTCGTTGACTCGGTAAGGCTTTATTCACTTACCTTTCCGTGTGGCCTTTTCCACCGCACTAATTCCGTCAGCTCTCTCTCTCTCTTTCTCTCTCTATTTTCCTTTCTCTCTCTCTTCTCTCTTTGCAGCCCTCATATGGGCATGGACAGGTATGTAGTACAGCCTCGCGCGGTTGTTTCTTTCTCCCTCATACTCGTAGAATTTCATTACCCTCGCAAAAATTAATCCGTGGCTGGCACACGTGCAGTGTGTATACAGGACGCATACATCGAGATCACACCATGTATGTACGTAGCTACTTGAAGTGAAATTTTACTACTAGGTAGGCTTGCGTACCATGAATCTGCATCTTTTTTTCTCCGCTACGTACCGCGCGTCAACTCTTCCATGAATTATAGTTGGGTACCGCATAATATCATTCTATCGAATAGGTGAGCGTATTTTTGCCTCATTAAATTTGATTATTCTTCGGGAATCCCCATGTGAGAATTGAAATGTTCAAGTTTTGCATTCTCGTCTGTTGCTCAATTACGTGTCGAACAGAAACGAGAATTTCCAAATGCTCCTTGCGTCACAATAATCCTTGCTAGACATTCATGTGGTACGGCCGTGCTCGGAACACCAACATGAAGATATCCGAGTATCAGATTCAAGATTTGGGACCGTTGTTCCATGGAAAAAGAGCAAAACAAATTTTCTTCTCAAAAAGCGAATTTTCGATTGTTTCAAGAGAACTGGGGACGCGCTCTCGAATCCGATGCACGAATATCTTCATCTCGTTGTCCTGAACATAATCCTGAAACCTGATCGTCCTGCGAGGATTATTGTAACGCAAGGAGCACTCAGAAATTCTATATTCTTTAAAATGGCATATCAAATGTGATGGTTGATAATTGAGGCATGTCTCATTCAATTTTCCACCTTAGACTGAGATCTTGCTAGTTTCGAAGTAGTGAAGTTCCAAATGCCGGGAAAATTATGATGCCTATAGATCTTGGAGTATTTAAATTTTTCCCCAGAGTCCGCTCCTGAAGAGATTGGGGAACGATCAGATGCATTCGTCACAGAAACTGATCAGTTAAATCAATTCCTGTTCGCTATACATCAACAATTTTTCGATATCGTATGTTATACTCGTCGTGTTAGCTGGCAGGCGTGTGAAACTTTGCATGGCATACATGGAAGTGCTTGCTCTTCTTGGTCTCCGCATGGATCGAGTTATCGCTTACCCTCTCGGTGCATGTATATGGATACGTATATGTGATACACGAACCAGTACCGAGCCGTAATGTGGCCCGTACTCGTACTTGACGAAGCGAATCAATACCTGTTCAGCACTCTTCGAAACTTCTAACTCGAAACTTCCATCTTCGAACTCCTTCAAAGTGTTTACTCTACAAACTCGCTCACATGTATAATATAGTATACACACAGCATATACACCGGCGTGTATACACGTCTTTGTAAACAATGTAAAACATATTAAAGAAGGTTGGGACAACACGGCCTAGCTAGGTATATACATACATACAAGGGAATACGGCAATTCTTGAGAATTCATTCGACGAAAATGATCATTTTGTTCGAGCGGGCATTGTTTCACAGCGAATTTCATTGAAAAATTGACAATGTTGATGAAAGAAGTTGCCGAACCTGATCGAATAGATCTTATTTCACAGCGGAGCGCGATTTCGAGTTCCGTTGCAAAAAAGCAAATTTTATGCAGAGAACAATCATCCCGGGCTATTTCCTGGGCTATAAAAACATATCTTTCGTGTGTGCGTACATGTAAATTGTACGCGAAATCATACGTGCTACGGACACGTACGGACGAAACTCTACCGTCTATTTCACGCAGGTTCGCAAAAGCTCCGTGCATTTGGAACTCGTGCCTTGATCATCAAATATGACACTGTATCTGCTGGATGCGTGAGAAGGAGGTACGGCTGATTGGTCTTGAGGCGCGTGCGCTAACCTCATTTCCTCAGGCCCTCGAAGGGTGGAAATATAACTGAATCGAATATGGAGCAGTGTGTCGTTAGTATAATCACCTAAGAATCTCACCGCTCGCTGAAATCATATCCAGCGGCCCGCATCTCCCCACGTCACATTCTTATTGCACGAAACGCTCAGCGTACGCGTCGTGTCTGAGCACACCGCTGACTCTTACTACTGGAAACGCTGGCTTTTTCTTCATTCTTCTACTGCGAGATAGAACGGTAGAAAAAAATCCTTTCCTATATCCATTCCTCGGTATGTTTATACATAATAATCATGATACGATGATCCATAATTTCTCGCAATCCTCGGGTTACGGTATTCCCACGAGGGAAGAGAACCGCGCGTAATTTCTTTGTCTGCCGAAGAACAGGGTTCTTGTACGGCGCAGTCTGCACGCGAACGACCACCGAGACCATCACCGGTCGGTGCGCGGGCGCACGTCTCTTGACGGTTGGTTGCTTGAAGGTCGTCGTATGGAGAGCTTGAAATGATTTTATCTCCCAGGCTAATACCGAGAAAGGATATAATACCTGCGCTTGAATCATCGGTATAGATTTGACATGGCAATAGGTGCAAGGACCGTAGATTAGAGATTAGTTTCTCTATCTGGCAATGAAGTCGTGCAGAAGAGGCTATCGCAGGCGAGGATAAAAGGGATAGTAGATGAATGTAGTGCGCATCCGTCGTTCATTCGTTTCCTTTATACTACGTAAGTAATGCTCTATGAAGGCTGTTCTGCCCTTGGTATAACCTTGCCCATACATGCGTAAAAATTAATTTCAAATTTGTTCAGACGCTCAAATTTCGAATGAAGAAAAGCTTTGGACCGTATAGCTCGAATTCATTGATTTTCAACTTGTGAATTCGTGTTCCGTGTTGCTTTTCTTTTTTCTTTTATCCTTTATAAAATCTTTCATAAAGTCTCACACCACCGGAAATCTGGTGGAGTAGCTTTCGCGCGGTACCTACCGGCTGTGTAATACTTCGAGGAATAATTATATAGCGCTCCTCTACTACTCGTGGTAAAACAAAGGCAAGGTCACTCGAATATTGGGACAAAAAATACCTAACCTCTCACCTTCCTTCCGCGTGCGCGGGTACCAAAAGAGTGCCGAGAGCATCAAGCAACTCCGCCAAGTGCACTAAGAGTACCTATACCCCAAGCGGTATACCAATACCCCCCCCCCCCCCCCCCCTCCCGTGACTCTTCGTCGGAGGTCTGAGGTTCGAGGAGAAGGTTCCCAGCGAGAGGAGGGGAGAGACGAGGCGAGGCGGGAAAACGCAAGGGGTTGGCGGGAAGCTTCGACTTCGGGGGCGGAGGGGGGGGGCGAAAAGGTTGGTTATGTCTCGGAGACCACGTCGAGTCCCGGGGAGAGAATGCAAGGATCGAACGAACGAGGTGGAAGCTGAATGGGCTCGGAGTGTGACTGACGGTTAGCTGGCAAGGGTGGAGAGGTGAGGCCAGAGGGAAAGAGGGAGAGAGGGAGGTCGAGAAATTGAGAGAGGGAGGGAAAAGAGGGAGCCTGCCTCTCGACTCGGAGCCAGAAAATTTTCGGGGGTGCCTGTTGCTATGACGACCACCCGGGGCCTTTGGGCGCGGGTGGGTTCGGTATCCCCCTCCCCCTCCCCCACCCCCTCCACCGCCCCCCTGGCGCGGGCGTACAGGCGTACAGAATATACCCATCCACGCAGCCACCTCGTCGCGTCAGTTCCCTCATTGTCGTTGATTTGCAGCGTAACGACGAGTCGTTCGAAAATTTCTAGAAATCTTTTTCCGTTCTGCTTATAAATACAATTATATGCTGTATATATTGTAGGTATATATACGTATATTATATAACTTTCTGCAGACTGAATCGTCAGGATTTATCCAGCACCTGGGTGCTCCTCAAGATTCTCCGCCTTTCTATTGAATTGTCGGAAGAATTTATCAATCACTTTGCCTCCGGTACATCTGGAGCCGAAGGACTCAATGAAACAGGAGCCTAAATTCCGTATCATCACTTATTTCTCAGAATGAAATAAGAAAATATATGTATAGGACCAAACGAAACTCGTGCCATTTCCCGTCCTCGAAATATCGTTTCATTCATCTTTCAGTCCACGGAGATGAAATTGATAAATTATCGTTTCGTTTTTTTTCTTTCTAAAGACATGAGATGATGTTCTACTAGCCGGGACTGATGGATATATCCTTCATTGAACTTCGCAAAGATAAGATCGAAGCTATACGTATATATCGTTTTCATCGCGTTCATTAATCTGCAAGAGATGGAATAATATTTTTTTCAATCATGTTTCCGTAATTTCGAAAACGAAAACGAAAATGAAAACAAAAAAAAAACAAATACCAATTCGACGAAAGATCACTCGAGGAAAAATCTTCAAACATTGATAGGGGTATATCCTTTTCCGTTCTTTCACATTGTTTCTTATAATCGAATCCTCATACCTTGACGAGACAAAAATTGTGCGAAGCATGCAGTTTCGGGTTTCTTCCTAACACAATGAATCCTTCAACTCCCGCGCTGATTATAAAGGAGGTACAGATTTTTCTGGGCTAGATCACAATCGCGTTTCTTCAAAACAGTTGCACAAATTATATATCAGACTTGTTTTCATGTTTAATTTGTTGTCTCACGCATCTTCCTCCGAAAAAATACCAAATTTCAAGGCGTCATTGAATAAGGCGATAATTCCGGCGTCCAAAGTTTAGGGATTGACATAAAATCAGCTATTACTCGGCTTTGAGGCTTTGGGGTTTATGTATAAGCTCGCCGCAAGATCGACTGCTCGGCGTATTACACCGCTATGAGCAATCTACGGTGTAAAGAGTGACGGCCGGCAATATCCAAGCCTAGGGATATACACGTGATGACGGCAGATCGATGGATAGCTGGATCGATAAATTGGAAGTTTTTGTACGGGGGGAAGGGGTTGAGGAGTCGGGTTGTTGGACGTAACCGAGCGTTTTCAATTTGCTTCCAATTTGCCAGCGCGTGTAGGTATAGCCAGCTAGATAGCTATAACGTACTACTACTACCTGGTATTTGAATTTGTCAAGGTTTTTTTTCTTCACTCTCTGTCTTCTTCTTCTTTTTTTCCTCCTTCTTCTATGCACTTGAGAGGTACATAGAAGGAGAGAGAAAGAGAGAGGGAGAGAGAGAGAGAGAGAGAGAGAGAGAGAGAGAGAGAGAGAGAGAGTTGGCTGGTGAAGTTTGCAGAGGTTTTCAGGAATCGATGTAACTAATCCTAGATTCGCCTTGGGCGTTTAATAGCAAAGTTCCAAGCGCCGCGACGTTACGGTTCTCTGCACTACCTCAAACCAGAAATACCAAGGCTGACTGTACCTACCGACCTCCTCGTACCTACACACTCGTATATCCCAACGAACTAGCACCAGGCTGTCGAAAAAGGCGGCATAATATATGGCCTCTCAAAGGATACGATACAGCTGAATCCTCGATCCCCTAGTTTTCTGAATATACATATATTTACGTGTGTTTAGTAGGCATACAGGCATATACATGCATAGATGGGTAGACATGTCCTATACGCGTGCACATACTTGGCTATGTATATGGATGGATATGGATATGTATGTGGGCTCGTTTGCCTGGCATCTTTATATCTGCAGCCGTACCACCGCGAGCTACCTCTTTGCGGAAAAGGATCGCATACAAAAGAACACGCGATGCGCAAACACTTGATTCGCTATTTTACCACCGTTCATGATACGACGACGACGACGACGACGAGGCCGCTGGTGCGGCTGCTGGTGCTGCAATTCTTTGATGGTAATGCGAGAGATAAGCCGCTCGAAAAATCCCTCGGAATAAAAAGTTTGCTAACGATGTATGCCTAACCTATCCACTTATACCCGACGTTCTCTTTGAGAAAATCATTTTTCACCAAATTTTCACCAACGTTTACTTTCTATGTGATCGTCATCCAGTTCGCCCACCTGATCGGCCTCGTATGTGTACGGTCAAAGTGCGATATAAGTAAATATAGAGGGTCGGAAGAAAAAATTGAAGAAAACCTTGAGGCAGGGTTGAACGTTCTCGAGCGCAGGTCTTGAATATTTTATATTTTCATAACGAGAACGCATATCCCTTCGTTTAGTGAGCATGGTGCAGATGGCAATGGTATACAAATGAGGGAAGAGTAAGAAAGAAAATTGAAAGACTATTTTACTGAGGGATGATCTAGAATCGTGGAACGATGGGGATGAACATAAGGTTTATGAACGCCGTATCCACTATATGTATAGGCATGTCCTTTATCTAGTCATAATCTGCACCGTCCGAACAGTGGAGAGTTCGTATCTCTCCGATCCCCCGAAAGCCAACTGAAACATGAAGCCAACTGAGGATATTTGACTTGTGGTCGTGTTTGCGGACTCGGGACTACTGCTCCGTTTAGCTGGAAACGTTTTCGAGGGTCGGATATTCGGATCTCTATCTATCTATAAATCTATCTGTCTATCTATCTATCAGTTTATGTACCAGCGTATTTCGGAGCCTCTGAGATTGTGTTTGTAACGAGTTTTGAAAGAAATCCAATATCAAATGATGACCGTATGAAAATGTAATCATACTAGACGGTGAGCGATGATGCCAGTGATTTAGGAGTGGCACAGGATCATCGTATTATAAGTTCATCTGCACAATACTGTTGCAGATAGCGGCAATTTTCGACAGATTGAAATATATTCCAATATAAAACTGCGGTGATGGAAGCGAATTTATCGAGGAAATGTTACGTACAGAATTGGACAGGCGTCAAACCGATGGAACGCGCATACCTACTACGAGTAAATATAACGTGGCAGCAATAAACTGCACACTGCAGGCAAAAGGTGAAGGAGATCGTAGCTCACTTCTCAAACCTGCAGTTTCAGACGTCATATCGAGTGAAAAATTCCTCCAACTTGGTCAATGCATGCAGAACCACCGCATCTTGCCTCTTTCAATATCTGCAATCCTTGTCGAATCGGAACGGAAACCGAGGTTTCGCGCGCGTGTGTGTAGGCATGTGTGTTGTTCCATATTTGATATTCCGTATACCAGAGGAAAGCACGATCTACTTCTTCCCCGAATGGCCTAGAATTTTCACACAATTTCGTCGGCTATGATAGCACTGCCGTTTCATTTTTCGATCGTAACATTTTAACGCCTGAAAGTAGGTAGGTACCTTCCGCTATGGTTGAAACGTAATTTATTATTTTCGTACGATGTCTCTAAAACCGACTCGACTGTCCGGTTTGAGAGAATGAGAGAGCGAGAGAGGGAAAGTTACGTCGCAGAAGGTATGCGAGCGTAGCTTGGCTGGATCAATGGAGCCCTCGGAGCCTCGCCCGTCGCCGTCGACGTCGCAGCTCGAAACTCGTGCGAATGAACCACCGTCGTTTCCCATGCCCGGGAAGTTAGGGGAGGTGTATATAGGGTACAGATCTGTAGGCTATTATTTGTATACACACATAGTATACCTGGAGTCGAGAGGGCTCGTGAATATAGGAGAAGAATGAACATGAAAATGGAAATGAAAATGAGAGTGAAGAAAAAAACTGCAGTAGGAGCACTTGATCGCGTGCCAAGTACGTTCACGCCAGGATAATTAACGATCACCTCTCATACTTTGTTCACAGCTCAAAATATACGACACGTTTTACCATGACGCGATTATGCTTCTATAGGTGCCTGTAAAACGACAAAAAATCGGTTCCTTTCCGACGATTCTTTGTAATGTCTTTTTTCCAAGCCAAGTTTGATGAGTTAACGTAAAACGAGGCATCGTTATCCTGTTTGCAGAGGGACTGGGCGGTTACCATGAAAAACGACTGCTAAATCATCTCCTAGCCAACTACAACACCTTGGAACGTCCGGTGGCGAATGAGAGCGAGCCACTGGAGGTAAAATTCGGACTCACGTTGCAGCAGATCATTGACGTGGTAAGTCGATCAATTGGACCGATAAAAAGATCCAAATTTTCATCATTTATAATAATCCTACTGGACAATTCTACTGTGCAGTGAATCTTTTCGATATACCATCTATATACACAGGTATATATTGTACACTCGTGACCTCGCCTAATTGCGATACATTATACATTATCGTACAACAGGTATATGTACACAAATCTGTAATGTCTCGTGACCCACTCAAGGGATAAAGTAGAACGGGAATTCATTATTCATTCATCCGGGTGAACCTGCCGAGTGATTGCCTAAAGCGAACGATTCCTGACGATGGGGAACGTCAATCTAATAATATAGCGCGATGTTATTACAAATTAGCATCGATTTCCTTCTTCTCCTCCTTTTTCAGCGCAGAAAATCACATATGTTAGTATTATAATATCAGAATCTTCTTCCTTCTCCATCTTCTTCTTCATCTTCTTCTACTTCATTTCCTTACCGATTTAATCAACGAATAGAATAAAAAGGAGGAAATTCTGTCAGGTATATTGTACATGTACTTATAGTTGAGAGAAGGAAGAGAAAAGGACATCTTCATTTCAGGACTGAACTGCACGGCTGAACGGGGGCACGGGGTTTATGCCGGGGTATGCTTGAAGGTGTTTGATGTTATCTTTGCGCGCGTGTTACATAAATGTCGTATATGTCATTAACAACGGCGACACCAGGAGCCGGTGAAAATCACGTGATTGCTCATTAATTTTGAGGGAAACCGCGGAATCCTGGGAACGAGCTAGATATATATGTATATGCATATATACATATCTACCTATGACACATATACTATACCACGTGACTTGTGCGAGGATGTGCCCGCGAGAGATATAAGACTGCGGTATTCTTGCTGGCAGGTATATACCTATATACCTATGTAATATATACATTCGAATCTGATAACCGTAGCGGTACGGTTTATATTTCAAACGTATGTATGCGCGTGTATGAATTTATGTGTATACATACGCGCGTGAATAGATGCACGCATAGGAGGGCGTACTCCCTGTACATACGAACGCGCGAATATACGCGTTGCAAATTTTGTTTGTTCTATCTGGGGATGGAAAATCGATCAATGTTTGATTTCGTTCGATCGCGAGCTGCTTGATAATTCACGGAACCGACCAGCATACCCCGTATATCGATATACCTACCCACAGGGTGTTATAATCTCACTTTCTTTATTTCGGCGTATAGGACGAAAAGAACCAAATACTGACTACGAACGCATGGTTGAACCTGGTAAGTCAGCGTTCCGGTATGAAAAACCAAAATCTCTATACGCTCTCTCGAACTCCGACAAAATTTTTCATTTGAAGATCATGCCGTATGAAATTTAATGAAAAGAGAACTGTCGCGAGTATAAATTGTGATATTGTGATACACCTATATAACCGCAAAATTATATACTCACGGGAATAGTTTATTATCAATGATACGATGCTGTCGTCGTTCTAGTTTACGGCGAACACGGATTTACTATCGTACGCACATGTATGTGTAATATATATCATACATCACTTTAATTATTGTATATTCTTTACTCACTTGTTGTTGTTATCGTTGTCGTCGTTGTTGTTGTTGATGCTGTTGTTGTTGCCGTCGCTGTTTATACCGCCGATGCCGTCACCGCCATCGAAACCACTACCACTATTCAATTATCATTGATTATTGATCGTTGATTACTGATTATTGATGTATAGTCACTGTGTTTTTTCCCGATGTTTGTTATCAAGTATTTTATGTATTATTTTCACAACTATTATATCATTGCGAAATATGCATTGCGATGACGATAATATGTTGTTAGAGATTTTCGAATCCGGGTAAAAAAGAGAAAGAAGAAATGGAAACAAACAAGTATGTACAAACAATAGAAGGGTATGAAAGAGCGTAAAGAGAGTGCGGTTCAATCGGCATAACGGAACAATAATAATTACGAATGATCGTCGATTGAAAATAAATATTGTGTGTTTAAAAGAAATTCTATATTAAATTAAATGACATAATATAATATACGTATAAGCGAATCATTCGCTCTGCCCGGTTTCCACTCGATTCACGATTTACATCCAAATCGATTGAACTCAAAGAATAGTATAATAGGTATATGTATAAGAAACGAGGCAGATATACTATAATCAATGATGAATTCGAGAATGAGCGAGAGAAAAACAAACAAGATTCGAAGAGAAAGTAATTGCGTATACCGTGCAACGCGAACGATTGCGCTATATATTTATAATATTTAAATATATATATAAATTATTATATATTATATATTAACGCTTGAATTATTTTGTGTATTATTATTATTATTATACTTTGGTGTATATCATATCGCACGTGACCTTCGCTCGCCCAGCGTAAATATCTCGATGCTCGTGTTATACCTTATAATTGTACGTAACTATACCACTATTATTAAAATGATTGTTATATTATATATATTTTATTATCGTAGGTATAAATATACAATATAGGTATACCTAATGTATATAAGTTGCATTATTTACGTAGGTATGTAATACCTATATTGTATTTATACACTGCTGCGCCGCGCCAGGTTGTCTGTTATCTAGCTATAATTATCTTCATTATTATTATTATGCGATCGAATTTGTTTTTGGTTCAAATTATATGATCATACAAATGATGGCTCGATATTTGTTTTCTTTTGTTTTTTTCTTTAGACACCTTTTTGTTTATCATTGTTACTGCTGTTATCGAAAACGTGAGGACGATGCTGTACTCTCACTATACTATATCTTAGGAGCATACACTTTTTGAACTGGAATACGGTCAAGTCACTTTTTCAACTATATTGTCAAAGGCATAGGCATCACGGACGCGGAAACGAAGCGTAATAACGCGGATCCGCGTGCTATACCGAACTGCACATGAATATATAGTTATATGACCGAAAAAATATTTGTTTCACCTAACAAAAACGGCGTATTCATTATTTTCATGATTACTACTATTTACCGATTGGAATTCTGAGCGTTTGCAGCAACAGCAGAGCGATGGCGACAGTGGCGAAAGTTTTATTAGTAAAAAAAGCGAGCGCGGCACATCGGGGACTACGGTACACGATGCGTCACATGTGTATGCAAATCAGAATCGCGGTGCTAGATATTTTCTGTATGAATCTTACCGTCCTTGATTCGCGGACGGTTTCGTCCCAATTGTTTTCTGGTTGGGCAATATCAGACTATTTATTTTGACCACCACTGAACGCTGACGGCAGCGCCACGCTAGTTAAGTGCCAGTGAATGGAAGTAACTCCACGATCTTCAGCTGTCTAGTGTACGATCTCCGAGTCTCCGGTGACAGTTTAATAACGATACCTAATCTCGTAATCTATTTCGTAGCTGTATTTTCCTATACAGCGGGTATTTATTATTCATTGAGCAACAATTTTCTCAACGATTATCACTTTCGAATGACAACTTTCAACTTACCGAAATAGATTACGAGGTTAGGTGTCCGGTATTCAACTGTCATCGGAGACTCAGAGATTGGACACTAGACAGCAGAAGATCGTGGAGTTACTTCCATTCACTGGCACTTAACCAGCGTGGCGCTGCCGTCAGCGTTCAGTGGTGGTCAAAATAAATAGTCTGATATTGCCCAACCAGAAAACGATTGGGACGAAATCGTCCGCGAATCAACCGCACTAAGTAAACTAATTCTCGTCAGAGTTATATGAAAACAATCACACTCTACTGGGAAGTGCGCTCCGGTCAGCCGAAACCGTATTTGTGGTTAATACCAAATACTTGAGTGAAAAATGAAATTGTTCCTCGGCTGAGGCGGTTGCGTTAGTTTGCGCCAGCGAGAGCCGCCGATAAATGAATATAATTATTCATCCAGCCGCATTCGCGTGTTCAATTGAAGCCGGAGTGTAATTCGTAATATTCCAAGGAAGGTTCATACTGAACCTGAAAATTATCAAAGCCATTTTGGGGGTTCACGGCTAAAATACGTAAAATAGTCGCCCGCTCGCCGCGCTCAAAACTTCCAGCTGAAGTTAGCCACGATCGTTAGTTCCGAAAACGCCCGACTCATGGCTCTGCGCGTTGCGTTGTTCAGATTTGGTACTACGTGTGGGATACTCATGGGCCATGTTTACACCGAATCAATTTGATGCGAACCAAATGCCGGAACAACCAATCTGCGGAGATTATCTAGGAAATTTCCATCGGAGCCATGCACATGATTGGTTGTTTCGGTATTGGTTCGCATCAAATCGACACGGTGTAAACATGGCCATGGATGATTCGTTGATTTCAAAACTTTTGGGTCACGTGGCACCGAGTGTTCTCGACGTACAAGCGTTGGTACAACTTGGCCTTGAAGAGCCCTCTGTGATGCATTTTCGGAACACCCAAGCACAGTTTCTTCCAGCCGTGTTCGAAATTGTCGAACGAACATGACAAACGCAATTACGCGAATGAATAATTGTCAGTGCGTGCAGTGCGATCGTATTTGCAAGGTGAACAATCAAGTTTGAGGAATATACTACCTCCTCATGTGTATAATTGTGTCGAATACTGGGTGCAGAATCGTGTTATCGCCATATTTTTCGGGTCAGTGATGCGTACGGTTTGATAATATAGTTAAAATAAGTGAAACTAAGAAAACTTCATTTGTTATTTCTTGCTTATAAAATCGAGCTGTACGATTAATAACTAATATCAGACGTCCCGAAGACCCATAACTGACATGAAGACGAGAAAAATAGTATCGCTCGGTGTAATTCATTCCCCTTACTCGTATCCTCCGCGTATGAATAATATTGCAATGTATGTAAACTTGGTATTACCATTGCCACCGCGATATGAGAGTAAACAGCTAATCTTCATTTTCTTTTTCTTCGTCTGCTGTTACCCAAAAATGAATGAAATTTTCAAGTAAACTACTATTGCGTTTACGTCTCTGTGGGGTCGGAATATAATAATTTCCTCCAAAGGTGTCGGAAAAAAGCGTAAAAAGATTAAGGGATCGGGTAGGGGGAAAGAGAATGAGGAAAAGTGAGGTTTGAGAGAATATAATAAAGCTGTACTGCTATAATGTATGTACCACACTTGTGCATTAGTATACGCGCGTAGAAAGGAGGGTGAAAAAAAGAGAGAAAGAGAGTGAGAGAGAGTAGGCGTTAGGGGGAGGGAGTGAGCGGAGAATACGCGCGATGGCGGGTTGGAGGAAGGGAGGGAGGCAGGAAGCTGGATTATTGAGAGACTTATTAAAAGAAAAGAAATGATAAGAAAAGTTAAAGGTCACGTGCCCGGTTGCATAATATCGCGGAAAAAGGCCCCCTCGGCTAACATCGAAACTCTCCGTTTCTGTTTGTTTTGTGTCTATCAATCGACCAATGTGAACCACATCCTCGTCGTCGTCGACTTCTTCCGCCGTAAAGGACGAGAAGAATCAACTACTTATTACCAATATATGGCTGACCCTGGTAAGTCGCATCATCAACTTATACAGTTAAACAACAACAAAGAAAAAAAAACAATAGCATAAGACAGAAATCGACAAAAAAGACAAAAACAAAGAATCAGAATCATAAAATGGATGGAGAAAACAAAAGATGAAATGAAAAAAAAGAGAACGCACTCTGATATTTCAAAACCGATTTATATGTGTCATATTTAAATATTCGGAGGGGGGGGGGGGGGGGGGCGGCGAAATTCCGAAAGATCAAAGAATAGACTGGCCGAGATTCCGAAAGTCACGATACGAAAAGTGCCAAATGTAGGTGTAGAAAGGCCATAACAACGAAAGGCTTTGTCAGTATAAATAGAAAATTCAGAACACTGTAGAAACATAGAACTAACTATATTTATACCGCAAGTTATGAAAAGTAGTGTGTTCGCAATTCGGAATCGTACTTATTACGATAGTTAACGAATCCGAATTCGTTAAACCGGAAGATCAGGAACTCAAAATTTCAGAATTCCGAAACTTATTGGAATAGAAGGGTCAAGTTAACGAAACCCGAGAGACATTGGAAACACGTTTACTGTTTCGTACTGAGAAAATAATCGATTACTCGTCATTTTTTCGGAATTTTAAATTTTCAGAATTCTGGTCTTTCGGCACTCAGCTTATCGAAGTTTCACCATTCCCGAACCTTTACGTTCGATCTCGTTATCTCCGGTTCATTGGATGACAGAATCGTCAGCCGCTCTGAATTTTCAATTCCGAAGATATTAATTTTCCAAATTACGTCAATCTCCGCTTCGTTCGTTCGGAATGTAGACTTTGTGAAAATACATTTACGAGTACAGAAGCGCGTTCGGGTGAAGAGCCGTCCGATGAAACAGTTCTTCGATTGAGTGTGATTCACGAAAAATGAAAATGTCGCTTTCGTGATCTCTCGCTGCTTAAGAATTCGTATCCCCGAAATTCGGGATCTCGGCCTACCCAAATATTCGATGCACACATGACGACACAAATTAATACGGACAAACATACTGTACCTATTATTGTATATACATATACATTATGTCTACATACCTACATAGGTACCCATATAGAGAAATTATTAGACATACCAATAATATTGAACACGCGAGGCAGTAGTTGTTATTCACTATACCTAATTATTATTATTTGTTTTAGCACTGACATGATGCTATTATCATTACTTTCACTATTGTTATACTATTAGGTATCCCGTATTATCATTATATATACATATACATGATATTATCAGAATCGTATTTTGCGTATTAAATATACCTATACTGTAATGAATTGAACTTTCTCCACCCCCCACCCAACTAGCCCCCATCTGTAACTGAAATCGTACCTATCGCATAATAATTGTACATCTATTACTCTTGCTATATTGTTACTATTATATCTTCGTACAACTACTGCTATTGCTATTAACTGTATACCACTACTATTACTACTACTACTACTACTACTCCTACTACTCCTACTACTAAGTACTACTACTACTACTGCCACTGCCACTGCCACTGCCACTAATCCATCATCATTCAATTTTTCTACTCTCGTCATTATCAGTATTAGTGTTGATTTATAATATTCCGATGTCATCAAATAATGCAGACATATACTTACCCGACCTTGTTCATACTATTAGACTTAGGCACTACCTGACTGATGTAGCTGACAATGAGTATTGGGATATATGATGCGTGCGTGTTTGCGTGCGCGCGTGTGTGTGTGCGCGCGTGTGTATTTATGTATATTTACACATCCATCACACTGTATAGTGTAGGAAGAAGTTGAGTAATTTGGACCAGCAACCAACCAAATTGGACCACCTCGGGTTATTCCCATTTGCGGAGGGATTTCTTTCTCAATGTCTATAGTAATGTATTTCGACATGTCTACGGTAAATTGGTTCGATTGCTGATGAAAATTTGCATAGTTGCGGCGTCGTTGATCTCGAAGTTACGGCGGTGAATTGTTTTTCAGTGTCAGCGAGGTTATAACTTTATGGTGATTTTGTAAAAAGAAACTTGCAAAGTTATGTATGCAGTAAGTTTTATAAAATATCTTTATAAATATACCGAATGAGAATCTGATTGTTTATTTGAAATATTATCGGTAATATTGCGTGCAACGTAATTGTCGTCCACAATCAGGCAAACCGGATCGGTTGCACTTCGCTAAATTGGACCGCATCGAGTGATTGAAATTTCATAGAATCGAATGATTGAAAGAAAAGTCAATATCATGCTATCGAATTTGGTTCACCGCGTGTGCAATAAAGATTCGAGTATGAAAATCATTGTCCAATGCCAATGCCAGAATTGCAAAATATGGGCAATTCTTATTGCAAATTTATCTATCGATTTTCGTGCAGAAAAATCTCCTCCTGCTTTGTATTTCTAACGTAATAGGTATTCACTTTTGTATCGCCAGGGGTCAATTCACCGAAACAGGGGTCCAAATTAACCGACCGGTGGGTACGTCGGATTTTTTACATTCCTCTTTTTCTATGTGTCTGATACTACTTTGAGAACATTGCGGTACCTATCACTGCTGAAATCATATCTTATTGGCAGAGTTTCAAGCTCGTTTCGATCACTTATCCCAGTAATTCGGGCCAGCGGTTCTCCTGCAATCGTGGTTTTTCATCGGGTGGTCCAAATTACCCGACCTTGCCGCAATATCCACATAGGCACACCGCACATTATTTATTCGTCGTACTATACGATAGAGTGAGTATCCCTCTCGACCACCATCATCATCATTCATGTCTACCCCAGATATGGATTCGAGTTATATGAAAATATGTACTGCAATGTTGAGTTTCGTATAATCATTATTGTTACATATACCTATGTAATATGAACAATATCATTTTCGCGACACACATTTTACGTATTATAGGTATGTTGTGCGTATAGCCAGAGAACGAGTCGAGGAAAGTGGGGTAAAAAATTGTGATAGCAGTGAGTGAAACTTTCAAATAAAATTGATTATCTTCTAGTTTCGTTAATCAAAATCACCGATCGCTCTTTTACGTTTATAAGTGGCCCTTTAAAATCGTGTGCAGGGCATCTGACACGAGTTCACTCGAACTCGTGTGCAGTGCGAAATCAGTAATTGGCAACGTTAACGGTAATTGACGAAGGCAATCTCGGGAAGTTAAATGCAATTGGAAAATGAGTGGGAGCACAGTTTTTATAGCCAGTATACACAGTGAGTTGATTCAAACGTTGGAGAAATTGATAATCGCAGCTTCGTGTCGCTATGGGTATATTCTTTGCCGTACATGTTTATAAACGTACGTGCATATGTATATTATACACATAGGTATATCTGTGCCAGTCAAGTTACCACGGGGATTTCCGCTAAGCCGCTGCTCTTGACTATTAAACATACCTATACTATGTACTCAAGATATGTATGGCCATCGGAGGGTAGTTGCGCATATCCTTTGCATAGAGCTGGAAATAATTCATCGGGGAGTCGCGAGTCGTTTGACGCCGAGCGTCGTATTCCCTCCGTGTATTAAGGGGTATATCGAGTCGGCGGCTGATCCGTGAGAAATCCAATTTTTTGCTATACTCTATAATGTAGTATATGTATATACGCGATGCGAAGGGGTGGGGCGAAGAATGAATAATCGAAAATTTAGGTTGGGGAAATTTGAAGACAGAGAGAAAACAAAGCTTGTGCGAGGAAAGAAGAAGAAGAGAAAAGAAAATAGTTCTTCCTTTTTCTTTTTTTCTTTTATCTTTTGGTATAATATCAAACGTCAGCAGAGAGATGATCTCTGTATGCATATATAAGAGAGTCTGTAATGTCTGCGACGAGGAAACAAACCGTAACACGTAGGTACGCTCGATTAAGTTTTTTCATCTAGCTCTATGTTGGCCGACGGATATTGGCAATTCCGTATTGTATATTTTACAAAGAATGCAACTCAATCCATTAAAATTATAACCAAAATACAACCCCTGCCTGCAGTGATTATTTATACTTACGCATCTCAAACGACTGTCCCATATTTATACGGTACAATTTATACGGTGATTGATGTTCGGTTGCCGAGGCAAGTTGGAGAATACAGATTCTTCGGGATAATCATTACAACTAGTTCGGACAAAAGTTTTTTCACCATGAAAATCCGTGGAGCCGATACGTGGAGTCCTAAACCGACCTCGAGGCTTGATGTTTGATCAATTCATAGATAAATCTTCTAAAACTAGCATACTGAATCGGTCGAACGAAATTTTGTGCAAATGGTCGGCAGTTTGGTTTCAAATTTTTCCCGAGTAGTTTGTATTTTTTCAATTTCTTTATCGGTCAAAATAAATCAATCACCCTGTATAATACGCAGCTGTATTATTTAAGCGCTCTGCATAGTTGTACCCTTTATCATGTACCTGAACATCCGCAAAAGATTTGTTGATCGAAATCTCTCTGTTTAAAGTTGACGCGTAAGGGAAGAGTGAGAATGGAAACGCGCGAAGCAAAGTTGCCAGTAGTGTGACTCGCGATTAGGTCAGCCATGTCGCGGTCGCTGCTGACGAAACTTTTCACGCATATACCTACATATTACATGCGTACTGTATACCTATAAAATATGATTACTGATTGTAAGTCGGACTTGAGATTACGGTTATGATCATTCTTCGCCAACAATCAGACCGGAAGTCGTTAAAATTTGTTCTCTAGAATTCTGTAAATTGACAATTTTTCTCGTCTTTTTTTTTTACGTTTTTATCCCATTAATTCGTTCACAACATCGTCGAGTCTACTCTCATTTTTACTCTATCCTTTCGCGTCTCGTATCCCAGGCTAAGTATTATCAATATATATTTTTTTTCGGGTCAATGGTATCTTACACCCTTAGATTCTCTCTCTCTCTCTCTTCTCTCTCTTTCTGTACGTCTGCCTCTAGTTTTTCTTCACGCTCTCACTTCAGCTCCAGCTCCACTTCTAACTATAGCTCTCTTTTTATTCCTCTCTCTCTCTCTCTCTCTCTTTCTCCCTCTCTCGTTCTCTTTCTCTCTCTCTGGTACAGTCTTTCGTACTATGATCTGTATACCCTGGTATCACGTATTATATATATACGAGTACAAACCAAAGTATATGTATGCAGCGTAGTTTCCAGTTTTTTATTTGATTTTGACTCTTTTCGTTTGTTTTATCCTCCACCATTATCCTGATACCCCGAACCGCGGGTACGTGTGCAATTCCGTTGAAGCTATATGTATGTAATCGACGATTAAGGTTGTATTATACCTCCTATACAGGTAATATAGTTGTCACGTGAACGCGTTTTCGATTATCGACGATGACTCAGTTTTGGAAAAGAAATATATTTATATGTTACATGTTATATATAGAGAATTTTTAATTTTCCATTTTGTTTTCGTATATTTTTTTCTCACATCTACCTGCGGCATGCGCATAATGCGGCAGGAAACTGTTCGAAATTTTGATTAAAACGTAATTCGTTATAGCGATTTTATGGACGCAAATGAATAGACATTATAATGTTTGATTTCACAAAATTTTTTATACATAGTATACAGGAGATGCTATATATAATAATACAGACTATACACCTATATGTACGTATTCATATACATACAATATATTTATAAACCACACAAAGTTAATAACGTCTTGGAAAAAATCACGGATAAACTATATATAACCATCGATCCGATGTGTACTATGAGTGTATGTATGTATAGGTATAACGTATCGGAAGAAAACACTCTGGACGAGTTTTCCTCCCGCCAGTATTTCGTTTCAGTCTTATCTCTGAGCCTTAAGGTGTATCGAGACGCTCGCGCTGGTCGAAGAGGTATATACAGTAGGTATTGCATGTAGGTGTGGTGACGATGTCTTAACGACGACGAGGTACAGACCGTGTTATACTAGAGTTTTAAAGCGTGTAAAGTCGGGTCGTTTAACGGGGGTTTAAGTTCTGAATATATAATATGATTTTGAAATTTAGATGGCTCTTCACTGGGAACTACATATTACTGTGAAGACTCGTATAACATTGTATATATACCTATATATGTATATATACCTATTTAGTGAGCTGTATAACGTTATACTCCTGGAAAAGACGTTCGTCGTTTTTAGGGTGGCCGCTCACCTGGAAAACATGGAAATGTCAGGGAATTTGAAACGGGGCACGGAGAACCTGGAATTGTCAGGGAATTAGGATCACGGACGTAACATAAATCGAAGTATTATCATTTTCGAATTGAAAGTTGACACTATTTTTCATATGATATATATCGAATTCGTTTCGTAAAGAAAAAAAACCAAAATCGGCCGGAGGTCACTCGTGCAATTTCTTTATCTGATCTTACGAACTGTTGGACGGGGAATACGTCGGGGAAAAAGTGCGGCTTAGGTCATGGAAAAATCGGAAATGTTATGGAATTTATTTCCCGAAAATTAGTGGCCACCCTGGTCTGGAATACGAACGGTTCAGTGTCGGAGTATCCCATCCCACACTGTCTACAAGGCTCGTTTGAAGTGGCTGACGATAGTTCAAATGAGCCGTAAAATAATCGTGATTCACGAATGCTCATCTTGATACAATACGAGTATAAAATGCTTGCCGAGTATTCGTGGTTCATGGTACCTTTCGCGATTGATAACAATTTGATTGCGAACATTGGGATATGAATAAGGTATTCGTGCATGGGATTTGATACTGCAGCGTCTTCAGTTTCATTGAAACAATCACACATCCGTTAGTTTGGAAAGAAAATGTTCATTAAAATGTACGAAAACCAATGTTCAATTGTTTCTCTGTAAGACGGTACGGAAGCAAATCCCAAGGTTTTGAACAGCGCCGTCAAGATCCGGAGCTACGGTCTGAAATATGAAAAACAAAATTGATGTATAGAATTTTTTAAATATTATTATCATTTTTCTGCTTTACTGTATATATACGGTCTTCCCGTAGGCTGATGGGAACAGACGATTAATTATTAGTGAAAAATGCAGGATAGACGATCTTGCTCGTATAATGTCGCAGCCATAATATTCTACTAGATACGTCCGTCCGCGTCGTGAATCCGAAGAATTGATCTTAAGAGGAGTCCAGCGTCGCGGCTGGCAGTCTAACCTAGCTAACACAGGGAATATTCATTTTCCATTGAATCCTATTAATGTTTCAAAAAAGTGAAATACTTGGCCACTTTCTGCCATCGTGCTCAACGAATTCTCGAAGTTTCATCGAAATCGATCGAGTCACTCGTTTGCCAAAATTTACGATCCTCGTTTTCGAAACGGTTTCTGTCGAACATTCATTGAGATAGCGAATCCTACGGCATCTTGAATGCGCGTAATCCAAGGCATGTGAGACCCGCGGATATCATAGACGGACCTCGCTGTGTAGAGGGCCCAAACTAGTACAGTATGTATACATGGACATATCGCACTGCAATTTATGATATATATCTCAACTTCGGAGGATATCTGTTACGCATAATACACACGTATATATAATAGTTTCAAATCCAGATTGCACTACTCGTCGTTGTCTTGCCTTGGCAGCCTCCGGTTCGACCCGTTTGCGTTATTCAAAAAATAATACATTATTTCGACCCCGACCCCCACCCCGCCCCCACCCCCACCCCCAGTTGCCAACCTCCGCAACCTCCGCAGCGCGTAGTTTATGCAGATGTATTTAAATATGTATGCATGTGTACATAGTTGTTTTTTTTTTCCTCTGCTTTCCTCTTATTTGTTACTTGAATAATGCATATATGTACATAAATTTGATGCATCGTCAACTTTCGCTTTTACTTTCCGCTATTCGTATATGTATATACGTATATACCACAACTACCTATGTACATACATATGTATAATAACACAATCAAATTCTATTGCTTTATCCGCATGCATACCTGCGCATGCGTATCAGGTTAGAAATCATACTGTTTCCTAATTCAACGTTCGATTAAATAATTATCGAATTATTTCTCCCACAAATTAGACTTGTGACAGAACAGAGAAAATAAAACGAACGAACAAACAAGAAAAAAAAAAAGAAACAAACAAAACACGGAAGAAACAAAATATACAATAATACTCTCCTTCGCGGTTTAATTTGTGGTGATCATAATTATTCGACGTGATAATTTTTAAGGTTAATCGCTGTGTGTGTGTGCGTGCGCGCGTGTGTTGTGTATGCATGATATGTAATAGAATAAAATGATGATTATTATTTTTATATACCTATACCTACTTGATAATATCAATATATCGGCATGATGAAAATGCATGATAACAAATTTCTCAATTTCCACTTCTTTTTCTTTTCTTTCACTTTTTCTTTCGTCTCCCCCATTTCCGCTCTCTTTCTCTCTCTCTCTCCCTCCCTCTCCCCCTCCTCTCTCTCTCTCTCTCTCTCTCTCTCTCTCTCTCTCTCTCTCTCTCTCTCTCTCTCTCTTTCTTCCGTTGTTTTTTTCACTTTTTACACTTTTTATCGTCTCCCAGCAGTAATGGATTATAATTTTTGGGGCTTACCTATATAGTCGCCCGGTTGTCGGAGGGGGCTCGACGAACCACCGAGGTATTCTGCTGCGTGATTTGAAATGAACGGAATGAAGGAGAAAACAAATGAGTAAAAAGGTCTCCTATATACCTACCTCGGTATATATTTCTATAATAGATACGTGTATGTATGCGTACCTCGAAATTCGTCGTGTCACTTTGTACAGCCTGACGCTGAATGACGTTGTTGTTGCTTGGTTGAAATAACAAAAAATTAAAACAACAAATACAAAAACGAAAAAAAAAGAAAACATCTTTTTGTTTGTTCGTTTTCTTTTATACCGAAACAGACGTTATTGTCCTTCCCGTTATTCTACGCTGTGTGCGCGTTCCGACAGCTCTGTTGCATAAAAAAAAAATCTGTTCTCACGTGATTTTACGGAAATGACGAAAATATCTACGTACATACCTACATCGTACTACAGCATGCGTCGCGCACCGCCGCGGAGAAATGACGGGAACGGGGATCGGTCTTGTTAATAATATAAGTATATTAAACTGAGATCGATAACAGAAACGACGAGAAAAAGAGAAAAAAAAAATCAGGTACTCAGGTACTTAAATTGAACTAAACGAAAAGAGAGTGAAAGAAACGAAACGAAAAAAGAAACAAAAACATTTAAAAAAAACACCCAAACCCAAAAAAATATGTACGTATACCAATAATATTTTTGCACGCGCAGGAGTGGACAGACTATAATCTACAGTGGAACGAAACGGAATACGGTGGAGTAAGGGATCTACGGATAACGCCGAACAAACTTTGGAAACCGGATGTTCTCATGTACAACAGGTAACACCTCGTCTGCTTTTTGTATTTCTTCGTCATCGTTTTTGTTTTCAGGTTTTTTTCCTTTTCGTTTCATATATACCGAATCGTATATCTGTTGTGTACAGCATTACGTTGTTTATACATACAACCATATATACTATAAAGTATCGGGTGGTTTATACCTATAGCGATACATAAATTATATACGCATACATACGCGGTTGTTTTTTCGTTGTTGATGGTTTTTTTTTTCTTTCTCTTGTTTTTTTTTTCTCTATTTCCTTCCTTTCTCCGTGAAACGTATAATCGGTACGTTTTTCCCAGAGAAGGAAATTATAAAAATTATTGGAGACGACGCCGCCGCCTAGTAGTATTAATGTATATATACTATATATATACACACATACCTATGTATGAAATTTATATAAATTCATTCGTACTGAAGTTAATGATAATAATCATAATAATGATAATCGTTATTATTATCAGTGTAATTTTTCATTCGATCGCATTATGTATGGAATATGAACGCGGGTAATATTTGAAATGAATCGCGTGCCCACTTTGAGTAGTAAAATTGAATGTATACACACGGCTATGTTATTATAAATTATTACAGCTGTTTAATACGGATAAAAAGTTTCTAGTTTTTTTGCGTTCTTTTCTTTCCTTCGTTCAATGAAAATTGAATATTCGTTTATTTCAATGTAACAATTAACCACATTTCAACATTATTAGTAATGACCTACACGTAGGTATAGGTATAATGAGAAAATTTACGAGATAATAGACATGAAATGCAGTAGATAAACACGTGCGACGGTCGGTATGTAAATTTTCTTCTTCGAGCATCGTATACCTGTATAATATAACAACTATACCTCCTATATTACCTCATGTATATTAATTGATATATCCGCATCTATTAATTTCCTCTAACGCATTATTATCAATAATATTATTATTATTCTTTTGATAATTATTACAAATATCATACCTGTTTTTGTATAAAGTGTATATTTCGAGAGCCCCGCTATATACCTATATTTTCATGTAATATATATATATATACACATATATATATACTCCTCGTGCATGTGAAAATAAGTATATTATTTCTTTTATTCACTTATTTATATACGTATATTATACACAAACGTTTATTTTCGTAAATTGTTGAATTGTCGAAACAATTTCCACACGCTGCGAAAATTCGTTTACATCGGAGTATAAAATGATATTCGTACAAGTTTTTTTACACCATACAATTGTTGTTTTTTTGATCAATTTTTCGGATCATCATACGCAATCGCTGACTATTCGCATGCACATGTATATTATACTATGATTATATCCTAATCGTAATACATGAATAGATAGGTATATTTAATAAACATGTGTATAATACAGTGAGACATTGCAAATGGAGGGAACGGGCTTTTCGTTCTTTCGTCACTTCGCGATTTCGTACAAAAAATTGTTATTTCTTCCGGTTGTTATTGTTTATTTCATTTTTCTCCAATGTGAGGTACGTGATACATGCGCTCACTATACAGGGTGTCCAAGAATTCAGTCCAAAAAATGATGGGGGCAATAGAGGAGATCGAGCCGAGTAAATTGATCCGCGGTACATGTGGTCTGCTGCGAAGTCGCGTTCGCGAGATATGACCAGTGAAAAAATCTTGCCAAGCGCCCGCATGTAGGCAACCGAGTACACAGCAATTATCGGTTAGAAGGCATTTTAAATCCAAAAACTCGAAATATAATTGGAATAAACGGATTGATGATAACGATGTACTCTGGACACAGCTAGCTTACCGTGAATGAATGTAATTTCAATTTTGAAAGGCATCTTCTATCACGCATTCATCGTTGTTGTGTTTGGCGAAACTTCAATGCCAAGAGTGTTTTACGCTCCAAATCGGTTGCCTAAATGCGGGCGTCTGGCAAGATTTTTTAACCGGGGATATCTCGCGAACACGACTTTGCAGACCATGTTCATGTTCCTCGGGTTAATTTACTCAGCTCGAACCCCTCTATTGCCCCTACCATTCTTTGTACTTAATTTTAGGACACCGTGTATATTGTTTACTTATACCGAAGATTTGTTTTCTTTTTCACAGCGCGGCGTGCCTGATTATTCTGTCCATATACTGTTATATACATATGTATATATTTTATTTTTCTACGAAATTTTAACGATATAACAGAAAAAAAAAACAACATATAAAATAATCATATAAAAATGAATATACATATAATACTGATATTATAGTATATACCTATAATTTCAGAAATTGAAAGAATCTAAATTTAAAGAGAAAAAGCAAAAAAACAAAAATCACATCCCTCCGAGAATTCAAATACGTGATCTTTACCTATATATGTAATAATATGGCGGAGTAGCTAGATTTAATATCGATCTTCGAACGGAGATATATAATCTCGTTGACGATTTTTTTTCCCTCTTTCAAATTTATGAATTTATATACCGCAGATTTAACGGGAAAATTTGCAATCTTCTACTATCCGGTTTCTGTGTAATAATATATTCGCGATCAGTTCGTTTGATTGAATGTTTTTCACGAGGCTGAAACTTATAGCGTCAACTGAATCCCAAAAGATACGACGATATCAGCTGGTTCGGCACCGTATCCTTCAGCGAAATTGCATTCTTCGCAGCGTTTCGGTGTCGAAACAGCTACTGATATTATTTCTAACGATTTATGATTGATCAACGTTATAAACGCCCCTTCAGCCTCTCATCTCCATTCCAATTATCCGGAGGGATGTTGGTACGACGTATCGTCACTGACAGCTGATATCACATACCTACACACGTGTACTGCACCACCGTACGTCTGTACACTACATGTATATTATATATACCAAAACTGTGGCTATATGTATGTATAATATACATAGTATGACATATATATTGCACCCGCACATGACAGATTGTTTCTTTCAATGTATGTATATAGTATGTATTTTTATGTGCATTGTATTATGTGCATACTATATACATACAAATACGTAAAAAAGAATGCAATAATATTAAACAATGAAATGATAATTATACTATTTAACAAAAATATATCGGTCATATCCCAAACGCTACGTGCACGAATCAATTCATGCATATGTATAATCATATTGTACGTACGTTTGATACTAGAGTTATAAAACGAATTTTCACGCGACCGCTGATGCGGTCGAAGAGAGGCCCCGGCTGCTAGTAGACAATCGCGTGAACACGCCTGTATATACATTTATAGAAAAATGTATACACGGTCGTGTATGTTTAACGTATGCGTACGTACACCGCTGAGCATTAATCATGGTTTTCGCGTGAAGTTCGCTACCTACACTCGTGGCAGCTAGCTCCAAGGATAAAACAGAGACGTCCGACGAATGGATGAATTAGAATCAACGAAACGTATTCTTCCAATTTATTTGAATCAGAATTTTCCTAATCGGTCTCTGCTTTACCGTCGGAGTACAAACTTGCCGCGAACGTCGCTGACTTCGGTGTTGATATCGCACAGAGTTAATGTGCAGGAGTGTACACATACGATATTCAACCTAACGCGCGCCTACTTCTGTCGCGGGTCAGAAAAGTTGGTCGGCTCGGTTTGAGTGACCATAACTTTTACGTAAAAAATGTTAGGGCATACATTCTGAAAGGGTCGTAAAGCGTAGAGTTTTCTACGTCCAACGATTATTCCGGGATATCCATTAAAAATCGTGAAAACCGCTGTGATCTCTGAAGGGTTGAAGAACGTAGTTTTTACGCAGTTCATTGCCGTACGTCAACTTCGACTCGTCACTGTTCGTCTAAGATGAGCGTTGAATTCTGAAAAAATACAGCGATATCCTCTGAATATTAACGAACATGACGGATTTTCGAAATTTCGAAATTTCGAAAATGTTCAAAAGTCTGGACGCCAGGTGCAAGAAAGGCCAACGATGCAATTTCGGTAACGGTTTGGCACATGCGAAGACGAGCTAGATCAAAATTTTCGTTGTAGTATACACCGTGTGATTCCGTAATCGGTTTTTGGTTCGCAATACTGAGCTTGCAGCAATGGACGTCGATAATTGTTTGAATTTGCTACGGGCCGCGCGCGTTCCCATCCGCGTTGCTCGTCGCTGCAATCACAGAGAAATTTATTTTCTTTTTCAATTGTCATTGCCGGCGACCGCGAGCAACAATTGCGGCGGGGGAGGAGGAGGTGAAGTGGAGAAAATGCGGCGATGAATCGCCCGGATGCATGGGACACACGTTACCCGTAGCAATTTCTAGAAACTATCGACGTCTATCACTGCAACAAGCTCAGTATATTTGCGAACGGAAAACTGATTACAGAATCAATTAGTGTATAGGTACTTTAACGAAAATTTTGAGCCGGCTCGGCTCCGCCTGTGCCAAGCGGCTACCAAAATCGCATCATTTGCCTTTCTTGCACCGGGCGTCCACATTTTTAAACATTTTCGAAATCTCGAAAATTCATCACGTTCGTTAATATACAGGGAATATCTCTGAACTTTTTTCAGATTTTCAACACTTATTTCAGACGAACAGTGACGGGTCGAAGTCGACCTACGGCAATGGAATTCGAGAAACTATACCTTATACGTTTTTCAACCCTTCGGAGGTCATAGCGATTTTCACGATTTTTAATGGAAATCCCGGTATAATCGTTGGCCGTAGAAAACTCGGCGCTTTACGACCCTTTCCGAGTTTATGCTCTAACGTTCTTTTTGTTTTTTTTTTCACTCTCTCTCTCTCTCTTCCAGAAGTTACGATCACTCAAACCGAGCCGACTAAACCTTTTTGATCCGACGGTATGCAGCTACTGCGAACGAATGAAACTTGCGCATGTCGCGTTTGGTATAGTGACCCTTCGTAATTATATATACTAATTTGTTGTATATAAATGATCGTATACCTATATATAGTGTAACGTCCTTACGCTCTCTTCGAACAATTCGTACGGTCCAACGAACTGTAATGGGGCTCGTTTTCATACGTTGAAGTATAGATTTTTACAATTTTCTTGTCAAATTCGAGAAATTCGAATTCGAAATTTGACATTTTTTTTCAATCACGTCTGCAGCCGGTACATAGCGAGCACGGTGGCGGTTTCGACGAAATATTTTTTAAATTGCAATCGAAATTTTTACACAATTTTTTCACTTTCGTATCTAGTTTTTTTTTTCTTTTTATCGCGGAGTTTTCGGAGTCGATTTTTTTCCCCGTACCGTTACGAATATTATAAAATCATATGCATGCGTACTACAATAGTATTCTCATTGAATTTTGGTAAATTTTCGATTCGCGATCGGGTTGTTCGGATGGAGCGTGATGTTTAACGACGAAAGTAATTGATTAATAAATAAAATCCATGCGTCAGGCTACCCCGTTACTGCGGGCCACCTCATGACCGAGCCCGACGTCTGCTCCCTCGACTTTGTATCTTATTATTTGAACATAATATATATGAACGGGATTACCCGGAGTCGATTTTAGAATTTTCATCTGTATCTCGCAGACGCGAAGTTGGTCGAAGTACGTAGAGATCTATATACCTACTCGAGAATACGAGAGGATCTCGTACAAATGTGAAAAACGAAAAATATCGGAAGAAACAAAATTCGAGTTCGAATCAATTTCACACGGCTTATTGTACACGAACAAAATTATCCATATATATATATATCACGTAGAAGTAGGTGTGTGAGAAAATATCTCTATTGTAATACGCGTTTGAGAATTTGTCTTTTCCCTCGTAAGTTCCGTGTCCGACGAGAATATTGGCTAAAAAAAAAACTAAAAAATGAAAAAAATGAAAAAAATCACCTACGCGCACAGGTATTTATTTATTTTTTTGAAAATCATGCATAGCCGACTGATTGTGAGTTTAACGTCAGTCTGTAATTATGTGACTCTGGGTGGTAGAGGGAGCGGGTTTCGCGGCTCGGTCGGTGAAACCCCAACCGCTCAATTTTCTAACAATCTGCCATTTCGTTCGCACGCTCTAAAAACGATACTTTTTGAGCCTGATATAACCGCAACCGCACCTAAATGAAAAAAAAAGGAGAAAATTTAAACCTAAATCTAAAAGTCAACCTAAGAAGTAAATCCGAACCTATAACTTCGTAGGGATAAACAATTTTTTCATCTTCAAATGCGAATGCATATATATATATATAATTATGTATATCTATATAATTATATATATCTATATCTATAATTGCCAATGAAACTCGTATGATCGATCGATCAATCTGATAAATCAATACGTATATAATAAATATAGATGAATAAAATTGAATCATATAAAACTGTGATAATATAAATGCATTTTCCACATTATTACTGTTGTTATTTTTATTGTTATTATTATTATTACTGTTATTATTATTACTATTATTGATATTACTATTATTATTGCTAATATTATTGCTATTATTATTATTATTATTATTATTATTATTATTATTATTATTATTATTATTATTATTATTATTATTATTGTTATTATTATTATTATCACTTTTATTATTATTATTATTATTGTTGTTGTCGTTATTATTCACCAGCTATAATATACATGCAGTAATTTTCAAATTTAAGTATTTATATCTGATAAAACAAAAAATACGTTTGAAATATATAACGAATAAAATGCTGCATGTCGATGTTGAATATTTCTATACTTATATTATATCTATACATATAATATAAAAAAAAATAAAAAAAAATCGAATAACGAAAGAGGCTAGAAACATGAAAATCCATTCGGAACACCAATGACCTCCACTGCAGTGGGTCTGTTTTTTTTTTTTTTTTTTTTTTACATGCAGCATACTGATTAATTGGTATATATATATATGTACGTGAATTTGATTGGCGGTTCTGATAGGTATATATTATATATCTATACCTAACTGTAATATAATTAGATACAGATGAAACGATCAATAATTTGTCTGTCGAGAAACTGCGCGGCATCACGGTTTAATACAGATAAATCTTCGATTTCCTTCGTTAATTTTTCTCTCTGTTTTGTTACGTTCTGTTTACTTTCCTTCGTCTATACTATATACATTACACAGTATACATATAGTATAATATCGCCGAATCGATCAGTTACCTACATACTACTGCAGATACGGATCGGGTTACAAACTCGGAACCGGAAGTTTCGGTAGATACCTAGCTAAATTGAGTTTGAGGGAAAAATTTGTTTCCGTAAGTCTGTGTGGATATAGGTATAACTCGTATACGTCTAATCCATCTATGTACGATCCAAACGCATGTTCAACTTTTATCCGAGGAAAACAACGGAAGAAACCAAAGGCAGAAAAAAACAGGAATCTACTTTACGTCGTATATATCTATGCGTAAAGTTCTTTCTTTCTGTTTCGCTATTACATAGTACGGTACTAACCTATACACCCGGTATAAAAATTGATCTACATATACATACATGTATAATTTATGTTTAAATTGATATGTAATATGTGCACCGTGCGTGTAATTAATTGCAGTTGCAACGATATATATCTGTAATATATGAACGAATGCTTTGCCGTTGTATATAGATGTGTATGTACGTATACAGGGCGTATCAGTCGAAGCGTCGAGAATGGGAGGGGTGAAGTACGGCGCGAAGTCGCGGCCCTCATTTCGGGCGATCGACAATCAACGACATTTCGTAGACATCTTATAGTCTCGTTATGATATCGGTCTATAAAATTAATCCGGTTGTCGATCGGCTAGAGGGGCGCGGTTCGGCAACGAGTGAGCTTCTCATATCCCCGACGCTGCACTTAAGGCGATTCATCCTGTATATGTATATAATATACATGTGGCATATGGAAGAGAAACAGAAACATAAAAAAGGAAAGGGAAGGGAAGGGAAGGGACAAATGTTTCTCCGCATCGACGACACGACGTTCAAACCACCGATCGCGAATCAATGGTCAAAAAATGTTTGAGGGGAGGGGAAATAATCTACAGCATATGTACTATGGCATTTTCCGTTTCCCATTTTCCATTTCAAACGCCTTTCGAAAATCATTTTTCATTCTCCATTCCGAACGCGTTTCTTCGAGCATTTTCCACTCGTCATAATTGATACGCTCGTATAATAGGATGCTTTTTCAATAATTTCACGATATGTTTAATAATCAAGTGCCAAAGGGGTGAAATCAAAGAGAGATGAAAAAAGACCGGAAAAACAGATAGTCTATTATCCGAGAGAAAGAATCGCGATGATCTAACGGATAACTTGTTGCACTGTGCGCGAGACGGTTGAACGACGCGCGATATCAACCTTGCGGTGTATCTCTGTACACACCTACTACTATATTTTACAGTAGTATATCTATATCTATATCGATATCTATATCTATATCTATATCTATATCTATATCTATATCTATATCTATATCTATATCTATATCTATATCTACGGGTTTTCACAGAACCCAGTGATGCGACGCGACACGACACGATACGACGCGACACGACACGAAATGACACGACACGACACGACACGACACGACACGACACGACACGAAATGACACGACACGACACGACACGACACGACACGACACGACACGACACGACACGACACGACACGACACGACACGAAATGACACGACACGACACGACACGACACGACACGACACGACACGATACGACACGACACGACACGATACGACACGACACGACACGACACGACACGACACGACACGACACGATACGACACGACACGACACGACACGACACGACACGACACGACACGACACGACACGACACGACACGACGTCCCGCGCGAGATAAGCCAACGCGACGCGGACGACGTAACGCGGTGTGCGAGAAACGTTGACGCGGTGCGCAAGTGCCGGATACTGGTGTACAGAAATTCTTATACATCCGTACAAAACCAACAATAGACCGGTGGATCGTGACCCGCTCATCGTATTTCATCTTTTCTCTTTTCTTCCCATCTCCCTTTTTTTGTCTCGCCCTCTTCGTCTTCTTGGTACAATCGACCAAGCGAGAGACCGGAGAGGATACCCCATCCTCGACGGACAAGATCTGTAGATGAAACGTTTAAAACCTTAGGGAAATTTTGACGAGCTGCGGTTTGTGCACCCCAACGAATCTCGACTCGACCTTTTTTTCCATCCCCATCCTCGTTTTCTCATTCTCATCATCCTCGCGGCCTTCTTCCCACCTCTCACTTTATATTCAAGCGGTTTTTTCACTCCTTCCGCGGCACTCCACTTCACTTCACTTCCCTTTCAACTTTTTGTTTGTTTTCACAAAAATTCTAACAATACAAGCAGAGAAGAAATCTTTAGCAAATATTTTTGCCGCCGAATTACGAGCAGCGGGAGGACACCCTTTCCTCATAATTTTCTTCTTGTCCGGTTTTTTGTTTTTCGTTCTTTTTGTTCCTGTTCTTTTACTACAAAATACAGATGGCCGGAGAGTTCTCGTGATCAAGTGTTCCTATAATAGGACCCTGTTTTTCTCCTCACACGATCGTATTCCGTGCAGAGGATAATTGAAAATCGATTGTTTTATTATAGACGTATCTGCGTCTACCTATTACAAAACTTTCAACTCATATCAGCCGATTCAGAAATCTGTTCACCAAGATTTTTCGGCCTCATGGTAGGTATGTACGTACCTTTGTATGGTATTCCATGGATTTCCAACCAATCGACGACTCTCACTCCACCCGATTTCGAAATCAGGTTTCTCACAACGTAACCTTGTTCCCATCAAATACTCGCGAATTATTTTCACATTTTTTTGACAACGTATTTACTGGTGGTACGAATTTGCAAAAAGCTCAAGATTTGTATGGAAAATGAATTTTTCAATCAATTATAGGCTGATGTTAGTGTTTTTTTTTTTTTTTTAGTGGTTTAAACAAAATTTGTGGGGTCTCCGGGTGCGTTTTTCGGAAAAATAAAAAATTTCCGAATTTCTCAACATTCGCGGGGAGTGGGGGGGGGGGGGGGGGGGGGGGGGGGTTTTCTTTACTAAAAATGACGAAAAGTTTGATTTACGGAAAATTGTCTGAACCGAATAGACCGGAATTTTTACGTAAAATTCAGCATCAAAATACAAAACTTTCAAGATCATAACGAAAGTGGGCATGCATGAGATCTTGAGTTACGGCGAATTCAGTGACTCCTGAAGTGATCAATCGGTTGAGGTGATTTGATCTGTAATCCAAAATTGTCTTTGTTTTGAGTCGAAAAACGCGTTTGCAAATCTCAGAAAAATGTGTGAATTGTTTTAGTTCGAAAAATAGGTACCTATCAAGACTCGCGGATTTCGTCTAAGCCATTTTGTGAAAACGGATACTGATATCGAGCTATAATTGTTTGAAAAACCGTACTTATCTTTTCGAGATCTTCAGATTTTTGGAAACTCGTAACTCTCAAAATGCGTGTAAAAAATATTTCGAAATAATTCATAATTATCTTTTTGGATAAACGTTACCTACATGGAGAAGAAAACTTTATTTTGAAATCCGGATCTGGGTTGAGGGTTGGCCGAGGGACTATTCACTTCAATTTCAGATGTACAAGTGACTCTTGTCTTTAAAAGACTTCCAAGGATTTTTGTAGACGTCCATAAAATTCCACAAACTTGCAAAAAATTTCAGAGAATTTCAAAGATATTCTAAGAATTCCAAAGATTCCTAAAGAATTCCGGGGAATTCCAGAGAATTGCAAAGAATTGTAAAGACTTCCAAAGAATCCCAAAGAATTCCAGATGATTCCGAAAACTTCCAAAGAATTTCAAAGACTTCCAAAGAATTCTCGAGGATTCCGAGGAATTCCAGATAATTCCGAAAACTTCCAGAGAATTTTAGACTTCCAAAGAATTCCAGAGAATTCCAAAGATTCGAAAAGAATTTCAGAGAATTTCAAAGACTTCTAGAGAATTTCAGAGAATTCCAAAGACTATCGAGACCAGCGTAGATAAAACTTCGCGAGTTGCTAGTCCTTCGGGGTCGACGGTTGGTCGAAGTTCCATGAAATACCGCATACCCGTGTAAATATAAGGTTCGCCCAGAAGAAATTCATCATTAATTTGAGTATTTTTTCATCCAGCTAGTTATAGGTATATATGTTTCACCTATCAGCAGGTAAACCGCGCGCCAGCGAACAGGAATGGTCTTGTCTTCTGTCTTGTATTCTCCTGCACCCTCCGTTGTCAGATAGTTAAACCTATACAGATATATTCTCACGTTTCTCCCTCGGGTGAGATTCCTCTTCTTTTCGGATCGACCCCTTCAGCGTGTTAAGTACGACCTATACGGTCGCTGCGCGTCCCGTCGCGTTATGTCGTCTCGCGGTGATGTGACGCCCTTGTTATTCTCCGATTGTGAATTTTCACTGCACAAAGAGACAAGACAAAGGATTTTGCACCCAGTCTGTACCATACCTTCGATATCGATTTTCGAAATACAGCAACAATGGATAGGATAGCACCGCATACCTTATACCTCACGCGGTTCTCCAACCTTACTTCGGTTTCATTACATACATTACCTACCTCCCTCTGTATACCTGCGGTGTATGTAATACTGTATAGCTACACGAATAATATTGCGCTTGTACGTATACAGGGTGATTCAGGATCCACAGAAAAGATTTTAGGATCATATTCCTCATGAAATTCTACGAATCAAGTTTCTTTTCGAAAACCCCGTGCGATCTGCCGTTGTCGAGTTATTCATTTTTGAAGTTGTCCAATCAGCGGGCGTTCGCCAGCTCCGTACAGTGCCGTATCTAGCGTGGGGACTGACATAGACCCGTGGCACGTGAATCGATTGAATAAAAATTTTCAATTCATTCATGACATTCAATTACACTAATTGTAAATTATTCGGGTCGTCGGCCTCTTATTTCGGACAGCGATCTCGGGGAGCCGACGACCTGGACCGCGAAAACTAGAGTGCGTTGGTCCCGGACGAAGGGAAACGTCGTTCCCGGGATTGCTGCCCGAAATTAGAGGGCTGACGACCCCAATAATTTTGTATAATTAAACGTAGTAAATAGATTGCGAAATATAATTCAATTCATTCACGTGCCACGGGTCTATGTCAGTGCCCGCGCTAGATCCGGCACTGTACGGAGCAGGCGAACGCCCGCTGATTGGTCAACTTGAAAAATTAATAACCCGAGAACCATAGATCCCGCGAAGTTTCCGAAAAGGGACTTTATTCTCAAAATTTTCCGAGGAATCTGGTCCTGAATTCTTTTCCCTCGGTCCTGAATCACCCTGTATACATACTACGACATTTTCGCCCGTATTATATTCCCAGTAGTACCGACGACGCGGACGCACCGACTAAATAGGTATGTACCTACCTCCTCGTCGCTAGTCATTGTCGGAACGTACGTACCAAATTGGTTGCTGTAAATTGGCACAATTTTTTGTTCTTTTTCTTTCCTGTTTTTTTTTCTTTTGGTTTCCTCTCATTTGTCGATTCCGACGATTTGGCAAAGTTGGTAACACCTTCGTTCGGACCAGTAACAAAATTGATGCTTTATATGCATGTATACCTTATATGTATACCTATACCTATGACGATGATGATGATAATAATAATAACGACTACGATATTCACGTTATAAAAATGTTGATAATAAACGATAAACAAACGAACGAAAAGTCAAGAAACTGTAATACAATGAATGAAGAAACGAAATAAACAGCAATGATAAAATTGTATATAGGGTCTTCAATCAAAAAATTAAAAAAAATGAAATAAATATACGTATACATACATGTATACACTACTACTGTACGTATGAAAGTGTCATACAATACATATATATGATAGATGATTATCATTCATATATTAACGGGTGAGCTAATAATAATAATAATAATGACAATGATAATCATAATAATAATAACAATAATAATAATGATAACAATAAAAGTAATACAAATATTAATAATAATGATAATAATTTTAGCGATGATACCCTATATATATGTATATGTATATATTCATATATATGACACGTATATATATATACATACATATACCTATGTATAGTATATATCAATATGTGGAGATGAGATGATGACGATGTTGATGATGATTATAATCATTGAAAAAAACCAATATGATTATTAAAACGTTAGCGCGGTTGAGGGTTTCGACGGGACATACCACACAAACGTGGTGGTCAAGCATAACGGCAGTTGCCTGTACGTTCCTCCGGGCATCTTCAAGAGCACATGCAAGATAGACATCACTTGGTTCCCCTTTGACGACCAACACTGTGACATGAAGTTCGGATCCTGGACCTACGACGGGAACCAGGTACACTTTTCCCTCGATCCTCACACACGTACACACACACGCACACGCACACGCACACGCACACGTACACCCACGCACGAACGCAAAATATGAGAGCACGTATTCGATACGAAGTTGTATGAAAACTGGACGAAATATAGAAAGAAACAAAAATTGGTAGAGAATAGGAAGAAAAAAAGTGACGGGTAGGGATGGAAGGAAAGAAAAGTAACTTCCCGATCTTTTTCGTAATCTCGAAATTCGAACCTCGCGCTCCTTCGATCTACCTCCATATCATATTCCTCCTCCCGTTCCTCTCATCGAACAAATACGCGCAAGCACGCACGCAAACAAACATATAGGTATACATGCAGTGTACCTACTGTAGTCATAGGTATACCTATGTATGCGTGTGTATAGGAGAAAGTTCAATTTTGATAAAAATCTGATGGAATTTCTCTCTCTCTCTCTCTGGGTTTTTTTGTTCACATTTTTTCAATGCAATCGTAAGAAAGTGAGTCAAGAATTGATCCCTCCGCGCGCGCCCCTGCGGGATTTCACTTCTTTTTCGCATTATTGTTGTATGAAAGATATGTATTTGTTATCATCACGCGTGATTAGATACGCTCGTTGCGTTCACTATTTTCATACGCGTGATTGGCTGTATAGTGTGTACAAATATACAATACATATTGTATGGAGCTGATACGCTACTCTCGTTCGTGCGGTTTTCATATTATTCTAAATTTTGATTTCCTCTTTATCACCAACCAGCCTTCGTCTTCGCCGTTGCTTCAGCGAGCTTATATCTCATCTTCTTGTACTTATTCATTTCTGCGCCTTTTGTATACTGTTATCTTCCGCGCGAATCACTGAATCCTCACGCGTCACGCCAGTCGGAGGCAACTCATTGTCGGAGAGTGAGAGAGAGAAGGCTCTCCTGTCAATTCGGTTTGCGGGGGACATGTAATTTGACTTTGGGAAGGGTTCCATTTTACCGAGTATAGGTAGGTACAGAAGATGCGAAATGACGGTTTCAAACAAAAGTGAATGAAACGAGTGTCGGCGATCGGAGAATACCGGTGGCATGCGCGATTTCGAATGATTTTTTGGTCAGAGAAGAACATTGAAAAGTTTCAGTTACCGTGTTTTTCAAATTTTTCTCGTTCATTTTTCGTTTCTCATGTTTTTCTTCTTTTTTTTTCTGTGATTTTTTTTTTGTCCACCAGCTCTCGAAATTCCATCCGATTTTCAATCCTCGAATATAAACGCGGCTATCACCTCTCATCTAGATAGTCCAGTGAGATTATGCATTATGGGTATCGAAATTCAAAGCGTTCAATGTATGCAGCGGAAGAAAGTTTTTCCTCGTAATAAAATCACGCGTTATAGGTTATATACCTACACCTATCCCACCACGATATCTAGATACCAATGCAATGATATATTATGTACACGTTACGTATCAAATATATACATATACCTCATACATAGAAATAATACATATACCTATATATATATATACCTGTGCACGGTGCGATAATTAAATTAGGAATGGATCGCGCAATAGATTTTTTTGTTCCTTTTTTTTTTTGTTACTTTCTGTTTTTTTTTTTTTCTAGATTATATGGTTAGTTTTTGCTGGTGCTTCAAAATGCATCCGATTCGATGTTCACTCTATATATATCTATATATATATATAGATTTTCATATATCATATACTACTATCACACGATCGATGTAATCTAGGTATATTGTACATTGTGATAAATTATATCTTCGATTCGGTAGCAGCTCGACAAACGTAATATACATAACAATATTTCGTCACGACAAATTTCATATGAAACATATCCTATATATTGAAAAGAGTTATGACCGCGCCGGTATCATATTGTATCGTCACATTGAATATAGACGTGTACAGAGTTCAGTTTCATTTTTCACTTGTACGTTAATAATTCTTTTACACGTACATCAATCTCTGTACCGGTGAGGCAACTCGTTTCGAAGCTTTCGAATTGAGGGAAAACAGTCGAGTTGATTATCGTCATCGTAACGGAATGCCGAAAAACAAGAAAAAAAAAAAAAAAAAAAAAAGTGGATAAGGTTATCGAATGTCATACCGACGACGGCATGAAATACGTAAATTCTTCAATATACATAATCAATATTAGGGATGCAGGTGATATATAGGTGTATACCATATCAGCTATCGCTACACTATATACGATTCGTATAGTTTACCATATAGAGATATAGGACAAAGAAAAAAAAAAACACTCATAATATGCTAATTGGCTGATATTGCTTGCCGGTGTGTTTGCTTCTCGTGCAGCTTCTGTCGAAGCAGGCTTATATATATATATATATATTCTTCGATATATATTCAATATGAAAACTGCTCGGAATGTAGGTATATTCACTACGTATGTATGTTATAGGTATATCGGTATATCGGTATATACATATGTATATTTGTATATCTGTATATATATACGTATGTATACGTACGTAGTAGATAATCCACACAGAGATAAAAAGAAAAAGGGAAAAATGAAAATGAAAATGAAAATGAAAATGAAAATGAAAATATCACACAAACCCATAAACCCGAGGACAAAAACGATTGATATAACTTATACTATATAGTACATATATCTACGTCTATATACATATATTATACATTGATATAAGGTATATTCATAGATATATGTGCAAGAAAAGAGAAAAAAAAAAGAAATCTTATACCGTCACATTCCACACTACGTTACTACTACTACTACTACTACTACATCGACCAGTCAAAGCAGGGACCACGTGATTATGTCTGAGCTGAGAACCACTATTTTGCATGGAGCAAATGTCCGACGTCGTTCTTCTATTGACTCTGCTTAACGTTACCGCAAAATTACTTGTTTCCCTCGCATACACTTTACTCAACACTCACCCAACCAATTTATCCAACGCGGCACGAGAACCTCGATTTTGATCGGTTTATCGGTTGTGACAACCTCCCCCCCCCCCCCCCCCCCCCCCCGGCCCCTCTCCGCCGGATTACATCTATGTCTTGTCTTGTCTTGTCTTGTCTTGTCTTATGATTCAAAGTTCAATTTTCCGCAGCGCCAAGTATGCATAATCGATAGACAATCGATTATTGATGTTTTTCTCAGTAGTGGCTAGTATACTGTTGCACATTAATGGTTTCCCTCTGAAGTCAGCCACGCTTGTGGCAAGTCGTTCCGAAGGGTAATGCAGAGACCAGTGAGCGCGATGCGTTTGAACAAATTGACGAAATACGTCGCACTGTTCGGTCTCTGCCTTACCACTGGAGCAAGTTCCTTCGAGCGTGGGTAGCTAACTTCAGAGCGAAACGTTTGATGTGCAGCAGTGTACATACATACGATTCACATCACGACGTTTGAACGAATGAAATGTACCGATTCGAATATATACTGTATATAATAGACATGGAAAAGTAAAATTGGGAGGAAGGGGAGTATATTTATATTTTGTTCACAAAAACTGTCGCCGCTAATTGGATACACATATATCTTTGTGACACATGTATACCTGTACCTATACTCTGCACATATTTCAAATGACAAAAACCTCATTCCTGATGATCCTCGCGGAGTCTATAGTTGAGCGATGCTTCCATGCCAGCCACAGGCGAGTCCCCATTATTTAACATCATTCCTCGTTAGGAATATTCAAGTTAATTGTAAGAATATTTGAACTATGTAGGTAATAGGTTGTATGTAGTACACTGGTACGAATGGATTGGATAACTAGTTCATCTACGGTTCAGTAAACGCTTCGCTATACTTACTATAGCTATGAACATCGACGAGGAAAATTTATGAAACGCGCGATGAGAGTACCTCACAGCATTCGATAACTTGACCGCATTTCTTGTTACGCCGCGCAGTTATAGCTTCGTTCGATATTACAATTACGCATTTAGATCTACTGCGTACGAGATAGTACTGTACAAACGTATGTCCACTGTATGTGAGAATATATGTCTCGGGATCTAAAACGACAATTGATATCATTACACGTCGCCATTCGTTGAGAATTAAAATTAGGATTAGAATTGAGAGGAAAGGAAATCGCATTGAAAGAGTACTAGCGCGGCGGCAAGAGACTCTTCTCTATGATTGAAGCCTAATGACAATAACCTCGAGTTTACGGAACAGCTTTATTCCTCACTTACATACGTTAGTTCAAAAAAGAACAGGATTGAGTGGGAAAGAATGGGTACTCGCCAAGCTAATTGTATAACAATATAAGTTAAGTTCGCATTTGCTTCCAACGTGTCGAATATTTACCGATGACGCAGTGAGTCACACCCGTCCGTTTGTTCCCGTCTTTCTTTCTTTGCAACAATCGATTCGGCCGATAGTTCAACACAGCTAGGAGAATGGCGAACAGATTTCCCGTGTGTCTTGTCGTAGAATATCATTTCGTTCGTTATGTAACGCTTAATCTATCTCCGTTTTCAAATTCGATTTTTCATACAGTATACTTGAAACGACACGTTGGAATCAAAGGCATTACCTTTTCCGAACACGTTATTACTTTGGTACATACCTCTCGAACGCATCTTTGTCTCTAATCATATCCGAATATATGATGAATGAAATACCAAATACGTATACGTATCGCATACCTAGATGCATATGTATATGCATGTACGTATTGTAAAAAGTACGCGCGAGTTGTGGACAATCACGTAAGACCGTGTACCGGAAATCAATGTATACACAGTAGAACCCCCAAAACCGTTGGCAAGGTACCCCCACCACCCACTACGCTACGATAGCAGCAGCAGCGAGTATGCTGGCTACCGCGGCGACCGTGCGATATTTTATAAGTCGTAGGCCGTCGTGGGTATAACCATCGATTCATTTTCACGGCTCTGCTTTCACTTCTGATTGATCGAGTGAAAAAAGTACACTGTACTTGCCTCGCGGCGGTGCCGGTGGTTCTACTGTAATTATAAGATATAAACGATATACCTGCCAATAGAAATTAATATCATTATTATAATAATTCCCCTCCCCCTCTCTCTCTTTCTCTCTCTCTCTCTCTCTCTCTCTCTCTCTCTCTCTCTCTCTCTCTCTCTCTCTCTCTCTCTCTCTCTCTCTCTCTCTCTCTCTCTCTCTCTCTCTCTCTCTCTCTCTCTCTCTCTCTCTCTCTCTCTCTCTCTCTCTCTCTCTCTCTCTCTCTCTCTCTCTCTCTCTCTCTCTCTCTCTCTCTCTCTCTCTCTCTCTCTCTCTCTCTCTCTCTCTCTCTCTCTCTCTCTCTCTCTCTCTCTCTCTCTCTCTCTCTCTCTCTCTCTAACTCTCTCTCTCTCTAAAAAAAAAAGAAAAAAAAAAAGAAAACCAATAAAGAGAAAAGAATTTATTTTTTATAAACCTTATTCCCATAGACATGATAGACAATGAAATTGTTTTTTTTTTCACTTCGTCTTCTACTCTACACGTCAGGTTATCTTGAGGCGATGACTTTATTAATAGTATTATAGTTGCAGGATACATGAAAAATCTATTAGTACCTTGTACCTACTGTATCCCGGTATAACCGCATCTTCAACGGCCTCTAACAAAATTTTTATTTCATTTATTCAATTTTTGTCTTCAAATACATCTATTTTTTTCCTTCACCATGCTGTATAGTATAATACGTGCCTTGACAAATTCCTATTCCCGTTTTTATTACAGATTATATTTTATCGTATTGTATTATAGCCGGGGGCAAAAAAGTGCGGTTACAATTTTGGAAAAAGAAAAAATCGGAAAAATTATTTAAAAAAACCGAGTCAGCTTCCCGGCTGTCGTCGATATTATTTTCATCGATAATATTCGACGAATGCAATTTCGTCGTTATACTTATTCGTCTATTGGTTGGCTTTACGTAGATGAAATTTAACAATTTCGTATACATCGATTACAAATCGTTATCTTCCCGTATATCTGCCTCCCCCCGCCCCCCTGCCCCCTCCCCCGTTTCCTCTTTACCGTAGTAATATTATAATATTATACCTACTTAATCGCTAAATCCGTGTAGTGAAAGTAACTGTATTACATCTCGAAATTGATTTAGGTAACAATTATTATATAGTTGAATAGTGATCATGACGCTAACACCCTTGCGGTATCATATTAAATCCTTGCTAACAAAATTCTGTAATATAATTGATTTCTCGTATACTGTTATTATAACCTATATACTTAACCATAGTATATACCTATTCGATTGGAAGTTTTACAAAGACGATTTTTTTTTTCTTGTCATAATTGAAGGGTGATTGTTTCCGATTTTTATTCGATTTTATCGAATACGCCGGTAAAAACAATCAACAAACGGACGAAAAACGTGTTTAACAACGTATTTGGCAAAATGTCGGCAGTTTTTTGTTATCAAGCCTGTAGTTTTTTTTGTTTTTAATATTTTCTAATTTCCGAAGACAAGAAGAAATCCGCCGCAGCTACGTAAATAATTTGTAAAAACAAAATGAGACTTGACTGTAATCAAGATATATTTTTAGAAGTAGATAATATTATGAACAAATTTTATTTTGAATTATTCGATTTTTTTCCCCCGAAAAACTGTGAAGAGCAGTCGAATTTAACACCCTTCAATTAAAATTTCATGCAAATTTTTGTTAATCCTGTAGAGTATGAATTATTGAAATCATTTGTGTTTTAGAGATTTTTGTCTTTGTATTGTCTTCCTATTCTACTACTTCTTCTTCTTCTTCTTCTTCTTCTTTATTATTATTATTATTATTATTATTATTATTATTATTATTATTATTATTATTATTATTATTATCCACAATCGTTATCTATCTTCTCTAGTATAACGTAGTTTTGTTTGCACTGTAGGTATATAATATAAACCGTATACCATATATGATTATTCTATACCCAACAAGTCATGATCAATTATATATGCGCGACATATACAGGGTGAGTAACTCCGAATGCCGAGAATGGGAGAGACTCACAATCAGTTGATGCGAAGGCAACGCCCCTTCAGCCAATCAACACTCGTCAGGGTAATCACGTCGGACCAAAACTTTTATGGAAAATGGATAGGTAGTCAACTTCGTGATATGGGGGGGGATATCAACACCGACCGAACCAGCTAAGATTCGTTTGCTAAGTTCATTGTGCACAGGCGCTCGCTGTGAGTTCAGCTACGAGTTCGGTCGTTGTTGATACCGTCGGAGTCGCGGCTGGCAATCTAACCCGGCCAACGTAGGGAATATATATTCTTAATCAAATACGTTCGATGTTTTGAAAGAGCGAAATCCATTGCCACATTTTGTCATAATGCTCAATGAATTCTCAAAGTTTCGTCGAAATCGGTCGAGTCGTTTGCCAAAAAAATCACAATTCTCGTTTCCGAAACGATTTCTGTGCATTCGCGTTGGATCTCCGCCCAACATTATGACTCTCCCGAGTGCAGTTGATTCGCCGAAGAGGCGTGCCTTCGCGTCAATCAGGCTCCACCGAACCCCGACACTTCGAGTGACTCGCCCTGTATACTTGCGTATCCATATAATAAGAGAAAGAACAACAGAAGAAAGTGACCGAAAAAATCATGTAACATTCATTATACGTACACGCAACCGCAGAGGCACACAATTGCGCGTGTAGAAAGTACAGCTATATTGATATCGCGAGTATATCGTATTAAATTGTAATATATATATATTTGATACCTATGACTATGCCGCTATATGAGTACCACACCTATTATACCTGTATTATGCATCGATCCCACACTATATCATCCAATCTCTTTCGCCATTTAGGTACATTCCATCCATTATACTTGATTAACGGATGACGATTCCCCTTTCATTACCTGAACCCGCACACCATACTGTACTATACTATATACTATGCTATGCTGTGCTGTGCTATGCTATGCTATGCTGTGCTACGCTGTACGCTTTACACCTACTGAGCCGTAGATTTTGTGTGTACCCTATACCTCGTATATGTGTTTAGTAATACATCGGTGAAATTCCCATCCCCTCGTTTATACAAGCCCTGTAAACCAGAGTAAAAGTACTAATTTCCTTCTTTTTTTTTTTTTTCTTTTTTTTTTTATCCACACACATACGCAAACATATGAACGCTTTTCAGTGCCCAGCCTATCTATCGTAAAGTATATAGTACACAGTTTTGTAAACTGCACGCGTGTTTTGGTTTTTTGGTAAAATTTCAACGGAACTCCGTTATTATTATAAATTTAATGTCGCTGATGCAATTTCCATTTGTTCGAAGCAATTTTGTACACACGTTGACCCGCGGGTGTTGAATTTCAACTGCTCGTTACGAACCGGCTCGTCTTCATGGTTTTCTTTCCGTTCTCGTGTCTGCACCAAAACGAGGAAAACCGTGAAACGAAAATGTTGCCGTTGGTGTAATGATATCGTTGAAAACGCGTGCGATCAGCGTCCGCTTCAACCCGTTGCCTTGCGATGTGTTGAATCAATTTGTTAGCGTATATTATTATTGCTAGTGGGATATTTTGATTATGTGTGGGGCGGGGTACGCATGGGGGTGCTGTTGCATGGTTAGTCGGTTGGTTAGTTACCCATAGTTAGCCGGAGTACGCGCAAACTAGCGAACATTATAGCACGATTGCGGGTACTCAGGGTGTACGATTATTGCCATTGTTATCTCGATCTTTACATCTTCATCTAACATGATATTTGACCTTGGTAGCTCGATCTGGTACTCAACTCAGAGGAGGGTGGTGACTTGTCAGATTTCATCACGAACGGCGAATGGTACCTGATCGGTGAGTCGATATCGTGATACTTATACCTATACATATACCTATATGCCATCATCGTGATAGCATTGTGATCGATCTGTGCAATTATATTTCATTCCGCGTACGTTGTACAGGGCGATTCAGGTCGGGTGGGGGTGGGGCACACCTTTCGTGGATGGAGATATTCTGAGATGGAAAGCCATTTGAGAAAAAATTTCTGTCGCCGTTTATAGTTCGCGAGTCGGAGAATATTTGAGTCAACCGATCGCCGCTACGCTGATATGCGAGTGTGCGGAGACTGTGTTCACTCGCGCGTCCATGCCTGCCGCGTCTCGCTCGCGTACAAGCTCCGTGATTGGTCAACCTGGATTCGATGTAGCTCGAAAATCAGAGGTCAAACGAATTTGTGCCAGGGGACTTTTCCTCTCAGAATTAATTTCCCTGTCCGCAAACTGTGTCCCGCTGAACCTGAATCATCCTGTATACGTGTACGCACGCCTATACCTCTTGTTGTAATTTATATACACCATGTAGGAGGCTCCGAGTTCTGAGAGTTTCTTTACGTGCGTGTGCGTGTTTTTTTCGTTTTGTTTTCCCCCCATTTTTTTGTATCATAGCTTACTGGTACATTCGTTCGATCACATTCGTTTAATTTCAGAATTTCGCAACGATTTTTTTCAATGGATAAAGTTTGTTCTCCGATTTCTTTTGCCCCACGACAGGTATGCCCGGTAAAAAGAACACGATAGTTTATCAATGCTGTCCGGAACCGTACTTCGATGTTACATTCACTATACAAATACGAAGACGTACGTTGTACTACTTTTTCAACCTGATCGTACCCTGCGTACTTATATCAAGTATGGCTCTCCTCGGATTTACTCTGCCGCCAGATTCCGGAGAGAAACTCACCTTAGGTAACGTACTTTGCCGCATGTCCGCACTATCGTCATTAATTATACACATTTTCACCGCAGATATCTATGCTGATATATATTGTCGTGGTTTTTTCTTGTTCTCTTCTTTTATTTCTCTACTACTTCCTTCATATTTTCTTTCCTTTGCGTGTACATTGTGCAACGAAGATATAATTTTCGTATAGGTTATTATCGTGCCGAAAATTGGCGTTATAGGTATATACCGCAATATCCTATCACATACGGAAATAAGGTGATTGTAGATATTCTACTATTTCGTAGTGTCTACTATTTCTGTATGTTTTCGATAATCTCCGAGGAAAACGATTTTCCAATCTGTACAGGAGGAGGTATCGGATATTTTCAATATACCTACTTATAGGGGAGAGGAGAGGAGGCCGGCTGAATCGGGCTATAGCTGAAAATTTGTCAAAGGTTGAACAGTTTTTGGCAAAATACAAAACCGCCCCTCTCCCTCCTCGCCCCTCCGCCAGACAGAAGATTCGTCGTAATTTTATTGAAAATAGTCAAACTTTGTGAATTCAATCCATTACTTGTCTCGAATGAATTTTGTATGTTGTTTTTTTTTGTTGAATTTTCGTAAGATATGATCAACTTTGATCCGGGGCCAATTTTGCTAGTATACCGCCTGTCAATTTTCAATTCAAATTCAATTTCGCGAGTAAAGTTTCCCCCGAGCAAACGGGCCTACAAGCAGGTGAACGCGTTGTAGAATATTTTGGATTTTATAGCAATCACGAGATGAGAACAAATTTTTGAGAGGTGCCTCGGAATTTGACCGGAACCTTGGACTTTCGAGGCGAAGGGAGTGTCATTGACCGTCGCGACGGTCGCACGATGTCGTTTTTCGGTTACAATTCCGAGATCATCTGTTTTCATCGATATCTCGATCAATTGGTGCCCTAGCTTCTTTGTAGATGGCACATTTTATGAAAAAATATACCCCACATGTACTACCTATCTACTGCACTCACGGGTCAGAGGCTGTAGTCGCTGTTGCTCACGATGCATATATATAAATATAGTACATACCTACAATTACACACAATATAGTAATTATGATGTATATACACGCATATTGTGGATTCGGGTATTGCGACGACTTTTTCATCGTGGTCATTTTATTATATTATATTATATAAACCCATATGCGGTAGCGAATCTTTCGTTATCGTCGATAGGAAAACTAATGGAAACACGAAACTGCGCTGAAAAGAATGAAGTAAAAATTCGGATTCGCCATGTAAAAATAATTTGAAACTAAGAAATATTGTTTCCCTTACGATTTTTGATCAAATTGTTTCTGTGGAACATGAAAAAACAATAACGATCAAAATTTCAATTACCGCTCGTTTATATTTTCACATGACTGATTTGTATTTTAAAACCCCAAATGTCATTTTTTCCGTCGATTTCTATCCCCCAGCAATGAATTTGAAAAAAAAAGTCCGTTGCGGCACGTGTTCCCATTAAAATAAAAAATTGTAAATTTAACATCTTTTTTGTTTTTCATTATTTCCAATCGTTTTAGGGGGCGTTTCGATTAAAATTCGTCCGACCCCCAAATAAGGACCACCCTAATATATATATATATACCGAGATGATACGATGAAAGTATACACTCAACAGAGCATGCGCGAAATAATGCAACTCGTATTGGCTGCTCTGATGACAAAATAACCGCAAGAACAAAATTTACCCGCTTGAAAAATATTCGCACGAGAATTGCTAGGTACAGAGCGTTCGTGCGTATATATACTATAATGTCGACTTTTTGAATAAAATTATGGCGAAAAATTTGTCCGTCCATCGGCGTCTTGAATCGAACGGAAAATCCGATTATAGGTAGGTGTGCGGGATCTTAACGATCTCGTGAAAATCTCGCTTAATAATTGCTGCGCGGGTCTCCCGCAAGTTTGCCCAGGCTCGGTATTGAAAAAAATAAAATAAAAAAAAATAAAACAATTGCACGTTTCCGCACGTTGGGTGCACGCGAAAAAACGTCTTTTTCTCTACTCGATTTCCGGTGCTTGTCTCTCGATGCTGTATGAAAGCAAATTTCGGAGATCCTCGATCGATGCGAGCCGATATTTGCCCGAAGATCGTGAGTTTTTGCGAGATCTCGAGTTTTCCGTTTGAGACAGGATTCGGTACACAAAATCAAAATGGGGCTCGATGAATAGCGAGAACTGTCCCGGATCAGCCAAAACCATACAATCATTTTGCTCATTATCGTTATATTAGGTAAAACGGACATGAGGTGAAGAAAATTTGTTTTCCTCAAATTGGTGAATACTCAACGAAACGTGAACGTTTCTTCGTCGAAATATTTAGGGACCGATCAATTTTCCCTCCTCCGTCCCCTCGTCCAAATGCATAATATCTCACCGAAAACTGTTGAACCACATTATATAATATATATATATATACCTATATACTCATTCCTTCCGATTTTTCAAAATATATGATTCGATCAAGCTTTATCTATATGCAGCTACTTTAATTATACTGTAGGTCTGTATACATATAAAAATCCATTAGGCGTGAAGAATATAATGAAAAATAATGGGCATATGTATCAGTACCTATGCATTACGTATGTAGTGTATGTATGTATGTTATGTACGTCGGTTATTGGGATCCGCGGGTGCAGCGGGCAGCAACGGTCGTCGCCGTCGTCGTAAGTTATTTATGTACCTCATGCTCTATATATTAGGATATAATAATTCGCGAGAAGATGAAAAATTAGGATGAAAGCTCGTTCAATTTATCGAATCAGCGAGGGGTCTCGTAAATCGCAATTAAATTGGTATGCATACGTGATACATCGGTTAATATCATTCAGTTATATTATTGTATATACACGAATCTTATATACCTGCGTACACATAGTATGTACAGTATATATACACAGTATATATAGTTAATTTCGGGACACCCTGCATATACGTATATTATATCTCGGTGTAATTGCAACTTCGGTTTCTTTCTAACGAAGGCTGATACGTTCGATAATATTATTACGTTACTCGTTCTCGTGATTCAAGCAATTTTCGTAATTATCAAGTATATATATGTGTGTTGGGGGGGAGGGAATTGAAAAATTGACAGATCAAATCGCGGTACGCCATATCCACAGGTATGCACGTACGATATTAGTTTTGCACGTGAAAAATCATTTCTTTCATTACATTATATATATATATTCGTTGCATACATAAGTTGAAAACCCCGAGGATATTTATACAGTAAAAACTGTATATACTGTGTGATATGTATATAGGTACCATTAAATTTTGTCACCAGCCGATTCTATTATAGGTATCTATTATACCTATGTATGTAATCATATACATACATGTATACAGAAAATATGTGACCTCGTTTACAATTTACTGCAGTGTTATGTATACATACCTGCCATGCTATATACACAATAGATATATATACGAATATGAATTGATATCATACAGCGTGCCAAAATTCAATACCGCGGAAGGGAATGCACATGCCCGGAGTGGAATGAGATTATCGGTGTGATGGAATCGAATGGAATTAAAAGAGGCAAAACGGCGAAATAGAAAGTGATAAACGACGAAACGAAAACCACGGATATGATGAAACTGTATTCGTTATAGGTATAGCTCTGCGTGCCCTGACGTACGACTAATATATGATATACAGAAGTATATATAGGTCTATGTTGAATTAATTAGTTAGTTTGTTGGTTAGTTATATTGAATACAAATGTCTGCAGGGGTAACTATTCTGCTGTCGCTGACGGTTTTCCTGAACCTCGTTGCCGAAAGTATGCCCACTACATCAGACGCCGTTCCTTTAATAGGTATACTGCACTTGTTGAAAATTATATGCATATATATATATATATATATATATACATATATATGTATATACATACATACATTTGTAGGTAAATGTACATGTGCAACTAAGAAAAAACACACACGTACCACATACCTCACATACACTTTCTCTCTCTTTCTCTCTCTCTCTCTCTCTATATCACTCCCACTCCATGCATACATATATTATACACAATTAATTAAGATAAATCCTGCACTTATACGGTGGATGTCACATGTCCATTGCATCAGGTATATATATATATATGTATATGCACACACACACACACCTATATATCCAAAAGGTGTCGTCATAATAATACATAAATGTATATGCCTTACGGTAATTTACACACACGCACATAGGCATATGCGATTGCAGACAAATCATTTGATCAATCCACTACAATAACACTCACGCATACATATAATATACCTGTATTCCGGTACGTATACTCACTCACTTCATACATACGTGCAGGATGAATGAGTAAATGAAGAAATGATTACACACTCGATCAATTTTCTAAAAATTGCATACTCCGTTGTATTGTATATGCATACAGACATCGTGGTCATATACTTGGACAATATTATATCTAGATGTGTATACATACAAATATTGATGAGTATTCTTTCTATCCGTGACGAGTTTCTCCTAACATGCCTCTACGTAGGTATATCTTATCTATGTAAGTACATATTCACCTATTTTTTGGAGCGAGTGTGCGTACCAATCGATCATACACATGTGTCTACACACCTACACCACGCTATACTACACTATACATACCTACGTACCCCCCTGATAAATTTTGGAGCTGTCCGGTGATTAGGTATTCTTGTTTTCTAATGATTCGGTGTTGAGATTCACTGCTGAAATCGGTACCGAGATACCGATATATGCGGAAACCGATACTTGAAATTACCAGTACCGAAATACCGTCGCACGACAATTGTTCGCATCTAAATCTAATCACAACTATTGTATTACTATTTTCTCAATCAGCCCGTGCCGATCTATCTTGTAATACTTGTTGAAATATCGGTATACCGATGTACACCCATCGAACGTTCTTTCGGTTTTTCTCGGCTGAACGGTATTTCGGTGCACCGAAATCACCGAATGAAAAGTACCTGTACACACGGAAACTCGGTATCAATTTTACAATACCGATCAGCCCTACCAGATTCATTATATCGGAGCATATGTTATGTGTGCCTTATGCCTCGCCTCGGACCAATATCGATGTGTCCATTATTCGACTTTATAGTATATTATCACGCGTCCTCAGGCGAAGAAACCGACTAGCTCGAATCACACACAAATTACCGATATGCTAGAATTTATTCGTAGATTACGTGTTTTTCTCTTTCACGAACGATGATATCGCGTAGCAGAGTCATTATAATCCGTATAATCATCTTACATGAAATATGAACCTACATACGTTTTGGAGCCCGTTATTTTTACCATTTTTTCACCTTTACATCTTCAGAGCAAACGTCCAAATCACGGTCAGCTCACATCGCGGATCCACGATCCACGATCCACGTTTCAACGGTTAGATTTTCGTCTGTTTGTTATTTCATGCAGAATTGCTAACCGATTCCATGATTAATATCGACATTATTTCGGTATCGGGAAAGAGAATCGAAGAATCTGGGCAAAATTGATATTTTGGCGATACGATATAGTTTCGAAAAATTGAGACCATGAAATGGGGATTCTTGTGTCTGTATATTTCTCCTTCCGAGAATGACAAGATGAATAAAATCGGATACGCAATTTTTTCATTATTCCAATTTTCAATATTCTCGTAGGTAGACGCGTGTAATATAACAGCGTAACGCACCGATTCGATTGAATCTCACATATAATATACCTGGCGACTAAAAGTGCGGGATGGGGAACAATTATTCGCACGAAACTGTATACCCGGTATAATTCTATTATCATTATCATTGCTGCATATCGTTGGCTAATACCGAACCCGGGTGTACCTATCGTTGGTGAAGAGACAAGCAGAAATAGACGAAGAGAAAGCAAAAGAATGAGAAAAATCGGCCGATCGTTGCAGGTGATACTTGGTAAGAATCTGCCGCGATTATCATAGTACATGCAGTATGTAATACATACGACATATGAATTATAATGCTCGAGTACGAATTTTCTTTCGAGCATAGCGGATATGAAGACCTGGGATTCATTTGCGGAAATACTCGAGAGACGTAGTACAGAATTAAAAATAATTCCATGACGCGTTATACGAAAAGGAATCGTACGCACACTTATACCTGTATTGTGTATGCGCATGTATAATGTACTGCATACATACTCGGAGTATTCGACGTAGATTTTATCCCGAATATCTGGGATACTCGAAGGGTGGTCTGTATACGATGAATAAAGAGAGCGGGATGGGATGTAAAAGTGAAGTATGAAAACCGTACGGCAAAAAGATGATTTTCTGCTTTTATATTTTTACCTATCTTATACTCCCGAATTTTGTCTCTACGGTAAAGTAGGCTGACAAAACCGTTTCCGACACAATAAATTCTTAATTTCTTCCCAATCACGAATTCATTTGATATGGCAGGGGAGAGCGAGGGGAAATTTGCCACCTCAACTGCGTTTACCAACGAATTGGTTGTCTTCAACCGTCCCATGAAATGCAACGTCAGTTTTTCATACTACACGACATATCGTACCGTAGAAAATATTATGGAATGAGGAATTATGTGCAATTAACATCTTTTTCACCGGTTTCTCGAAAAACATCTGTTGCATCGATTTCTCCATTTGTGGTAGCCAATTCGCCCCGACCGCGACATCTCGAAGGTCGGGGCGGATGGCCTGGCCTGGCCACACGTTTATGGCCCATTTGCACTCATTGTTACCCACCATTGAAGGCATCGTTATATCACTCCGCGCTGATGCTAACATTATGCCGATGATGCACTTATGTTACCGTTATGCTAGGCTTCTCGATGTATTTGTAGTGAATTGAGAGTAAAAATATGATGAAACCATTGCCGAACCACATATATTCTCCGGATCAACCGGCCGTTGTGAAGACTGTTATCATTTTGTTTAAGATGAGGACATGATCGGAGAATAAATCTTCATGAATGGGTTGCCCCCCTCTACAATATAATGTTGAAACAAGGAGGAGCAGTAGTAGAACATTTTTATTGTAATTTCATTTTAGATGAGCCCACGAGCCTCTTCACAATATTGAGTACAATAGTATTAGGTACACAATTTTCATTGAATCAAATCGAACATCAATCGCCGATAATTGGTCGTTTGTGATATCGTCAAATTCAGATTCATTTGCAGACATTATTCTCATCGACGATGTGTTCGTCATGATTGCAAAAAATTCCTTCACTCCTGTGAACAATTTTGAAAAATTCCCGGTGAGCAGTGAAAACGTAATTTTCAGCGGAATTGCATTCGCTGTCGCTAACGCGGCTTTTAAATTTGCGATTTATAACTTAATTGCATTATCAAATTGCATCCTTTCGATTTGGTCTGCAATGTTGAGACCATTCAATTCTGTTATGGCTATAATATTCTCGTCACTGTCACTGATTCATTCAAATTGGGATACAATTTTACCCCATATATATTTTTTCGTGGCAATTTTTTGACCCCATTGGAACCAGACCAGGCCCCATCGAATGTTCTGGTTTAAGTTTTGACGGGAACTTTTTCTCTTGAAGCAAATCGTAAGTACCATTGTGCGTGCTTGTGTGTCGGTGCTTGTCGAGATGGACCCGGCAGGGGATCTTCGGATTGATTCAAGTTATTGTTTTTGCATCTCGACTTTGACCCCGACCTCGGATTTTCTTGAGGTGTAATGTTCTCCGCCAAAACTCGCGTGGGATTCGACAGATCTCGACCTCGTCCGAAGTATCATTATCTTTCCGCTATCTGTATCTTTTGGAGTTCTTGATCGAAACTTAACGCGGTTAGGTGACAGATTTTCAATATTTCCGTCATGTGTCATTTCGTCGTCTGTTGTTTCGTCATTTCTCAAATTGTGTCGAGACTGAATAGATCCTCTTGCAGTCGACGATGGACCTGCGGTCCTGTCATCTATCTCCATCAGCCGATTGGCGAATATAGGTTCGCGCTTCGTGTCAGCCGACTCCCGCTGGCCGACAGTTGCCTCTCTCAGATTGATTACTTCCATCATTTTCATTAGTTTGGAGGGGGCGATTATGTTCGCATCATCCGCTCGTTTTCTTTCGTTTTTTCCTCGACTGCCCGATGGCTTGAACAAATCCAGGAAGTTAGCGATCCGTCACCGCTCGTATATACCACATGACCGATCCGGATGAAATTTTGTAGATTGGATACAGTATTCTGGCAGCAAGTGACGAAGTATTTCATTCCGCTGAAATTTTAAGCAAATTCAATGCTTTTCAGGAATTTCTTAATGCTAGGTTAGGTTTTGTTTGTGGGTCAGATTGGACGAATTCCAATTTCTGATAGAACTTTCAAACAATTCGTGGAGATGAAATACTCGGTGATTTTCCGCCAAAATACTGCGTCCGATCCGAAAATTTTCATTCGGATCGGTTGAGTGGTGATGGAGTGGCGGCAAATCTCGTTTTTGAAGCGATAACAATACTTCCAGCAATAAGTAACAATGGGTGCAGATCGGTTTCAATAGCACCTCATAAATCAATGCTCCCCTTCTTTATCATCAACCAGTAAGTTGACGATGTAATTATTTATGTATTAGCTTATGTTAGACATGCGAAAAGTGTGATATATCATTCGTTCCTTTGGCCTTACGAACGGTAATTTTCTTCATCCTAACAATATTCGAATCAAAACTTATATTTCCTGTGTAATTTGACTTGATATAACCCGAAGCAATGTTCGAAATGAGCTTTAACGAAACGGGGTAAAGTCCTCGTCCGTGTGTAGCGTAACTATAAAAAAATTAAAACGTTCCAACTCACAAACATTGCTAGAAAAGAAGAAACGGGTGGGCAATTCGGCCCAGGAGAAAGTTACCATTTCACCCTGAATGTCTTTCCTTTTCTCTTTCAAAATAAATAGAATGCTGCCTTTTTTTCGAAAACGTCAAACAAACTCCGGACTGAGTTCAGAAATCGAAGTTAATGAATTACAGAATGCTCTGATGACATACGAACAGATTTTAATTATATTATCTACAGTTTTTTTCTCCTCTATTTTTTCTTTTGGTAAAGCTTCAAAGGTTATGAATTGGAAAATTGTCTCCATTTGAAACGTCCAATGAACACGATCCGCATTCCGCCACGCTACGACATTTCTGTCGATAATTCTATTCTACTCAAATAACCGAGTAGTTCGTTTCAAGTCAAGTTTGTACGTAGTACACTCGTGTTCGTTAATGATTTCGCTCTGAAGTTAGCTACGCTTGCGGAACGTTGCTCCGAGGGTAAGGCAGAGACCAATCACCATTTGGATAAATTCGAAAATACAAAGCGATGACTGGTCTCTGCCTTACCCTCGGATCAACTTGCCGCGAATGTAGCTAACTTCAGAGCAAAACCATTAATGAACGGGTGTTGAGCTGCCATCAATCCGTGTATGGTATGTATGCATTTACATTCGTACAACATTCCTTCGCAGTACCCTGCGATTGTCAGTCCTGAAACAAAAGTTGGCCAATTCGTCCCGCTCTCTCCTATATCCATTCACAAAAATGCACTGTATTGTATAGTATAATGTACGGCGTAGGTTAAATTTTGCGAGGGTTTTGTGTGTGTGTGTGTGTGTGTGTGTGTGTGTGTGTGTTTTCCTTCATTTTCACCCCGTTGTGGTGTAACTGGGAAAAGCTGACGAGGATGCAGTATTTTGCAAGAGGACAACCTTCTCATCTATACCAATGAATAAATTTTTGTTTTTGCATAACTTGATAGGTAAAATGAAGGATAAACCGAAATTCGAAAGAGATTCGTTTTACAATATCTTACGTATACACAGTGCGTGAC